>NDFG01001767.1:0-35944 GCA_002167245.1 Sporophila hypoxantha | reverse complement strand
CTGGCATTATTTTTATTGGTTACTGAATTGGAAATAGTGTTTTCACACAGGTGATTCTGGACGTTGACACGTCTTAAAGTTATTCTTAAGATAGTGCTCTTGAATCACTTATTCTCTTGTGTGACTGTCTTTTTTCCACAGAATTTTCTCCTTAAGAGAAAAGAAAAACAGGCTAATTTGTTGGCTTGGACAGGTGTACTTCTTTGCTGTATCTTGGGTAAAGAAAACTGTGTTCTTGGATTGCCCAAAATGTCAGGTGATGTTGAATTGGAGCCTAATGCTTGTTCGTTTGGCTAGTCCACTTTAGTAAGCTCCAGTATTTTGGTGTCGATCCTGTTGTTTAATAATGGTTTTACCAAAACCTATCTCCAAAGAATTGAGGTGACGCCTTCCGCAGTTTGCATTTTATGTATCCAAATGTTGTAGATAGGAAGTTGTGACAGCCGGAGGAAAAGAGAGGCTCAACAATGAGAATCTAGACAGGCTTGATATCAATTGCTGTTAGCGCCAATTTATGAGTCCAACAAAGCCAGGCTGGGGGCCTGCATTGAGCGAGACAACAGCTAGCACTTTTACTATAGGCTACGATGTGTTGCTGGAAGGGAAACTGCCATGGGGAAAAGGTGCCTTGGGAAGCTTGTTGTTCTAGCAGCAGTTCTTCTTTACCTGACACATGACCCAGTAGTGGGGCCATATTAAGGCCAATCGGCACCTGGCCTGTGGGCTCAGTGATAGTTTGTGGACAGTCAGACCAGGCAGTGGGAATTTGTCCCCTTGTCAAGGGCTTACCAGTGGGTCACACCTCAAAATCTTTGTGATCCATGTTTTTAGGCCCCTCACTTGGACAAAACCAAGGTCATGTAGGGCTGTGAGTTATTATTGTTTCTTTTTGGTTCTCAGAAGATAGAAGCCATTGCTGTGGTAAGGCGTTGTGGTAGCACAAGTCGGATGTAGGAGAAGAGTGGGGAATTCCATCCTGGAGAAAAGCGAGGTTGGGAAGCTTCTTGTTTCTTGGCAGAAACAATTCTTGAATGGGAATACGATTAACGGTGGAGTCTGTAGAGGAAAATTTTTCGTCTCAATCCCATGAAAGAACGAAGAAGAAAGCTCTCAAACTTTACACACGTTGGGGGATTTAACAAGGTATAGAAGTCAAAAAATTCTTCACGGAATGTTTATCAAGCACTGGAACAGCATGCCAGAAGGAAGGTTGGTGCCATCTCCCAGAGTATTTAAAGACCTGTGGACATGAGTTTAGGAGGTTAAGACTATCACATGCAAGAGTGCTGGGCTTACATTTTGCTCAAGTGTCTCAATTCAGGTTACTTTTCACGCTTTATGTTTTTTGTATTCTATGACGTGACGGATCATCCTTAACTGACTTATTGCTTGTACTTGGAGTACAATGAAAAGTCAAAACGTATAACTCAGAATCAGGACATTACAAGGGGTCTCCTGCCCTGGAGCTGTGTCTCATTTTCTCTCTACTATAATCAGATGAGTGGGGTCTATATATTTATTATTAAGTTAAGCATTATCATAACCCATGTTTCTTTGGGATATGAAAAAAAAAAAAAAACAAGAAAAAAAAAAACCACTTCTATAAGAAAACTTGAAATGGTTTTCTGTTTAAAATATTTTAAAAACCAATTTTTAATAATATTTAAATATATATATTTTTATAACATATATGTATATTTTCTATATTAAGATTATTTAAATATATATTTAAATATTTTAAATAATTTTAAATAAATCATTAAAATATTATATAACAACTTAGCTCTGAGAGCTTTCTTATTAGTCTCCAATGTCATTTGTTATGCCATCTCTAAATGTGAATGGGGAACTGGATGGTTTCACGTCTGTGAGTCCCTGGCAATCCTGTGAAAGTTAGAAGTGAGCAAGTTCCCAGGGTTGAAGTGTAAGACCAAGCACTTACAACGGTGTTCCAGAGGTAGGTATCAATTCTAACGTATGTAAATTTCGCACAGAACCATCAAAATTGCTGTGTTTCAAAACACAGGCAGGTCTTTGCATCGATTCGAGGTGAGTAATGTGTTAGTTTTCAAAGGGGTGGAGTGTTACAGTTTCAACACACAAAGTGGTGTTTGAGGCTTGCGTGGGGCTGAAAGTAAGCATATCGAAAATAGCTCCGCTTAAACTTTGCAGGTGGGCCAAATCAACGGGGTTATTCCACTCTCACTACTTCTTGAGATAACTTTGTAACAACAACTGTTTATATTTAACCGCTCTGGGTTATGGGGATGCTCTCTCAATGAAAGTTTCTAAAACCAATTGTGAAACGCATACTTTTAAGCTGAGGGAGCACTGTACTGTACACACATGAAATTTGAGCCCCAGTCACTTACGGTGTAATATTCTCGTATATATAAAGAAAGTCTGAATAAAATGCTGTGATTCTACGAATATAGCAAAGTCTCAATATTTCCAAGCTTGATTAATTTCTAAGAATATCAATACACAAATAACAATAATAATATAGACAAATTAGACGTACAAGTGAATAGACATATGTGTTGTGCAAAGGCAAAAGAAAGAAAGAAAAGTAAGAAAGATAAGAAAAGAAGAAAGAAAGAAAGAAAGAAAGAAAGAATAAGAAAGAAAGAAAGAAAGAAAGAAAGAGAAGAAGAAAGAAAGAGAAAGAAATATGTGCAACGGAGTTGAACATCCAGAAGAAATTATAATGCAAAGCAAAGCTGCTTGATTGATTAGGATTAGATACATCTTTGAAATATTTTTCAGAACAGTTTAATATTTAGGTTATCACTAGAGGTCAAAAGATTATGTTTTAAATCTTCTGTCTTGATGTTTCAGGCCATATGCTAAAAGCCAGTAAGGAGCATTCTCCTAAATTTCTGGAGGAGATGTGAAWTGTCATTTATGCATCAACCAGTTCTGTACCATTAAAGCAGAGGACTTCCTCTGTATTTTTTATTTCCTAGAGGCCTGAAGCCACTGGTTATTATTTTACAGGAACAATTTAAGGAATTAAATATGTTTTAACAAATTATGACCACTTCAAGTTTTGGAGGGAACCAGTGCTCTGTTTGGAGCTGTAAGGAACTGGGTTTGTGAGAACTTTATCCCTTCATGTCTCTGAATGCATCACCTACTGGATCAGAATGCAAACTGAGACACCATCAAGGCAAAAGTCTCCAGTTCATGAGTTCATGACACACAGGGACTCATAGGCTAATGAGGCTAAATGTTAGCCTCTARTGAGCATCAGTTTTGCTGCAGTTAAATCTCAAAAGAGAACTAATAATCAGTGAATGTAAGAGCAATAATCAGTGAATGTCATCCCAAATAGTTAATACTGAATAGCATTTATAAAACAAAACAGGAAAAAGAGTGAAAGGCTGATCCTGGGACAGGGTGTGCAGGAGGGGAAGCCCACAGCAGTGGATGGGGCRTTCCCAGTCCTAGGTCTCTGTGCAGCAGGCACTGGCTTTGGGCTCCCAAGCAGCAGAGAAGCAAGGAGAAAAAACCAAAAGAAACAGGCAAAACCCACAAGACAGCAGTATCTCTGGTAACAGACACCACATTGCATGGCCCTCAAGCCGAATCTCCCTCCCAGGAGGATGCAACCACACCTCACTCCCCCAGCTCTCACAGGAAATCCTGGGCTGGCTCTCACCCATCACAGTACTCCTCTAGGTGGGAGGCAGGGCATCGACACCCCCAAGACACAAAACAAAATAACCAAAAATGGTATGGAATAAAAAACAAAACCAAAAACCAAACAAAGAAAAACAAAACAAAACAAAAAACAAAMCCMAAACYACCCCATCCCCAAGACAAATAGTAAGGACAAATTTCCAGTGTGAATGAGAAAATTACCTGTTTCTGATGGCAAGAGCCATTTGTATCCACTTTGACTGAGGTCAGAGTGTGATTTGAAATCTATTTATTATGTATTTTGAATATAAAGTTATTCTCCATACCCAGATTCAGATGAGTATTAAGCACACTTTGAGTATTCCACTAAACATTGTTACAGCATCACTTTTAGAGGCTGTTATTTGCTGTGGAACAATTAAAATTCTAGGCTGATCCTTGTGCTTTAGGGATAAAAACAATATTTATGTTTAATGCTCAGTAAAAAGTTGAATGACATTTTACAAACAAAGGCAGGAACATTGTGTAAGTCTTTCCTGTGTTAATTATAGCCCATACCTTGTCAGTCKCATCTGCAACTGAGACTAATTATCTGCCATATAAAGAGACATGCCTATTGATTTTGCAAAGGCTGAAGCAGGCGAAACTGTACTCTCTTTCTAAGGGTATAAAAGCATTCCCTGCCTATATTGATTGCTTACCCCACAGAGCAATAGCAAATTGCCATTGTGGAAACATAATGATGCTGAACATTTGTTGCACAGATGATAGGGTAATGTTTAAATGCTGTGTGTCCTGTTCTTTGTAGATTTACTAACAACATCCTTAATCATTCCTCTTCAAAATACCATGAATCCTAGAGCATACGCTAACCTAATGGTACAACATCATTTATAGACCATAGAATTTCATAAATTCAGAATTAATTAAATGAGATTTTTTTTCATCATCAAATAGACTGGATGCCAATTTTGCATAATATTTCCCAAGACTTTGGTAGGAGTGAAATAAATTAGCTACAGCAAGATCCTTTCATCTCTTTTTATATATAGTACTTACTTGGCATAKAGTCTACCAAAAGTAAAATAATTACTTGAGGAATTATTAATTACATACCATGAAAAAGGCAGACRGAATCTGCTCCTTGCATCCTTCTAAGAGAGAGTTTTATAACATTWTTGTACTTCATTTACCTGACATAGGTAATATGGTCTGATTAAATGAGGTTTGAAAATATGGATAAGTAGCATGAATTTTATTTAGCTGAGTGCTAATTCTTAATATTGGAGTTATGCAAATTCATTTGTACWGAACATCCAATTAAGATAAGAACTATCCATTTTCTAATGTTATTGCAGAAYCACAGAATGGTTGGGGTTTGAAAGSACCTGTGAACAGGGTCACCTCAAGAAGGTTGCAAAGGATCACACATCCAGGCAGGTTTGGAATATCTCTAGTGAGGGACACTCCACAACCTCACTGGACAGCTTGTTTCCAGTGTTCTGTCGCCCTCAGAGTAAAGATGTTTTCCTTATATTCAGATGAAAGTGTCMGTGTTTCAGTGCCCATTGCCCCTTGTCTTGATGCTGGGCACCACTGGAGAATCTGGCTCCTCTTGACACAAGCCTTTAGGATATTTGTATGCACTGATAAGAACCCCTCCCAGGTGTCTCTTCTCCAGGATAAACAGGCTCAGCTTCYACTGTCTCTCCTCATAAGAGAGATTCTCCAGACCCCTCATCTTCTTCATGGCTTCCACTCAACCATCTCCAGTTTCTCCTTGTCTTTCTTGTCCTTTGACCACACTCRGTTCTGTAATTCTTCCTGTGTGTTCCCCATGCTGTGTGTGGTGGTTTATAGGTGTTTCAGAGAGGGAATYGAGCATGCAGGTGTCTGAGGAGGGGTGTGAGAGGATCCACCACAGCTACACACACCCCTGAGGTSCTTGGTCTTCTGGTTCTCTTCTTGGGACACAATCGTTCTGACAAAGATAAAGAATTCCTGACATGGCATTCCAGGCAATATAAATCCTGATAGAATGAAGCAATTGCTTACATGTTTTTCTTGTTTTCTAGTTTACACAGAACCAAATTCAGGGTGCATCTCCTGCACTGCACTACTGTCTTCCCTTCTCCCATTTAGGAATACATTAAATTTCATGCCTTCCTTTTCTTTTTCTGCTTGAAACACAATCCTAAAGAGTAAGATATGGATTTGATAAAAAAAAAATCSACCCCATATGAAGCAGGAAATTATTTGGAAAGTAGACCAGGATATAGACTGACAGAAACAACAAAAATTAAATTTAGTTCTTCAGAGAAGTATTAATCTTTTCTACATCTTTTTTTCTGTGACAAACATATATCCTTAAAAAACTAAAATAATTTTAAAGTAATTCCCAGCATGGTCTTATAAAGCATGAGTTTTCACAGTGGATTATTGAAAAATATAGCAAGGAAATTATCTGGATTCTTAATAATCTCTTCATCAGACAGCAAAAAAATTCTTCCTTTCAATGGAGAGTCATATGAAAAGGCTTAAAAAAAGTGGAAGAGGGAAAGAGGATGACAAGACTGAACAAGCATTTTGCAGAGAGCAATGGAAAGATTTCCCATCACTGTCTGAATTCTAGGTGCCTGCACATACTTATATGAGTCATTAAGGATGATGACCCCTCATGAGATAAAACAAAGAATCATAAGCACCAATTCTAACATGTTTTCCCTGATTTCCCAWATTGATATAGGACAGAGTCTGCTTTTCAGATTTTCCAAGCAATCCACTAACACAWTTTTGTATTCTGAGTGTCTGCTATAAAATACTTAGCTGTTCAAAATACCCAGCCATTTCAAATGGTCATGCCAATAAAATGATAATTGCTGACCATAATATGTATTTCACACTTGTTCAACAAATCAATACTATTTTTCTTATAATGGGAATACACCTATTAATTTATGGGATTAATGCCAATTGAAACAATCCCGAGGGAAAAAAAAAATCACATGAGAAAAAAGTTGTTTGAATATAACAAGTCACTATCTKTAGAGGGTTTTTTAAATCCAGAAACAGTATGCAGGCATTCTTGTATAAAATGACAAACTAAAAAAACTACAAACCATTCAATAAGAACTGGTGCTTGCTGTTTTCTGAATGCTCATCCTTGCAAACCTGAACATTGTTTCCCAGAGAATTCATACAGTGGTGGCTTRAGGTTTTGGGTTGGTTGTTTTGGGGGTTTATTTTTCTGTGTCTGTTTTGATTTAGTTTAGTTTGTTTCTAGTAGGGGACAGAATACTCGCAGCTTATTATCAAAATAGGAGCTGAAGCTGAATTCTATGTACAGTAAGAGATTGCATWGAAAGATGGTATGAAAGTCTAAAAGTTATGAAGWCACAGGTCCTTGAGGTGCTYTGATAAATGCAGTTTGATATWTAGAATWTATTTATTATTMTAGTATACTATGATAGCATATTATATATTAGTAGACATTTTATATATTTGATATATTATTCTTATATATCATTGCATATATTATATTTACCAAAAGCACATGGWGACAGGACAAGGAGCAATGTCTTCAAACTGAAAGAGGTCACGTTAGGACAAGGGGGAATGGCTTCAAACTGAGAGAGTTCACATTTAGATTAGATATTAGGAAAAAATTCTTTACTGGGAGGGTGGTGAGGCACTGGCACAAGCTGGCCAGAGAAGMTGTGGATGTCCCCTCCCTGGAAGTGTTTTTGGACATGTTGGACAAAACTCTGAGCAATCTGGTCTAGTGGGAAGTGTCCCTRCCCATGACAGGGGGTGGGAACTAAATCATCTTTGAGGTTCCTTCCAACCCAGGCAATTCCATGACTCTTTGATAGGTTTAGTTCATTCATGAAGTCAACAAATAATAAGGACAGTATTATCTTACTTTTCTACTTCCAGGCAAAACATCCTTCTACCACTATCACAATGCACAGTTTTTCTCTGAATTCAATAGATTTTCAAACAAAGCAATCCTTGTTGATTTAGTTTGCTCTTCAGACCCACATTGGCTTTCAGAAGTATTTCAGTAAGGAAAACCTGTGACATCTATACAACCTTGCACTAAGCAGCATAGCAGTAAAGGAAAAATATTTATTTACAGTTTATTGAATACTTGCATCCAATAAGCTGTTTCTTGCATTTTCATATAGCAACTCTATCTAAAGCATGGGTGCTCTTAAACAAACTACAGTTTTTGTGGTTTTTTATGTCAATGAAAGATACAAGATAGTTGGCCAATATATTTGTATATGTATTGAAAAATTAATAACCTGTGCCAGAATGATTATTTCATATATAGATCTGGTCATATAGACAGTGCTACAAATACTCTTTTCAGACATAAATTTCACCTGTTGACACAAGCTCCACCAAGGTTTTGTAAGAGCCTGTGATTATACAAAAATTCAGGTTTAATGTACTCTCTACGCTACATCTGTGCATAGGATGAATTTCACCCTTTAAGTTAAACAACTTGCTCTTTTCTCTCTCTCTTACTTTTTAAAGTATGAGTACTCATGAATCCTTGAAAAGTACAAATTAAACTTCTTCATGCTTCTTCATGAAACAAGTTAACAAGATAAACCTGACAGTTTTTAAATTCAATTTTTAACTTTTTAATGTGTCTAACAAACTCTTCTTCCTTCAAAAAAAAAAAAATCACCTTAGCAGATGTTTTAAAAATTGGTTCCTAAGCCATTTTCCTAAATTGCTTTGTTGCTCAGTTCCTAGTTAGTTCAACATTGTCTGAAACCTTGAGATTAAGTTTATTTTACACTCTAGAAGTTAAACTTGAAAAAAAAATACTGAAGCTCTATTCTAACTTTCCTTTAAATTTCCAGGTATTTAACCTTATATTCATTACCTCTTTTTTTTTTCTCATTGTATTTTTGTTTGTATTCAAGTTTATCTTGAACAAAAAATTTATTCATAACTTCCCTATCTCACCTGTTATTTAGTTGGTTTTTTTTTCATTTGGTGTAAATTTAGTTTGTTTGCTTTAGATTTTCCTTGCCACAAAAAGACAGTACATTTAATTAAACAATGTGGGAGCTTGTCCTGGAGGGATGGGGGAGCATCTCTCTTGCCACAGAGATCAGCTTGAAGTTTTCTTGTAAAAGAATATATTCATCTTCAAAGAAAACATAGACAAATGGCAATTACCTCATAGARAGCAAGGAAAGTTTTCTCCAAATTTTCTATTACCATGCCTTCAGTTTTTTACTGAAAAATAATAATAAAAAATACATTGTCATGAGGTACTTTTTGCCTTGTAATTATCTTAAATAAAGGATCAAAGAAACTAAAATGTTGTAGGTAATTAATAATAGTAAATCAGCATTGCCTCAATGGAAGTTTAAAGGTTATGCTTTTTTCTTATTGAGGATCTAGGTCGACAGATGTAATACTTCTGAATATATGAATAATCCTTCCTTTAATATTCCAGAGATTTAAATCTTCATCAAGAAATTCTTCTTCATCTTGGGTCCATACACAGAGTATTTTGGACATCTTAAAAATRAATAGGTTCATTGTGAGTACTTTCAACTTGATTATCATAAAAACCAAAGACAACTGTCCTCTCTGCAAGGTGTTTAAGCTTCAGACAAACTAGGAAAGTACTTATGAAATATTAGCTTCCAGTTTAAGGTGAAAGAATTATTAATTATTCTGGTGGTGGAGTGAAGAGGGATGATAATGACACTGACATGCGGGGTGCTGACCTGAAACCTTTCCTTTGTAATTTCCGACTCCCTACAAGTTAAGATATAAAATCTTTAATTCGTTGCTAGTCAGTGAAGGTTTACCCATGCTGGGAACATGTGAGACCCTCAGTAATTCCGTCTTTATTCTCAGGAGTTCCTAGAATGTATTGATTAATGTCATGTAGCAGGGTGGGAAGAGCTTTTGAAGAACAAAGCCTATTCCATTAATTGATATTTTGTGGCATCACTTCTATATTATTACTGGTCAATTATTATGCCTTTTTTTGGTCTGGATTTTGAGAGGCTGGTGGGGAGGAGGAGAGGCAAAATTATTACCCAGATGGATATTTCTATTGGGAGTGACAGCTACTTTAAAGTATTTTTTAAAAATTATAAATGCAAAACTTATTCATGATGATTCCCTTGAAAAATGAGATTAAAGATAATTCAATCACTCTTTACCAGTTTTTTTCATTATCCCAGAATGTCCCAATTTTTCTTTCACTGGGACCTAATTAACGTGTTTACTTTGGGGTTAATTAAATCAGTTAAATTATTTGAAATAAACTTCTGAGAAGTGATTTATGGTTTTTTAGGACTTGCAAAGAGCAATTTTCTTTATTACCTGACTAAGTTGCCATTGCTCTCATTTGAGATATTATAGTGATGCTATAGACACATATACAAACCCAAATGCAATTAATAATTTATTCTGTTTTTACACTCTATTTAAATATAATAATAGAAYGCAACTCCAGAATAGTTTGCATAAGATCACACTTACAATCATTTAATTTAATCATTGTATTTGGGGRTTGAGGGTGGAGTACTTGCTACTTAAAATCAGGAAAAGAGCCATGATAGTGTTAGTGGGTATGATAATGTGCCTGGACTGTTTTTGCAAGGAAGTTASAACTACTTATCATTAAAACAATGTTCATACTTTGTATCTTCAGTGCACAGGAAGAACACTATACTATGAGCAGGAATAAAAGTATAAAAATTAATTGAGATTTGAAAATACTCTCTTTAAGGCTACTTTAAAAACTGATTGCCTAATAAATTTTGAACTTTTGTCAGACTGCTTGACTAGTGAACCTGGAGTAAAAGACTTCCATATCCTCATAAAAGGATCAGGTTTAAAAATTAGTGAGATAGTGTTATTTATGCCTAATTTATCAACTCGAGCAAAATAGGTACWAGTAACTTTAGGAAATAACTAGGAACTTTAAGGTAGTTTCTCATTTCATGTGATCTATTTTACTGTGATTTGGAACTTCTACAGCCACTAGGAGAGACTTATGTGTCCAACCTGAAGGGGAAAAGAAAAGAAATGGCATACAAACATGCATGCAGTTCTAAAATTTCCAGGTCATAAGAAGAGTAAAATCTCATTCTCCAAGCAACAGACCTTTTCAAGAAGCAGTAAAACATCATTCTCAATTTTGTCTTTCTGGAATACACAAATTCAGGAATTATTYGAGTATTTTACTAGTAAGTTGGAAATATGCTTGGAGGAGAAGAATGTAATTCTTGAGTGACTGTTAGATAAACAGCAAATGCCAAGAAAACCCCAGGGCAAGTGGAAGATATTCTTAATTTAAAACACCAGGAGTGTTTAAGCATTAAATGACACAACATCTGACCATCACATTGATGTGTACTATGAAAAAGGGGATGAGGTGGGAAACAACCACATGTATATACTGTTGATTTTCCTTACTTTGATTAAATTCATATTTTCAAATGTGTCCTGATGATATATTATTTTTCGTAATGAACACTAAGTGTCATTCCAAAATGACACTTGCCTCTAATGAGGATGTGATAGCTGTTGTCTTGCACTGCAATATTGGAAGGAAAATTTTCTCTCTAAAACAATTAGCAAAACCCTAGATGTGTACTGCTCCTCCAAATTTATTTAGGAATTTTTCTTTCCAATTAAAATTTCTTTGATGTTTTCATAGCAATGCACACGAAATAGATTCTAGTGATATAAATGTCCAAAAAAAACCATGAAGGAAAAAAATTAATACATAAAATGCTCTAGTAAATCTCATGAGTTTCCTTATCATTGCATTTTGAAAATACACTAAGAAATRAAATGGAAACAAATATAGTTTGTATTTCCATGTTTAAATAAATAAATATCCTGCACAATATCTTCAATAGAACACTTTCACAAAAATGAACTTATCTGGAAATGCAAAGCACTTTACAAACAGTAGTTAGTTCGATATTAACAGCATAATAATTTGGTGCTACAAAGATAATTTCATAGAGAATTGTGAGAATTCTTCAAACACTGTAGTCACCATAATGAATATTAGGAGTGTTCAACACCTTCCAGAACTGTTCTGAATGAAATAGAAATTACCTATGTACTGTAAATTGTCATTCAATTTGAAATTTAATGTCATTGCAATTTCACTGTTTCTAGACCATACTATTAATTTGTTATGTTTATTTGAATTTAGTTTAAAAAAATAGGTATATATCCTCCCCTCTCTATCTCTGAGTGCCATTTTATAGAGATGAAGAAGTGCAATGTTTACAAACTGGATCAGGGAAGAATGAAAAATTTTGCACAACATAGCCGCAGACATTGTGAGTGATAGAGTGAGTGCAAGAAGAAATAAGCCTTTTTTGAATTCTTCTTAGGAGAGAAAGAAGAATCCAAAGTGCACAGTTTCCTTCGATTGCATCTTAATGTCAATTCAGTATGTTAAACAAAGTGTAACATAGTCACTTTATTTGACACATTTGCAGTCAGTGACTTTTATTAAAGACCTTCCAAACTGAAGAAAGTTTATTTTCTTCTAGTTTCAGGTTTTTTTTATGGTATGTTGTTTTGGTATTTTTAAGTTAAGATGACATACAGAAGAAKTATTTTTTCTCATTACTGATATATACAGTTTATTTCAATTTATTTTTTCAGTAAGTTTATGTAGGCATCTCTCACCTGTAAAGCTACCATTGATTGCCCTCACTTTAAACCAAAATTTRCCTTCTATGAAAATCTAAATTTATTTTCACTATCATTAATTAAATGAATTAAATGTAATCAAAACACTGAAATATAAAACTCATCACATACTGCAGACCATTAGTATGAAAAATTGGTCTTTTTGTGTWTAAGAAAATATTTGTCATTGGGAATTCATATTGTATACTCTTGACATAAAACCAATATGCAATATTTTCTATACTTTGTTGTATATTACAGATTTCTTTATTTTTCTTTYTTAAAGAACATCTACTGCCTGATTCTTGAGTTACATAGCATGAAAAAARTTATTAATGGCTAATTTTCATTTTTCAGACAAGACACAGTAAAACATATTTTCAAAACACAGATCTATAGATAACATTCCATATGGATAGCATGGGAGTTCTAGATAACAATATGATAAACATAACAATTATTTCTGTGATAACTAGATGCAAAACAATTTCAGCAATGATGAATATGGTAAAACTCTTAATATTACTTCCATTATATTTATGAAATTAGCTCTCAACARAAGACCCAAAATTTATATTGTCAGATATTTCATTTTTTAATATATATTTGATTTTTAAAGGTGCACTTAAAGTAGCATTATTGCCTCTCCATTATGAAATGAGTGATAATTAATTTCTCGCTACAGTYACTTTGTTTATATTCACCCCTATTTTTCTTCAAAAAGCCATTCTGCCCTTTCATGAAAAATGTCAAAAAACATTGTTGTGTTTTCTCTTTCATATRAAACTTTTGAATAACAAAAGAGAAAAAGAAAATTTAAAAAGAAAATGGAGATGTCAAATATTCCTTAGATGTTACACCAAGCACAACTTTTCAGAAGCAAACATCTGTAGGAAATGAAAAAGAGGAACAGTGATGGATTACATGAATAATATGATTTGCATTTATTAGTCTCTGTTCTCTTCCCATCTGCAAGTATTTAAAAATTAAGCATCTCAGATATAGAAATACAGCCCTATATCTTCTGCTTGCGTTTATCATCAGGGGTTGGACTAGATAATCTTTAAGGTCTCTTCCAACCCTAACCACTCTCTGTGATCTCCCCACTAATTCTGAAGAGATATGAAAAACTAAGTTGCATCTACACCGAAATCTACTATTACACAGCTCATGCTGTGCCAAAACTACCCAAGAGCTGCCTTACCTGCCAGGTGTGTAGTCATGGAGGAGTGCACCGGTAGTTAGTAACGAAGATTCTTGTGACAGATTTTCTTGTAAAAATATGTTCAACTCCTCTCCCTTCCTCACTCATACATGACCATTGTGGCAATCAATGTCATTTATAGTTGTGTTGTCTCTGCATGGTAGTTCTTCTGCCAATRGACTTACAGAATTAGGTGAAATTTGCAGAAGAGAAAGGGAGATTTTTACTGCCTTTCACGATAATTTGATCCTGCTCAATGACAAAGAGCATTTTGGAGAGAATGAAGGATGTGGCAGGTGAAATAGATTTGCAGGAGTGAGCTGGAAAACTGTAGCTCCTCTGAGAATAGAAAGATATTTGAAAGAACAGAGAAGGAAATCCACAATGAGGAATCTGGAACTACAGAAACAAAAGCTTCACATGAACCAGAGGAAATGGRAAAGAGCAGCTCTCTGAGGCACTGAGGTTAGTGGAATGGAGTTTGGAGAACCAGGTTTTTCCACAAGGAATGAAGAGGACGAGAAGCTTTTATAAACGTCTTTTTAATTTCTTTTCTGATCTAGTCAGAATCAACTGACCCAGTTTTGTACTTTCTCTCTTTTATCTSTATAAATAGCTAAATATTATAGCAAATATTCTACAAAAACTTGTTTTCTTTGAAGTTAAAAGTTCTTTAGTCTTCTTAAGGTAGCTCATTATAAGATTACTTTGGCCAACATTTCACCTCAAAACTGTGATTGCCACACCATTCAAAGATTGCAGACACACCACGTACCTAGAAGAAGCTGTTTTAGCATAAGAAGCGTCTGATCAGAGAATCTCAGAATGTGTCAGTTTGGAAGGGACCGCAGTCCATCCTGTCTGTTCAAACAGGATCATTCCAGAGCACAAGGTCCAGGATTGTGTCCAAATGGTTTTGGAATGCCTCCAGTAAATGAGACTCTGCACTTTGTCTGGACAATGTGTTCCAGTGCCCCGTCACTGAACAGGAAAGAATTTCTTCCTCATGTTCAGGTGGAACTTCCTGCGCATCTGTTTCTTCCTGTGACCCCTTGTCCCATTGCTGGGCACCACTGAGCAGAGCCTGGTCCCTGCTCTGACCCCTCCCTGCAGGCACTGACACACACTGATGAGGTTCCCTCTCACTCATCTCTTCTTGAGGCTGAACAGCCCCAGTTCCCTCAGCCTTTCCTCATAGGAGAGATGCTCCAGCCCCTTCCTCATCTCATAGCCCTCAACAAAATCCTTTTCAGTAAAAGAATGATTTTTCATTCTGGCTATATGTCTAAAAGGTGTTTCAACAGTACTTTGGAGCGAGTTTAAGTCACACCATCACCACCTCCTGCATCAGCCTGCTCTCAGATAGTACAAGGCCACGCACAGAGCTGAAAGGAGATCAGAATGAAGATTGAGATACAGCCTATAATTTCATTCTTATTGGATTTCTGCAATATAAGCAGTATAAGCAATATAAGCAGTTCTGTTGCTTTTTCTTTCTGTTTGATCTGTCTCCTTGGACTAATTGAATAATTCAGACTCTCCAGAAGCTAAGTGTGATTATTTATCCTCACCTCTCTGTAATCTTTTTGTAGGATTACAGGACATGCCCTCCTACCTGGATAACRAAGTATGTTTAGAACAATATGATTAAAAGTCTTATATAATTGTATGTCTGTCATTAGAAACAAAATATTCGCTACTCCAAAAACAGAGCAAATGTTTGGCAGAAAGATGTAGCCACTGGATAAAGGAAAGAAAGTTTCAAGAAAACTTGCAATGCAGTGACACGCATCAAACTCTATAAGAGTTTTAAATATTTAAAGCAGTTTTTATAATAAAAACATTCATCTATGATGTATTTAACACATAACTGCATCTTTGCCATTATTTTTAGACTGCACTAACATTATTCACATTCCAAAAAGCTCAATCAAGAAGCTGCACATGCATTGACTTGCAGATCACATTTAAGGTAAGAGAAACTTCTCAATATTATCAGTGCTCCCCACATAAGTGGAAAGCTAATGGAGAAAAGGAGACTTGGCTGCTAGGAAGCAAGAAGCCTTTTACTGAGGTGACCTTTAAAATCCCTATAAGAGTAATATATTCATAAAATATTTAAACACAATATTTCATGTGTATCTTCTATGTTTGCAGCATTTGCATGGCTGCAGCAGTATGTTTGCTCTCACAAAACTTATATCATTCTGTCTGTCATTTCATGGTGCATGAGAATTCCTTTAGTATCTGCTAAATTTCCCTTGTTCAGAACTCAATTCACAATGGCAGTTTTATATCCTATGTTGCAGAAGAAGCATTAAAAACATGTTACTGTCTTTCTTCATATATTAGGTGGTGTTTGGATTGTCCTGGTTGCAGAGAGGGAGTGGAGAGTGTGGGCATAGCCAGGATGCTATTCTTACCACCCACATCATCTTGGGGAGCATAGTTTTGGGGGGAAGAGAAGGTGAGCACACCCGGGAAGACTATTTGTGTAACTTAGGTAAATGTGTGGTTTCCCATTTAAACTCTTTATGTWCTTCTGGTCTATATCCATGACTACAGATAAGCTGCTGTATATCTAAAAATTTCAGTGCTAGACAAATGTTATTTTTACATCTGATATCTCACAGTCTGTTAGAGATATTATACAGATATTAGACCAGATTTTCAGGTTTTTATCAGCATATGGTTATTAATTTCTTCTCAGCTGTGTAACTGAGGACCTGGCATGTCTTTCCTTAATGAGACAGATGGAATCCCAAGTTTCCTTGTGGTTTAAAGTATTATATGAAAAAATAGATTTTTGCTTTATTCYTGTGTAAAATATGTGTTCTAGTTTGGGGGATGGTTTTGGTTTGTTGATTTTCTCCATTGAAGGGAGAAAATATTCAGACAGGAAGAAAATGGTTAAAGGCAAGATGCCTGCTGCATGTGTGTATATGTTTTTGTATATATTCTCACATGCATATGTACACTTTTAAGAAAATGTAGATGTTTATTCAAAGGCTTAACTTAAATCACATATAATACATAAAATGATGTTTTGCAAAAATTGTGGGGATGCAAAGTAATCTGAATAGAATTTCGAAACCCTTCTAAAGAGTCATGCACACACAGCCAGAATATTAATAAATACAACACAATTGAAACACCAGAGTCTAACATTTATGTAATTTAAACACTGGAGAATATTATATTAAAAATGCATCATTTTTTTTCAGCTGTGATAGTTAGGAATTTTTTTGAGTTTTGAATTGAGTGAAAGTCAAGTRAGGCCACGTAGGAATTTGCCTCTGGACGTGCTAAAATGCCAAAAGCAATTCAACTGTGATTCAAAACATTGGATAGCTATTCAGGTTTTAAATTTGAAACAATGGAAACATTATTTTAACAGAGATCCTATTTTTTTTTCCGTTAGTGTTCAAGATACTTTTGCTACCAGGAAAATTCACAATGTTAATACAAACAGTAAGTAAATTAAAACAAATTAAATAGTTACACTTGACACAGTTCCAGAGAAAGACCAACTTCAGTAATATRGCTATAAATCCACTCTGGAAGATACAAATAGATTAAAGAGGTTGAAAACATTTCAAATCAGTGAATAATTCATTAGTTATTGACAAAAATTATTGACACCCAAGTTCAATTAAATTGGCTGTTTGTAGATGCATTGTTTTACCGCAAAGTAACATTTGACACCATAGGACAAATCACTTTAGTCATGTTGTRAGCAGTAATTCTTTTTGATTTCTTTTACTAAATCTGAACTACACATAACATTATTTTAAGTGGTATTTGTATAAAAAGTGCATATCCCATAGAGGTTACTGTTTATTTGTAATTCTTCTATCTTCCTTGCCTTGATTGCCACATGTTTAGATATTTTAGAATAAAATAAAAGTCAAATAATATTTGACTGCTAAAAGTTTCTAGAGTTCTTGTCTCGCTAAAAAAAGAGCAGAGTAGAAAGAAGAAAATAAGGACACTGGGAGTGTTGACAAAGTTAGATGGGGCTTCCTGCTGAGGACAGTTCTCAAGTTCTCAGAAAGGAGTCTCAGTTTATCTTCTGCAACTTTCAACCCCTTGKCAACACAATAGATGGAAGACCCTGAAATTTGCCTGAAAAAGCCAGATTTACCAAACTCTCTACCAGAAAATTATAAATCCTTAAATTAAAGCTGATGCTTCTGAAAAATACCTACCTCTTTATATGTGTTCATGAGTGTAGAAAACGTGAAGAGTTCTACAAAAAATCAATTTGAAAATTGGCTTTTTGACCTTTTGTCTACTAAGAATTTGATGCTAACCTCTCCTAGTATTTAAATCCAGACTCCAGCCCTATATAGACATGATGTCCAACTTTATTTAATTTCTCATTATTCATATATTAGTTTGCTGCTTTCCAAATACTTCAAGAATACATGCAATGAAAGACTGTGGTATCAACATCAGAGCTGAACTAGGATAAACTAGCTCTGAAATATTTCACAGTTTTGCAAGATTATTGAAGTCCCACGGACTTTCATATAGCTGGGATTTCATTCTATGTTTTTCATAATCAAGTGACAAGGTGTTTGAGTTGCAGTTTGACTTTGTTAGGTAGATCTAGTGAATACATTCATATGCCAGAGGAAAAAAAATACACTTTATCTTCTAATTTTTCAGTTATTTTTAATTAAAATACAGGTATTGCAACTGTGTTTACTGGGTAAGTTCACAAAAAGGGAAGGAGAATATGTTGCACCTTGATGTTATGACTATTAGATCCTTATTTCATGTCCCATTAAAAGTTTTCCATAAAATTCAAGTTTCAGATGTGTTTCCTCACATGTTAATCTATATTTCTCCCTAATTTTCTTGGGTAGCTAAATAGCTGAATTGCAGAGAAGTTGAGGACCCTGAAATGTCCTTATTGTGAGTGTTAGACCTTTTACAGAATTCCTAAATCATTTGAATATCAACTAATTATAACTCACTGATAYTTCATTTTCCTATAATGATTTCCTGAATCTAGGTAGGAGTCATGTTCTGAGTTAATAAAACATCAGTATACCTGATAACATGATTCATGACACACTTCCCTAATTGCTCTCCTTACAATTTGTAGATATATAACATGTGTTCAACATCATATGAAAGAGTGGGAAATGAATATTTTAATTATCAATTATCCTTGTCTTTACTTTTTTAACTTCTTAAAAATATCATTTGTGGAGGGATGGCAGAGATATCTGAGGCAGAAAATAATCCTGTGATATATTTGTTGCAGAGCTATAAATCAGCTTCTACCTGTGCACAAATAGCCAAGAAATGTCATTCATGAGATCTCCTTAGCTAACAGTTATTCACTTTGGCCCATATTTTCCACTTTGGATTTCACCTCTCCTGTTTTTCTGAGCCCCCGAATTTACTTGTCTTCATTCTAGTTTTTTAATTCTGCCTTCTATGAACATACCATTGCTATTAWATTTTTAATTAAATTTTAATTGTTGCAAAGAAATATCATTCTTGGTTCATAGCTTGGCACACARCCTAATCACCATGAATCATGTTCGCAGGTACACTGATATTTTTATTAACTGAGGACATGACTCATCTCTACATTCAGAAAATCATGAAAAGGAAAATGAAAAATCAGTGAGTTGTGATTAGTTGATATTCAAAATAGCTAGGAATCCTGCAAAGGTTCTAAGACTATCAGAATAAAKGCTTATCAGGGGTCTGGGTTAAAGCCTGTTGTCCTCAGCCTTCCCTGCAGCAGAGCCTATTTCTGGCTGCTCCAAGAAGTCTCCTTCTCCTTTTCTCTTCCSCRGCATTAGCAAATTTATAGTCATTAAGARGGCAGGAGGCTGTGACCCCATGTTCCCATTTGACACAAGGTTTACMGTGCATTTTGTGGAACACAAGATGCCACATTTTTTCCTGGAACTACTGACCCATGACATTTTTATGACACTAGGAAAATAAAAAAAGAAAGCAGCAAAAAACCCCACCTGGCACTGGTGGGGTTTTATACTACCCTTGACTGAGTACTGAGAGAGTGTGGAGGGTTTGAGGTTAATTTTCCCAAATGCATTTATTCCTAAATCAGAGCCTCTCAATGCTGTGAAAATATATGTACCATAACACTTTAAATGTCTTACAGTAACAGCAATGACAGCTTAAAAGAGGATATAAAAAGAGAAGTAAAAATGATTTAAGGCTCCARGTATGTCTCTGTATATGTGTATGAACCTACTACCATAGTTAATTGAACCCATACTGATAAACTGAAGAGGAATGTTCCACCTTCAGGTGCAAAGYAGACAGCAGAGTGAAAACACCAGGGGCTATACCTACCACACTCAACCTAAAAAAGCTTCTTTCTGAAATAAATGCTCCAAATTTCCCAAGCTTCCTGTGATTCTCATGTTCCYGCAGTGTCATACACAGGCCTTCACATCAGCCAGCTGATACAGTAGCAGTGACACTGCATTGGAAGTACTGATATGAATACTCTGATAAGCCCCATAAGAACCAAATATGTGCTGATTTTTCTCAGAAATGGAAACATATTGATATCAATTAAAACACAACTTTTTTTGCAGATGGGAATCTGCATCTGAACATGTGTTCAAGAAGAAAGATTTAAAGTATTTTACAGTCCCCTGAAATACACAAACTATTTTTTAATTGTTAGTTGATTTATTTTTTGGMAGATTCAAATATTGCTGTGGCATCATAAGTGATAAAATGCATAAAGAAAATTTAGTTCTGTGTTGGTTTTGTATGGCCTGGTTTTTGGTAGTGGGGGAGTCACAGGSGTGGCTTCTGTGAGAARCTGCTGGAAGCTTCCACCATGTCTGGCAGAGCCAATCTCTGAAATGGCTCTGAAGATGGACATGCTGCTGGCCAAGGCTGGGCCAATTAGAGAGGTTGAGAGGCTGGTAACACCTCTGTGATAACATATTTTAAAAGAAAATCAAAACAAAGTGAGGCACACAGTTTTAATTCCAGCCAGAGAAGAGGAGGAGGTGAGAACGCGTGAAGGAAACAACATGGAGATCCCAAGGTCAGTGGGGAAGGAGGGACAGGAGGTGCTCCAGATGTCAGAGCCAAGATTCCTGTGCAGGATGTGATGAGACCATGATGAAGTAGCTGTGCCCCTGCAGCCCATGGGGATCCATGAGGGATGCAGAGATCCACCCACAGCCCATGGGGGAGATGCCCATGCTGGAGTGAGTGGATGCCTGGAGGAGCCTGTGATCCACAGGGAGACCTGGTGGAGAGAGGGAGCCCCTGCTCCCAGGCTGGAGCAGCCTGTCCTTGGAGGACTGACTGCACCCCGTGGATGAGTGACCCACATTGCAGCAGTCCTGAGTTTTTTGAGTTTTTGTTTTCCTGTGAGATTGGAACCTTTCTGGAGAAGTTCACAGAAAACTGTCCCCTGTGGGAGGGACCCCACAGCTTAGCAAGGGAAGGAATCCTCTCCCTGAGCCGTGGAAGATGATCCTGGGTGATGAGCTGACCAAAACCCCCATGCCCTATCTCCCTGTGGGGTGGGTGAGAAGAAGGGAGGGACTGGGGGAAGAAAAGGTGGTTTTAAGGTCTTATTTTTCTTCTCATTATCCTCTACTGATCTTGTTAGTAATAAATTCACTTTTTTACCTCTAAGTTGAGCCTGTTTTGCCCTTGGAKTATTTTCTCCCAGTCCTTATCTCAACTTATGAACCATTTGTTAAATTTTCTCTCCTCTGTCCAGCTGTGGCAGGGGAGGGTGAGTGATCAGCTTTCGTGGGTGCCTGGCATTCGGCCAGTGTCAAAACCACAACAGCTACATCATTCAATTGAATTGCATTACAGTACCATCAGAAAAACAAGATGTATTTCATATCAATATTAGTAAACTTGAGTGACAACTATTGGAGTAGTAGTGCCTCTAATATTCTGTTCACAGCGTTTGCTTTAGGATTAATATATTCTCAGGAATATTTTCATCAGATAGTTTATCTTTTTATGTTATATTTGACACATTTTATAAAGGCCATTCTTAACCATATCACTGAGGAATAAGATTACTTCAACTTTTTAATCTGGATGGAATCAATCAACATACAGTCCAACAAAGAGCAATGTGTTTTTGTTCAATACAGTTCCTCCATTTTGTCATATACTTCATCTTAAGTGTGACTTATTATGATAGAAATGAGAATATGTGAGCAATTCTTTTAATACCTGCAGCTTTTCCTTCATCTAAATATTGTGCTGTTATCTAATAATTTTGTCCTTTATTTGTGCCTGCACCTTTCCCTGTTCAAAACAATTATGATATTACACAAATTCATTTGATCCCTTGATCAACCTTCAGCATTTGACTAGCCACAAATTCTGCAAAAGGTGAAAGAAAATCAGAGTGAAAGGAGCATACTTGGATTGTGGAAGGATTAGGAAGTGCAAAGTAAAACTTTGTATGGCAGAACTCATGTGCACTATTCATATGATGAGATTATTGCTCATCACCTTTTCTGAAAGACACATTGAATTCTTCATATGTGTGGCAATAAAAACTGCAAATAGGAATAGCATATCAGATGAATTGTCTTAATAGGATGGAGGGCACACAGGTCTTCTGTAGTTGCAACATGAACACTATTTAAGCTATATATTAATATTCTGTTCATGAAGTTTAATTAGTAAGAAATACAGCTGGAGAATTTTTCATTACAACCAATTGTTATTAATTGTCACCAAGGTTTCTTAATTATTCACTTTGGCTGGAAGATAATTAATTTCACATCTTATGTGCTAGTTAGCGAAGAAATATGTTTTCACCCATATATACCAAAAGAGAAGAAAATTATTATTTAGAATAAATTTTTAGATTTCATGGAATATATTTGTTTCAGAAATCAAAAAATCTTTACTGGTTATTGAAAATAAATGCTTGAGGGGTGTGTCTTGAGAAGGGGATGGGGTATCATTCTAGAAATATAATAAAGAGTTGGTTATATTTTTCCTTTTATTTTTGTCTTGAAGATAAACTTTTCTTATGCAAATCATAAAACCTTATCTTCTTTCCCACCTTGAAAGAGTTGCTTATTCAAAGAGAAATTGTTGCATGAAGGTCTTTTTTGCTTCATGTTGGATCATGCCACTGTCTCTCATTTCACACAGTTGTTACCAAACTTCATGTTTTCCTAATTTCTTTTTTTTTTTTAGAAGGATTCATTCCTGTTAAATTAAGAGATTGTCACTYAGTTTTATTCAAAATTTATCTTTTAAATTTACTTTTGAACTTTAAATTCAAATGTTCAATTCATTTTGTAGGCTCTTCTTTCATGTCCATATTTCTTTTGGAATTTAAATCTCTTAGCAACTTTACTCAGAGAGATGTGTGTGTGTGTGTGTGTGTGTGTGTGTGTGTGTGTGTGTGAGAGAGAGAGAGAGAGAGAGAAATCCCTTATGATTTTTTGTTGATTTCTGATATTTCTTTGGTCTCAAAGTGGTTTTGGTGTATTTTATTTAAATTTTTTATTTAAATTTATTTAAATTTTTTTTGGAGGAAACTTTCTGTACGGACTCCAGGAAACCTCCCAGAATGTGCCCCTCTACATACTCCCATACCACCCATTTACCAGCCAGACCCTTCAGGCTGTTCACATTATGAAAGTGTTCAACATTGCATCCTTCCTTTGTATGCAACTCTCAAATCCCTATAAATCTCTATTTCTATGTCATTCTGACCATGTATTTGTTCCTCTTTGCCTTTAGCTTTACTTAAAATTCCTAAATAATTGCAATCTACTTGCAACCTAATTTCAGCACACAACCTTTAACAGACCATTCCTCATCTTCCAACTTATTCATAGCTTTTATTTTCAAAGTCTTCTTTGTTGTAGATGTGCTCCAGAATGTGTAGAGGCAATACAAGAGAGCAGCATCTTATGCCTCTGAGAAGAATGCCATATGGAAGTGCTTTCCCATTAAAGGACTCAGCATTTCTCAGGGGCACAATCATCTCATGGCAGCTTTAGGAGGCAGAGAATCTTTATGCTGCGAGGCATCTTGGAGTCAGTGGTGGTTCAAATTCAGGATGTTGATGGAAGTCCTTTTGTGTTACAGTTACTGGCAGCCACAGCAGCATAAACCTATTTCAAGATCTCAGTTTGATGTTTGGGCAAGAGGGTAACCAAGAAGTTGCCATTTTCACTCCAAGGCATACAGGGGAGGGTCTTCCAGGAAAGGTATTGTGCTCTGTTGCACCTGTTGGAGTGAATCCAGACGAGGCCACTAAGATGATTAGAGGGATGGAGCACCTTTCCTTTGAGGAAATGCTGTGAGAATTGGGATTGTTCGGGCTAGAAAGAGAAGGCTTCAATGTGACCTAATTTTGAGCTTCCACCACCTGAAGGGAGCCCACAAGAAAGACAGAGACAGACTATTTGCAAGGGCCTGGAGTGACAGGACAAGGGGAAATGGCTTTAAACAGACAAAAAAGAGGTTTAGATTAGATATTAGGAAAAAATTCTTTACCGTGAAGGGGGTAAGGCACTGGAACAGGTTTCCTTGGGAAGCTATGGATGCCACATCCCTGGAAGTGTTCAAGACCAGGCTATGTTTCATAGCAATCTGGGCAACCTGTTCTAGTAACAGAAGTACCTGCCCATGACAGGGGGATTGGAATCGTTAAGGCCCCATCCAAACCAGGCCATTCCATGATTTTATGGTCTTTCAACCTCCATCCATGGCTTTTGTCAACAGCTGTTACAAAGAATTGCACTGAACTCAAAATTACTTTTGCTATTCACTCTGGCTTTCATAAGTAGTTCATGTGTTGCACCTTTAGTCAGGGAGAGATAGAGGGATATATATTAAAATAATGAGATCCAAATTTGGGGGAACAGCTACAGATGAGGAATCCCAAAGAGTAGCTACTGGGTCTTTAAAGCGTGCTTCCTGCAGAAGGAAGTGGCAGGGGAAGTTTCTTGTCTATGCCTTACCTTCTTTGATTGCACAGTCCAAATGAGCTATAAGACATGACACCTGAGTCATCTTCAGCACTTCACAAAGTGTTGTATCGTAGCTCAGATCTGTAGAAGAATTGCTGATTCAAAATGTATGTATCATCACGGTAATTGATCTTAATTGGTTTTCCTGCAGGTGTATCAGTGTGCTATCACTTTACACTTGATGTAGCTAAAGATGACAAATGCTTCTTAGTGATCAGAGTTCTCCTCTGTCACACCTAGCAAGGCAGTGTTGTGTTCTTTGCAGAAATGAAACAAGAAAACTAGCATGGCCAGATGTGCACTATCACTCATGAGCTGCATCCATATGCAAATAAATTCAGCTATTATTTCCTCATCAAACCCACAGCCATGAGCAGTGCAAAAGCAGTCAAGCTGTAAGCTGAAGCTAGAGACAATCTGGTTAATTTTTTGTGCTAGAAGCCGGCATTTCAGGCTTTAGAAGGTATTTCAGTGAAAACAGGTGTAGAAGAAACTCAATCTAAATTTATTTGTCTCTGAGAGGCACATAAAGGTCAGAAGGTCCAAGAATGTTCATCACAGACCTAGCTTTAGGGTTATACAGAGAGAGATAAACTAATTTTGGTCACACAACCCAAGTCTGAGTCCACCTGAAGTATGGCTCTGCCAACAATAAGCCAAGGATGGAGAGCAGTGGTGTCCCAATTGATGCCAGCAGCCCTGTTACCAGTCAAGACAAGGTGTGCCACAATTACTCACATGTAGAATTTCTAAATGGCTCTTCTCAGTCTAAAAAATCAGATTAACTGTACCCAGTTGATAGCAAACACACACCTGGCACCAAATAAACATGCACCAGTCCAAAAGATTTCTGCATCTCTGCCCCTGCCTTGCACTTAGCAACAACACCCTCTAAGTGCTCTCAGGGGAAACCTTTGCAATCTCCTGTAGATTCATGGCCATTCACCTGGTTTCAGACACACTCTGCTTGAGACACAAGGATCTATGTATTTGTTTCTGTATTAAAAATCTTATATGTTTTTGTTGGATGGCAATTAGATCCACAGACAATTCTCAGCTGATGAAAAGCCCATGTTCCCTGTTACAACCCATTCCTGACAAGTTAAATTTTGACAGAGTATTTTGTATTCTTTTGTAGAATTATGTTATTTAGAATTATCATTCAGAACACCAACAAACACATTTTAGCTACTGATTATATCAGTCTTATCTACTTGCACAGTTATAACAAACTACCTGAAAACAAATTTATAGAATGATTGCACTAAGATTTAGGCTAAACCTGATTTTTTGCTCTTACTTATCTTAACTGAAGTTTTGCTTTTAAATATTTTCTGAGATCTAAATATCTAGGAATATTTGATATCTAAGAAGTTTTGGAAAATGACTTTTTTTGCCTTTTAATGTTTCTTAAACTCCTTCTTCAAATATCCTATGTGTTGCATGTCTAAATACACAGCCAAAACCACCACAAAATAAAATGAGATGGTAAAAAAATTATCTTTATTTTCTTGATTTGTATTTATTTAGTTTAATGTCTAGTGACAAACTGGACTGTGGAGCATGGAGTTGGCTCAAATGTCTGCATGAGAATCAGTCACTGTTTGAAAATCTGTTAAATCACTGTGATAACAGAGTTCTGAGGCCATGAAACATCAGCCACAGATTTACACAAGTATTCAAATGAAGAAGTGATGAAAATGTTCGTGTTCTCATTGGAGAATGGGAAGAAGGTAAAGCAAGGGCAGATTAAGAAGAAATCTTGGCTATGGCAAGCATTAAATGTCCTTGTTTTCCAGTGTGGTTTAAGATGTTGCTTAATTCTTACCTAGCACAGACATGTGTATGTTTGGGTGAGTTTCTCTAGAAATGTTTAGCTATGCACCTCAATTTGCCTTTTGTCTCCTGAACACTTATCTTTAAACTATATTTTTTATATTTCTGCTATTAAAAATGGATAAGAATCTGTGACATATCTCAAAGATAAAAAAACCCAGCAAGTCTTTTTGGAAGTTTTCTTTCTTTTCCCCCATACTTCTTTTGCTACTCTAATTTTTAAGTTTTGTTTTTCATCTTTTTTTTGCATCTTATCAGACCAATGTTGGTCTGTTTCACAGGTACTCCTACCAATAGTAACTCACTAAAGAAAACATACCAGGCTGTCAATGAAGGAAAGCTTTTAAAAGCAAGAAACAGCAGTGAAAATATTGTTACTTGTCTTCAGTTTGAGAAAGGGATCAAACTGTATTTGTTTTCAACAATACAAATAGCTTCTCAATGAAATGTGAAAAAATTATTCATGAACAGAACTGCATTTTAACATGATCAGCTTGATTAAAGAGAAATTGAGGTGTTGTACTGCCATCATACCAACTTTTTTTTCTGTGTAAGAAGAAAATTCACAGTAAAAAAAAAACAACACTAAAACAACATTAGTAATTTCTTTGATAACTCTCTTTTTAGATTTCAAATTAAAGTTATAGGAATTACAAACAAAACAGCTATGAATGTCGAAGAAGAGTAAGGGACTAAGGTCATGGTACTTGGATAGGGGGACCTTATCGTATTCAATTTTATAGTACCCTTAGTAATCCTTATATTTCTATCTAGTTTAAGTCTAGTTATACTAATAATTGCTTTACTTTAATGACCCTGTTTACACCATGTTGAAAGCATCTAATGTATTTCCCTTAATGGAATGACACATGAGAACAATGCTGTGCAAACAGACCTGGGGCTCCTGGTCCATGGCCAGCTGCATCTGAGTCAGCAGTGCCCTGGCAGCCAGGAGGGCCAACCCTGTCCTGGGGTGCATCAGGTACAGCATGGCCAGCCAGGCAAGGGAGGAATTGTCCTGCTCTGCTCTGTTCTGTTCTGCTCTGCTCTGCTCTGGGGCAGCCTCACCTCGAGTGCTGGGGGCAGTTTTGGATGCCATGATATAAAAAAATATAAAGCTGTGAGGGAGTGTCCAAAGGAGGGCAACAAGGATGGTGAAGAGCCTTGAGGGGAAGCTCTGTGAGGAGCAGCTGAGGTCTCTTGGTCTGTTCAGACTGAAGAAGAGAGACTGAGGACAGAACTCATTGCTGCTTGATGTCACCCCGGTTTTTTAAGATTTTCTAGGCCTTCTGATGTTGAYATGCTTGTGGTGAACTTTCTCAGACACTTTCTGTAAATAACTGATTGTTTTGTCWTCTTTTATGGAGGAGGAGAAAGTTGATGGACTGTTGGTTTGACCAGYRTCATTGGAGAGGTGKCACTGTCACCCTCCAATCCGCTGTCACTTTTGGAAAACTATAAATGTTGGAGTCAGAAAATAAATTTCCTCTTTCTTCCTTCACCTTGAGAACRGTGGTGTTCTTGTGTTCTTTCGTGTCTTATAGTGACAGTTTGCAGCTTCCTTACAAGGGGCAGAGAAGGGGCATGCACCAATCTCTTCTCTCTATGACTGTTGCCACGTTTTTCTTCAAAGAGAAAAGCAAGCCRMTGTTCTTCCCAAGGATTTCTGAGAYTCACATTCTCTGAACCTCAGATAAAGGGAAAGCACAATTCTTATCGCTTGCTGTGCCTGTGTTTGTGCCAAAGTAGAATGCAATATGGAGATTGTTTACCCAAAGTGAAGATGTTTTGTTTCCTTGACCTATTAGGGTCAAGAGAGTGTGTGTGTTGGACTGTCGGCTGACAGGCACGAGACAGTCAGGAGATTCAGTGCAGTGTATGCAGTGTGTGCAGTGTGTGCAGCGTTGAGTGCTTGGCAGTTTTAGATGTATATAATAATGTAGTATAATAAAGTAATTAATTAGCCTTCTGATAGCCATGGAGTCAGATGCATCATTCTCTCCCCTCATCGGGGCCATCACAGCGTTGCTGTATGTGACCAGTGAATGAACCTGAGGGAATGGCCTGAAGTTGTGTCCAGTGAGGTTTAGACTGGATATCAGGAAAAGATTCTTACTCCAGAGGGTGGTTGAGCTCTGGAGCAGGCTCCCAGGGAAATGGCCACAGTACCAAAGCTGACAGAGCTCAAGAATTGTTTGGACAAAACTCTCAGGCACAGGGTGGGATTCTTGAGGCATTCTCTGTAGGGCCAGGAGTCAGATTTCAGTCATCCTTGTGGGTTCCTTGTAATTCAGGACATTTTATGATTCTATGATTATTTTATGTTACAAATAAAGATAGAAAAAGGAAGTGAGGATGCAGGATAGGCATTAAAGGCATGCCTTTCAGGTTCTAATTCCTATCATTGATTTTAAATTTGAGCATCTGATTAAAAACCTACCTGTTTGCATCAACCGCTTGAAAAGATTCCTGTGCAGCTGCCTTAGCTGCAGAGATTGCTTTATGCATACAGATTCCCCAAATGGGGAATAGTTTAGCAATTTTGTAAAAATTCAATACAGGAAAAAAAGAAGGAAAAATTATGACAAGTAGAAAATAAAATGATGGCAAATGAGATGCTTGAAAGCCAGCCTGTAATGAGGACGAATGAATGAAACAAAAATGAAGGAATATATGGATACACATTCTGCAATGAAACTATTAAAGCAACACTTGAATTTTTTAATCACTCTTTCCAATGTCAATTCACTCATTTCCTGTTTCTAATGTCTTAACTACTATTTCAATCACATTTTCATTCTTTTTTTCTTCATTTTATTTAKTCCTAGATTTTTATACTTTTTGGTTAGGGAGAGATGAGAGGCATTTTTGCTCTGTCTCCTTTATATTTGACCACGTTCTTTTCTTCTATCTCCTCTTTCAAATATTTATCAAGATTTAGTTATATTCATTTATCTGCTTATGAGGTAGATGGTTAGGAATTACAAGTGAAATGTCAGGTTTCAAAAGTATAATACCACAAAAATTATTTGTGAGTATCAGGTCTCTATCTTATATTTATTCCTTGTTTTTCACACTTTTCCTCTAAACATTATTAAGTGGTTTTGTTTTGGGATTTTTTTCCCCGTGACAGGAAAACAAAAGAAGTTCTTTTCTAATTCTGTCCAACAAAACTAACTCCAGAATTTTTCTAATTCTGTCCAACAAAACTAACTCCAGCCCAAACCAGGACACCTGTTTCAGACTTCGATGCCTGCTAGTGAAATCCTCTGTGTACTTCTTGTAGGAATGCATAGAAAGCAGCTCTGTATATTACTGGGTTTGCTTTTATGTGCACTACTTAAAAATTATATGTATGTTTCCATCAGATAAGGAATTATAGACAAAGCCATCCTATAATAAGCTAACATTATAAAACAATTAACACCTTTAGTCTCTCTGCCATGTAGAATTATCCAATATGGCTTAGCAATTCATCTCCATGTACAGAGAATGCAAGCTGTTTCTGAAGAGTTATCCCTTTCTTATAAAGCTTAATTTACGCATTATTACAGTGTTTTAGGAGAAAACAGCAGGCTTTTAACTTGCAATCACTTTTCGTTGCTATTTAAAATTTCAGATACCTTTAACTTTTGTTGACTTCCTCAGCAGGAACTGCAATGTTCATTTAGTTTTCTTTCCATTAAGAATTGGGAGCTACGTTATCCTTAAAGCCTAAACAAGATAATGGCATACAAACATAAAAGTTTAAAAATCCACTGTCCTTGGGATTTTAGAGCCACAAAATCCTCCTTGGGAAAAAAGAAAAAAAAGGCTTATAAGAAGTAACATCTTTAATGCAGAAACTGAAACAAACACCCATATTTAAAAAGCAAATTTAGGTATGAATAATCTTATACTTTTTTTTCTTCAATTTATTCACAGGTTATTAAATCCATTAAGCTGATTTTCTCGAGATTTTTTTTCCTTATGATTGATTGCCTACATCCTCACAAAAGGACTTTTAAAAACATTAGAACCAATACTGTTTTTTTTATGATTGTTTTAACAGTATAGTGCACTTGGCACTATAGTTTTGAAGCATTTGCAAGTAAGAGTAATAAATTAAAGAATCTAAAGTTTAATAAGTTGGTCATTTTTTTCTGGATATATACCTGTCAGTCAAAAGAATTCAGCATTTCAGTGAAGGCATCTAGCAACTGAAGGCTTTTATAAATGCTTATTTATTAATTTACATCTTTGCAACACTTGGAATTTAGAAAGACATGTTTTTCTGCTGTGGAAAGACAGCGGCAATGTTCAGTGAGTTCCACTAAAGGAGATTAGCAGAAGTAAAAGCACGTTCTTTTCAATTTATAAAGCACTTTATCCTAAATTCTGAATGAATAAGTCAATGATTGCTTAGAAAAAGCATCTTGATGCTTTTTGTTGCATCTTGATGCTGGTTTGTTTCATAAATATTGTTTCAAAAAAGCATCTTGGTGCTGGTTTGTTTCATAAATATTGTTTCAAAAAAGCATCTTGGTGCTGGTTTGTTTCATAAATATTCATAGTAGATATTGGTGTGTCTATCAATAGGTCTCCATGGCTCTGACATGCTTTCCACAGCAGATCATTTTCCAAGCAAGCCTGGCCTGCATTTCATCTAAACTAAGTAGATTTACCACTGATGTGAGCAAAACTTTGATGAAATCTCCAATAATTAGCCTTGAAACACATTTGTAAATGGGACAGGATTTGTACTTGTTCAGAAACATGCAATCCTCTTCTGCCCGGAACAGCTTTTTAATTGCAGCTTTAATGAGCCTTACACGGACTAGACTTCCACGAAAAATAAGACTCATAGGGGTTCCATCAATTTGTCTTGTCATCATGCCATGTAATTTCTTCTTCAGAAATACTGCATAACTGTGACTCAAAAAAATTTCAAAAAAAGCTCTTTCCCCCATACCTCCCAAAGCAAGTCTGTTGATTTTCCTAGTTCAATCCAGCTAATACAACTATCTCCAATTTAAGAAGGAATCTAAGTTCCTCTTTTTCACTCTTAAGGCAATTTGGTCCTCTGATAAATTTAGTGCTAAAACAATAAACACTGTGTTTTAGTTAGGAAAAAACCTGACTATACCAGGAATAAGTGTTTGGAATCATTTGCTTAAAAGAATTTTGTTTGGAAATAAGACAGAGTTATTTAAGAGTTAATATAAATTAACAAACTAAATTACTTAGCTAATTTTTCCATTGTTTGTATTACTTTTGGAAACACCCCTTTCAAAATGCTAAAGCTCACATAGTTTATAAATTTTGTGGGGTCAGTAACTTTTCTCAAGTAACAAATGATAGATTGAAAGGAAATAGCCTCAAGTTTTAACAGGGAAACAATCATTTTATTAAGAAAARTTTCTTTACTGAGAGGGTTATCAAGCACTAGAACAGGSTGACCAGGGAGGTGGTTGAGTCACCATCYCTGGAATTATTTAAAAGRTATTTAGATGTGGCACTTRGGGACATGGTTTAATGGTAGGCTTGGTAGTGTTTATAGTTGCACCTCATAATTTAACAGTTCTTTCTAACCTAAATGAGTCTTTAAATCTATGATTCTATATTATGAGTCTGTCAGTAATTTCATTCTAAAAATACTGATACTCTCTCCCGTACAATATTCTGTGTGTATCTGTGTTGAAGGAGATAAGGTTGAGAAGATGAATGGATTATATCTTAATTTATGAGCACTTAATGTCTAATCATGCAGGTTCTATTGTACATACATGCTTATATGGCATATTATATTTATGGTGTATATAAATAAACCCACATATGTACAGTTGTATTCTGTATATTCATTCCATTACTAATAATCATTTCAATGTATAATATTAGCTGGAAAAAGAATTAACCCCAAGCATCTTTTTAACCTCAAAGGAAGAGATAATTATCTTTAATGATTCCACATAACAAATACGCCAGTCGGGGGTTACTTACATTAAAGTTCATCAAAAGAGAATCTGGAATCAAAGGGCCTTCACATTAGAAGAAACTAAACAACATAAGTAAGCAAGACTGTGACTTGAATACAAAATTTCCAATCTGTAGTTCAGAAAGTATAATAAACAAGTTTAATGAGTGTGTTTAATGTGCAAGAAGCAGCAATCCCAGGACAGTTTTTGTGTAAGGGATGATACTTACAGAATTACTATAAATGGCTTTTAAGGTTCATTTTGTGCTGTGATACACCTAATGCATTGCATAACTACAAAAAAATTATTGCAAATACAGAAACAGTATAAAGCTTGTTCCACCTTTTATATCAGGATAAAAGACACAAAACACCACAAAAAGAAAAAAAAAGTCTAGAAAGTGTTGTTGTTTTTTTTTGAATTTGTAATCTTACCATACCAGAATGTACAACTTTTGTTGGACATTTATTGTGAGTTGCATTGGCATGAAAAAGAGGCCCTGGTAAACAGGAATATTAACTCAAAGGAGTAGCTTTTTTGAAACAAGATCAACATGTACAGAAATATAAAGACCAGTTTTTCAAACAGGGACTGCATGGGTTAGATATTTATAATTGAAAAATATATTTTTTCCACTTCTAATAATTTGTCTACTTAAACAACTTTAAAGCAAAAATACTCTTTCTTGTATTGCTGGCTTCCAGTGTCCAATATAAAATGTGTCTGCTAACACTTTTCTTTATCAACAAACCATAGATAACTTTGCTTTTTCTGGACTATCACTATCAATTATTACTTTGACAGCAATGTCTAGTATCCTCAAAGAATACTGTGTACTTTTTGTTCAAGGCACAAATACACGACATCACATAGCTACTGACAGTCCAGAATAATCCAAATAGGAATGACAGGAGTCAAAAGATGCAAACAAGGTCTGAAGGCATCAATCAATCAATGGAAATAAGAAACCTAGCATTGATTTTTTTTTTAATAGGAGTCTGTAGTCATGGTTCTGCCACCATGTGGTTCTTGGAATCCTGCAAAAATGAGGTATTCCAAAGCCTGGTGAACTTCTTGGAACACACAGGGTTCTGTGTCTATTAAAAAAAAAACCTCCCAAACAACACCAACTAAAAAAAAAAAAAACAGGTTTTGGTTTTTTTAAGCTGCACACTCAACTTCTTGGAGATGACAGGCAAAAGAAAAGTTGTTAGTATGCACGGAGTGTTGCCTGCATACATCCACTGGCCTGTTCTGACATTGGCAAAACATGCTGAGGTTCTGGTTCACTGGATCTCAGCTGAACACAAATATGTGTGGGAATCTAAGGACACTCTGAAGTCCAGAGGAACAATAGATTGTGTTCACTCAAGGTTAGAGAGAAATAAAACAACTTTGCAAAGATCATAAATTTGTCCAGAAGTCTGAAAATAGTGACCTCAGAAGTTCTATCCAGTTGGATGATAAGTAAGCTAAAATATACAACAAGCAAGATCACCATCATGAAGACAAGAAGAGGCACTAAATATCTCCTGCAAGAGAGGAAACAATATTATAGAGGAAGAAATTGGGAGAGACATTGTCGTGCAGTTCATCTGAACAACATACTGACCAGATGGAAGGTTTTCTTCACAGGTATGTTAGAGAAGAGAAGCCATTGATTAGGATATTCTCCAGTCCATTTCCAGATGGACAATCCCATCTGCTACCACAAGGCATCCAGACTGTCTCTTGCCTGTGAAGATGATGTTGCTGCACCGAATATGTTACTAAACAGACCTAATCCCTGGCAGTGATCAAGGCCAGGCTGGAATGAGCTCTGAGCAACTGRTTGAGTGGAAGGTGTCCCTGCCCATGGCAGGGAGATGGAACAAGATTATCCAACCCTTTAAGGTCCCTTCCAACCCAGGTTATTCTCTGATGATTCTGTGAGTACATGGCACTACTGAATAGTGGCAAATGTATATGTCACTAGCTGAACAAAATTATCTATGGTAAACATTAAGGTTTCTGTGTTGTCAAGAATTATCTTGGTTGTCAGTGTAGTCCTGGCATCAGATCATTAAAATGGATTTCATTTGAAGAGAACAAAGTAATAGATRAGWGATTTTGACTCAWCWGKTATTGCCAATATTTGTGGAACAATKTYCTTGTGTAAGCTGCTTGGTCTGCAAAAAGTAGTTATTTTCAAATGGTGAAAATTTCTGTTATGATGCGACATAGAATATGAAGCACATAAAAGCAAATATTTAATATAGTAGGCAATAAGCTATTAAACAACTCTTCTGTGCTTTTCAGAATGACAAACAGTGAAAATAGCACTCAGGATCTACATCCATTTGGCCTCTCAAGAAAAATGTACCCAGCAGCTCACCCCAGTTCACAGGTGAGATGTTCTTGAAGTTTTAAGGTAAATGGAGTTTCTGAGCTGCTCATCCCCACCCCCTAATCTGGCATGCTGAGGTCTGCCAAGCTGATACAGCCTGCGTGGCACTACTGCCCCAGAGGTACAGGCTCTGGGGTCTCATGACTTTTACCAGATATGAGGCAGATATGAGCACTCCTTACCCTGGCCCTGTGTCCTCTCCCTGCCCCAAATATGATGCAGAAGAGTGAAGTTACCAATGGTTACACACGGTCTGTTGTTCCTTTTCCAGTCAATAACAAATGTATGTACTTGGAGCTGGGTCGATTTAGATAGCTCATGTATCTGGGCTGTGTGGTTTGGTAGCTCTCACCCCTTCTCACTCAGCGTTTACAATCGACTGTGTGCAGCAGCACCACACAGTCCAAAGTAAACACTGGCCACGCTGCAGCATTAGAGAAACCACTCTATGTCTTCAACAGTGTACCAAAACAAAGTTTTTGTAATGATTTATTTCTGTTTCCATGCCATTGACATGTTTTTTTTCAAAGGAGACCTCCAAACTACTGAAACAATGGCACACCAGGAACATTACAGAATAATATGCCCAGTATAATCAGGGAAAAAAAAAAAAAAGAAAAAAAAGAATACTTCATTGCTGTATTTGGCAAATTTATAATACTCAGGATTCATGAGCAGAACCCAGCATTGCAAAACTTGATTGCAGAATCTGTTACTATATCTGTTTGTGTTTTTGTAAGTTAAATGCAAAATTAGTTTGTAGTAATTTGACAAGCCTCAAACATTACAAAAGAGCTTGAAGGCACACAAACTACTTTGTGTTGAATAGCAACAGCACAGTGATATATTCAGCTGCACTCTATTTTAATCACCTTCTTTGTTGTATTGGGTTCTCACAGCCAGGTTTTGGTAACTGGGGGCTTCAGGGTTGGCTTCAGTGAGGAGCTGCCAGAACCTTCCTCCATGTCTGACAAGGGCAGCTCCAGCCAGCTTCAGGGCAGAGGTGCCACTGCCCAAGGCTGAGCCAATCAGTGAAGGTGGTAACACCTCTGAGAAAACATATTTAAGAAGGAGGAAAAAAAAAATGATATTGCACAGAAGTAATTGCAGTCAGAAGAGAGAGAAGTGAGAACATGTGAGAGGAACTGCCCTGCAGACACCGAGACACCGAGATTAGTGGAGAAGGATGGGCAGGTGTTGCTCCAGAGCTGAGATTCCCCTG
>NDFG01001762.1:1529-11990 GCA_002167245.1 Sporophila hypoxantha | reverse complement strand
AGTTTTCAAATAGTTATTAGTTAAGTACATCTCAGTAGTGTATTCAAATTGAATACAATATCTTTAAAAAGACAGCAAGAAAAGATTTTTTAGGTCTTGTTTACTTGTGTTTTCCTGTTAATTCATTGATATCTGCAATCTCCAATTGACATTGAATGCAAGTACTTCCTCATGCAMTTGGAATAGATATGAAATTCAAGACCCTTCATGGCTGACAATCAATCAGACTCTGTCCCTACCCCCAGCCCACCATTTCCCCCATCCAAGCCCTGGCACTCAGAGCAGCCTTGTGCAAATCTGAGCTCCCTCCAGTCCAGGCTGCACCTGCAGCTTTCAGCTCCTTGGCTCCAACTCCTACCTGCTTTCCTTGGAGAAGGAGCTGCCCAAGACACAGAGGGATGTTCATTTATTGCCAGCCAACAAAGCCAAGGGAAGGCACAGCTCCAGCAAATGCAGAAGTCATTCTCCTCCCTGTCTCTGCCCTGCCCCTGATCCCCACAGCCTGTTTTGTTTCCTTCATCCCTCCTTTGCCAGGGAATTTCTGGGACAAGGGAGCTCTGCTCTGGCTATGGAGGGAGTTCCAAGTGGGACCACTGGAATGGGAACCACAACTCATCAGGTTTGTGTCCTTTGGTGAGACTCAGAGGCACAGAAAGGTTTCTCTACATTGCACACAAAAAAAAAAAAAGTGAACATGATAAAAATTAGGAAACATCTAAATCTTTCCCTCTTCTCCTTGTGACATCCCAGCAACATCTGACATGTCCACCATCCACACGGGATTGCCATACAGGAAGGATTTTAGACAAAGACATAAGAACAGGTTATGTAAAAGCCAAAAGTACAACTTATATGCAGTCTAAGGAGTTATTTACACTTCTGAAAGGTTGGACAACTCCCTGAAGCTCAAAGCATGAAGCCAGTCAAGGGAGATGCATTAGAATGATCAGAGAACAGCTGCAGGAGGAAATCTGGGAGCAAATGGAAGGACCAAGTTCCAGCTGCTCTAAATGAAGAGATGTCCTTAGACATGGCCATTTAAGAGAACTGGAAACACCTGAAGAAAGGGGTCATGAAAAATTAGTCTGGAAGTTGGTGCAAAGCAATAAGGGAGAAGATCAGTATTTCTGCTCCAGCCAAAGTAGAAGCCATCCAGTAGATCCAAAGAAATTTGTGTTCTGATGCGAAAATTGCCAATTTGTAATCATACTCAAAAATGACCTCTAGATAATAAAAGATTACTTGTATATTATGAACAACAAGTATTAAAAACCTTGCCCCCTTTCCAGCGCAAAGACATCACTGTGTCCCATGGAAAGGCAGTGCCACTTGTGCCCTAGTGCCCAGCTGGGATCGATCTCTCCGAGAGCACCTGAGGACAGCCAGAGCACCTTGCAAAGCGTGCAGGTCCCTGACAGCGCCCAGCAGGGCTCTGTCCCATCAACATCTGCTCTGCCCTATCTGAAACAGGCCCCCAAGCATTGTCCGGATCACAGAGAGCGAGTGTGTGTGCTGGAATTCATGCCCCTCCCATTCCCCAGTCAGCCCTGCCATTTCCCCTTGCAGCCTTGGTCTCCAGTCAACAGCCATTGGCAGGTGCTCCTTTGGGCCTGGAGCTGATGCTCAGCAGGCCCCCAAGGGCACTGAAGCTCTGCCTTTGTCACAGTCAGTGCCCTGGCACAGCGCAGGCACAATCTCAGCACCTTGCCTTGTGTGTGCCTGGCCTTGGTGCTGTTCAGCCCCCGCAGCGCTGCCGTGGCCCTTCTCTTGTGGCCCTCGTGCTGGCTCCAGCCATGTGGCCCCAGCCCCTGTTGCCAGGCCCAGCCCAGGCAGGAGCACTGCGGTCGGGAACGGCCCCTGTGCGCGTGCGCAGCCTTGCAGCAGCTCTGGCACTCTGGACCCTCATGGCCTCCCGTGCTGGGCAGCCTCTGCCAAGCTCCTGCAGAGCCCGCTGGCACCTGTGGGGCTGCACAGACAAGCGGTCCTTCTTTTGCATCTCTTTCGGGCTCTGCCGCATCCTCACAAGTGCTCAACACAGAGAGCACTTTTGTCCATCCTGGGCGTGAGGCGTCTAGGGCCTGGCATCAACTCCCGAGGCCCTGACACCCCGCAGATCGGAGGATGGAGCTGCCAGCCTAGCCAATCGCTTCAATCGCTCCAGGGGCCAAAAGCTGGTTTTATTACATCCAGAGACGACCTTCTTTTCCGTCATAAGATGCTCTTCGCATCAGGAATGTCACCCTGCAAGAAGAAGGCTCAAACCATTTGTTCAACTGCAGCCTGACCCTAAAGATATAAGCCCCGCTAGTATTTAACTGAAGTTGCAATTATGCTGTGGTCATAAGATGCATTCATGAGTTCAAAGAAGTGTAGTCAATTCAAGTGAATTGCGCACTATACGAAAAAAAAAGCAAAAGAACAGCTATTTGCTCGTGTTTGTTTCCACTGAATTATACGATCCTGATTATCAGCAATGTCTAAGCATGAATGACTTAGACTCAATACCCCCCCCACCATTGGCAGTCTGAAACTAGATAAGAATCAAGCACCACGCCCTCAGTCATGAGCGCTGGTAATCCATATGTCTCGTACTCTTTCGCCGCCGACCTGACCCTCCCCGACCATTTCCCCAATCTACTTTCTAACCCCCTGCTGTCTACTTACCTTACACTTTCAGTGCTAATTGTTTTTGGCCAGCAGGCAACAGGGCATCCCTTGCGAGAGGTCTTACCTCTGTGCCTGGGCCACTGGTAGGGCATTGTCATGTGCGGTTCGACTGCATGCTGTGTCCCAGTTACCGCACGTCCCCACAACTTTGGAAGGACACTGAGGGCTGGAGCAGGTCCAGAGAACACGATAACAAGCGCCCTGGAGCTGTCTGGAACACCAATCCCCTTGGAGGAGTGCTGAGGAGCTGGTGTGGTTCTACCTCCGAAAGAAGAGCTCAGGGGAGACAAGGCTACCATGCGCTCATGCGCACAGTGGAGCAGTGAGTTGAGGGCATCCTCACGGTGATACGCAAACTCCCAAGGTCTAGTTGCCACTGTGATCGGTCCGGATGCTCTGAAGACCCACCTGCTTGGAGTCTTGTTGCAGGGATGAGCACTCTCGGGACCGTCCTCCTTCAGAAAGGCTCTAGCACCAGTCCCTCATGCTTCATCCTCATGCCAGCCGCCAAAGCCCATTCCTGTCAGTCCTGCATAGTCCTCACAGCAGCTCCTCCTGAGTGCCCAGAGCAAACGGAAGCCCAGAGCCCAACACGCAAGGCCCCATAGTGCCCAGGCCCCCTAGGGCCTCGGGTGCTCTGGCAGGCGTAGCGAAGCGAGAGGTCACTGTCATAGCCTCAGGAGCAAATTCTCTGGCCAAGCAGGTACTGCGAGGAGGATCCTGCGCGCGCAAGGACGTTCCCATGGTGCCCAAACAGAGTCAGGAGTTGTCTATATACGGGGAGCATGGAGCCAGTAGAGGCGCCATATAGCGGCGACAAACAGGGAAGGGCTGGTTGCAGGCAGGGAAACATGGGCTCAGCCATCAGGAAGAAGAGAATTGTGGGTGAACAAGGAAACCGTTAAGGAGAGAATGCAAAGGTGAAGCCCACAAAGTATATGCTTCAGGAGCAAGTTATTCGCTTTCTTCTTCGCTCCACTATATGTAGATGTCCGTGGTCTGGATTTGGGTCTTGGGGTTGTGTCCTGGCTGTGCTTCCACCGCGTGGGAGCGGCGTATTGTGCACACGCAGGCCCCGGCTGGTTGTGAGGCCCTGCCTCAGGATAGGACGCCGTCCTGGTTCTCGCATGTGCTCCGCGAACGCCCTGGACAGGCTGCACCGGGCCGCAGTCATTTGCTTTCCCCGCACGTGAGGTTCCTGCCTCCCTGCTGGGCCTGTGAACGGTGCGCGGCTGGCCTCTCTCCTGCCGACTGCCTTTCTTGTCTCCCACTTTGATCGGGCCCCATCGCATCGCCTTGTTTGGCGGCGTGCGCCCATCCCACCCTCTTTTCTGTGCTGGGCACCGGCAGCCAGCCGCTCCCCTCTCCCACCGGTGTCTGAGGTCCTTTTTTGCCTCCTCTCCACAAGTCTGTGGCGACCCTGCTTTTTTCTAATTTTTGGCCTGTCCCGACCTGGCCAATCTTTGCGCAATCAGTCCTACAGGACCTTGCCTGGTTGCCCCATCTCGTTTGTGACTCTTTTTTTCGGGCTTTTCTTGCTGCAGGGCTGTGGCCTCGGCGACAGCTGTCACCCACTTGTTATGCTGCTGCTGTGGCACTGGCCCAGGTTGTCTGAGCTTGGCCTGCCGCTTGATGTTTCTGACGTTCGATGGCCCATCCAGCCGCGCTCTCTCCGCCGACGTTGGGCGACAGCTGCCTTGTTCTCCACTTCATTTTCGTTCTGTTCTTCGCTTAAGGTACGCTTCTGGCACTTTTGGCCTTCTTTTTTCCTTTTAAGTAGTGGTTAGTAAAAAGGGAGGAGATACTATGTATTCTATGATATATTGTGGTTATATAATCAAGCGCTTCTGAAAAACTGGTCAATCAATTCTCGTCTGCAAAACGTCACAGGAAACAGGGCTATGTGACGACGTCACACCTGCCAAAACACTTTCAACCAATTGCCGTTGGATGCAATCTGATGGCAGAGTAGCTGGGGCAAAACAAGCACGAGGCTGAGAATGGTTGGCTTTGCTGTTGTGCCGCCTACTGTATACTCTGAATTTATTAATATAAGCATCTGATAACTGTTCGTGTGAGCTGATTCACGGGCAGATATGGAGGCCAGCACAAACTATGCTAGAAGTTAAGAAAGGTGGAGTATCTGTTCTCGTCGGGCTGGGGATGCCGCAAAGCAGCCCTGGCAGTGGGAGACAGAGGCACTTAAACTCAGTCCAGAGGCTCGCCTGGCTTGTACACCGGAGCGGGGCTGTCCCGCTCCTGGCCAGCATTGTGCTTGTGTCTTACATGTATAAGTATAGGCAAATAGTTGCTTTAGTCTTATAAAGAGTATAAACATGCAAATATTCAGTATGCCTTGTTATGTTGTGTCAAGTTTGGCATAAGTATAACGTGGCACGAAGTTTCTGTATTACATGTATGCTGCAGGTCGTGTGTCTGATGCACCATAAAAGATGGCTCTTGCAGTGATTTAGGAGTCCTTGCAGGCAGGCCATGAACTGACTGCCTGTGCTTCCTTCTTTCTGTGTCTTGCCCCTTTTTGTTCGGCGCCCTTTTTAACTGGTGGCCTTAGATCGTGGTTGTGGGCATGTGGATTTAATTGGCTCCAGTGTAATTACTGGGGAATGATTTCATGGCTCTTTACAATCCTTCTACATGTGCTCTGGCACAACATGCAGCTGTGGAGGTCCTGAAGGATTCCTCTGCTCTCTGCTCTCGGGTTTTAAGCTGGCTCCAGTGCCCGCAAGATTTTAGAAAGTCTTTTATTCGCAGCTGTGCAGTTCAAGAAGGAGTTCAGAACTGCTTATTCTCAGTCTCAAGGTTGTTTTATTGTTCTTATCTATAAAATTCTTTCTCCTGGCCGAGCAAGGTTCCAGCCAGGACAGTTCCAGCACTCTGCCTGCCCAGTGCGGTGTTAATCTTTTTATATTTTACTAAAAACTACAATGTACAATATTTCAATTAGCTTCCCAAACTATTCACATTATTGTTGGTGAAGTGCGTTGTTTTCTGTGGTATTTCAAGAAGTATTTATACTGTTTAAAAATTGAAGATACTTAGTTTTATCGTTATCATCATTTTAATTACACGGTTGTATTAGCAAGTATGGGGACTATGAAAAAGGGGATTTCAAGGTCTCTCCTCACATAGCAGCCATTGTTCGATTATTCTGTCAAATTATGCTGTTTTGTCTCAATATATATGTTAATAAAGACTGTTGTGCACTTAATTGTTAACCCTCCTTTGTTCCATTGGCAACCCTTGCCATCACGCCAAATCACTCCTCAGCTCCAGAAAAGTTCCGGGGTTTTGGTGTTGGTGATTGATCGGGGGAAAAGTTTTCCGCGTCTATCATCTGATTTGTTCTTGTCCATTATGATAAAGAGTATGTTCTATTAAGTTCACCTATTGGTTGTATTGCCGTTTCTATGCTGGGCTCCTCCTGGGTTCGGGATAAAAACCGCAGACTGCGGGGGGAGGTTCTTTGGTCATCTTCATTAAAGGGCCACCCTGCCCGTCCTGTCCGCTCTAGCCCCTTCTAATCAATCGTACTGCTGAAGATTTGCTGACTTGCTGTTCCCTCGCTCTGCTCGGCATGTCGCTAGCTGCCCGGGCACGATTGGTTTTGCTCTCTCAGATACCGGCCCGCTGCAGGCTTTACCGACTCAGGGGCATCTGGGTTGGCCGAAGCCGGGGTCTGCCTCACGGCAGCCTCCCGGTAGCTAAGAAAGGCTTGCTGCTCGGATTATAAGTGTCAAGGTCTCGTGGGAGCAGCGGCACCGTCGTGACGATAACGCAGGGCTGTTGGCCGCGCGAACGTGGGGCGTATCACAGCGGACGCAGCTCGCGGGATCAGGATTCCGAAACGGTTTTTCCCGACCCCAGAGTTTTTCGGGACTCCTGGATTTTACAAATCCGCTCGCGCGGCGGCACGCGCCGGCGTCGAGCGTGCGGCCTGGGACGTCAGCCCGCTCGCTGGGAGCCGATCGTCAGAACTTCTCGTCGGTCGAGGGAACGGTCGAGAGTAGTCGCGCTCACCAGTTCCTTTCCCCCACGTGCCGGAGCGGTAAGTATATAACCCCCTCGTTTGTAGTCCTTCCTGGGACCCGAGCGGGCTTCCGTGAGGTCTGGGGTGCCCCTGATGCCAAAGCTTTGGGGCGTGCCGCCAGTTCGGGGAGGGCTTGGAGGCGTAGGGGGCCAGATGTTTTCGCCGCAATACTGCTCGACTTCATAGGTGCGGCGATTGGGGGGCGTCGGCGTGTGGGATGCCTTATGTTTAGGTTTTTCCTAGTGCCCGCAGTTTTGTTGAGCTCGTCCTTTGTCAGGTTGGGCGGAAGTCTAATCTATGGGGAGTAGCGGATAACCTGACACCTCGGTCGCTGGGCAGGGCGCGGCTCCTCTTTGATATCTTTTAAATTGCCTAGGCTGCCGAGTGGCGCCGGTCTGCGCGCGGTCCCGCCCCCGCTTTGTTCGGTTTTCTAAGCCCTGCATGTGTGTCGGTTTTATTTGTGTGAGAAGTGTTTGGATAGCTTGGGAGCAAGTAGATCTAGGCCATCGGGCGTAAGGATTTTCATCCTCAAGCGTGGAGTCTTTTCATTTATCGCTTTGGCATTTTTGTACGGCGCTGGTCTCCCTTTTAAAGAAAGGAGAATCAAAAGCCTTATACGTGGTCCCTCCCATTTAAAAGACTTCTACCCCGGAGCAACAAGTCGGTTAAGGGTACTTAGAGACGCCCTGCGATTTTTGGGAAGAGGTCTTCTAAATAGTCAGATTGGCCCGCTCGTAGGAGATGACTATTACTGAAGAGGCAGTCCTAAAATCGGCATGAGGGCACTCTATTGGGTGACTGGCAGCTTATCGCTGCGTCTTAAGGAGCAAGCAAGTGAGAGAGCGCGATGAGACGCCTCGGTCAGTGCGGGTCTTACTAGAGCTGCCCGGTCATGGCTTTTGGCTAAAATGCGCGCCAGGTAGAGTTCTATTGTTTTCTGTTAATATTGTTCTATAAAAGTCTGCTGTCTTTCCCCCAGTTCAGCCCTGCAGGTCCCTACTTCTGCAGCCCTCTCAGCCCTACCCAAAGAACATCTGGGATCCTGAGGCGCAGCGCCCGCGGCTCACACGGACGGCCTCGATAATAACCCGATGGCGTCATTTCGCATCCCGCTTGCTGCGGCGATCACGCCGGTCGTCGGCAAGCTTCTTCTGTCCCCGCCTTCCGCAAACCCAGTCCGCAAGTTTTAAAATCCCCAAAATTGTCAGCTAAAAGGTCAGATTCAGTGTCCCCGCAGCTCAGATGGCTCCCATGGAGCCAAGATGGTGGGGGCCACGAGGCATAATGGATGGTGGCAGGACCTAGTATCCATCCCTAAAGGCCACCCATATCGGCCAACTCCTTTTCTCCCATCGCCATACAACTTTTCTCCATCGCCTCAACGATTTTCTCCCACTGGCCCAACCGCTTCCTCCTGACATACTGCCAGGTTACTCGAACCCTTTCTTGCGCGAACCCTCGACCGCCTGCCTCTGTGCACCTCCTGCTCATTAGCTCCGCCTGCCCCCGCCTGTTTGCTTCGCCGCTAGCCATCCGGCGCCACCCCATCCAGTGTGCCTCCCAGCTCTCGCCGACGCTTCGCGGTCCAGCCCCCACTTCATTTGACCGGTCCATTCTGTCGACTGGGAGCAGAGGGGGGGAGCGTTGGTGAAGACCGGACCGGTGGCCGAGACCATCATTGGTGCCCGGTGACTTTTCGAAGGCGGCAAGGGGGGAGGTGGGACATTCACCTGGAACCGATTTCACGGTCGGATCATTTCGAGAGCATATGCAGGTGCCCAAAAAGAAAGAGTTTGGGCTGATAGGTGAATATTGCGAGGGGATTCCCTGACGCCACATCCGAGAAAAAGCGAGTATGGTGAGTAGACATGTACGAGGCAATATTGGTCATGTCTGCTAGAACACTGCCAGTTTTTCTCGGTGGGAAGTATGGATGATCCAAGCGGGTGACAGACCTGCTCCGAGGTGTTGGGCTCACCATAACACTCTAGGCTGACGGAAGCCCATTACTAGACCATCTATGCGGTTGGGGATTGGGGGAAGGGCAACAGGAGCAGAGCAAATCCATCTGAAGCTCTATATAAAGTCCCAACGGCAGTGCAAGAAGTTTTTAAGTAATAAGTAGGCTGCCCAAAGTCGGTGTTTTTACCAGAGGGCTCAGCCGATTGAGAGGCTTTTGACGATTTCGTCATGAGGCTCGATAAGCTGCTGGCAAAATTTCAAAATGTATGCTCAGAAGCATCGAGGTGAGATTGGTAGCAGCATTGCTGCACAAATGCAACGCGTTGTAAGGCTCAATAATGAGTTTGCCTTGAGGCCACCACACTTAGCAGATGCTGCTGGTTGTGCGAAACAGTTAACCGCATCCCAAAGTTCAATAGTTGAAGAAGCTCGATTGCAGCTCCAGCAGCACCGAAACAAGAATCAAAGTTCCTGCGAGGCCGCGTCGTCATTGGCAGATGGGGGCCGTGGGGGGGGGGGATATCTGGGGGGGATGGGAGAAGAGGTTTTTTAAAGTGGGAGGCGTAGTATATGTATTAACATGAGGCGACCGTTGATGGGGCCGCTGTTGGCCGGGCTATAGCCGGGGCACCGGCGCCGCGCCAGGAGACTTTGTCACCTTTGTTATAAAAGGAGGGGCACTGGATGGCCCGACTGCCCCCGAGAGCGCGAATGAGGCATTTATCAATTCCGTAGGGACAGGAGGTCAGCATCCACATCCAACAGGGGGGGGGCCCCTCTAGTTTCAAAAACTAGAGGGGCAGGCGGCAGCCTGCCCTTCGCGAAGAAACAAATAATGGGCGGGCAGTTAACATCTAGGCAAGCGCAGGGGAGGGGAGGAGCGGGAGAAGCCGCCGCAGCGCCCCTTATACATTGATGGGGCGGTCATTACGACCGCAATACAGCGGAACTTGACTTCACGCAGATTTGACCACCACCGATTTTCTTGACTTTGGGAGTCGCCTGCATAGCTGTCGGCTCCGTGCTCCACCCATGCAGATACCCAAGCTAACTAAGACTAATGTCTCGCAGATTTACTGCTTCAGGTTAGCGCGAGAAGACCTTGTGTTTTGGAATAGACCGTTTGGGCTACTGTTGCTGTGGCGTCCGACGGCCAAATCGTAACTGGAGCGCAGCTGGACATCAATAGCGTCGTGGGGGACACCAAATTTACACCGTGGTTAGACAGGTTTCCAGTCCTCTGGTGTCCTCAGACAGCACCGTTTCGAGGTCGGCTGTAGGTGTCGCATCACAGCGTTTCCAAGCGGACAATCTATGCCCAAAGGCCATCGCACCAGTCTGCAGATTGATGAACATTCATGACCCGACTAAGGGACAGATAGCAGACTGCCTCCAACGCTACTGAGCTCGCTCGCGGCGTAATTTTGGAGGGAAGGGAGCTGAAGAATCAGTCACACAAACTACCGTGGCCTGGGCAAGCTTCGATAAAAAAACTGGGGGAGCTGCCGAAAGGCCTTACGGCTTGAAGTGCAGGTTGGCTGAGGGGGAGAGAACAGCCATAACATAAGGGCTGTTAGATCACAGGGCGCGACGTGACGAATCATGTCACGAGCTCGGGAATGGCCGTGAACACTGGGCCAAGCTGCAAAGCTTGACGGTATTGCATCCAAGGTGTTGGCGGGTTCCCAATTGGTGCTAAACAATCTACGAGCTTGCGTCGAAAATTACGGGACCCGTCGGAGGGCAATTCTCGTATAAGTCGTCCCATCTCGTTTGAATTTACA
>NDFG01001759.1:1530-11854 GCA_002167245.1 Sporophila hypoxantha | reverse complement strand
CTCCCAGGAATATCACAGTGCCAGCTCCTGGGAATACCAGAGTGCCATCTCCCAGGAATACCAGAGTGCCATCTCTCCCAGGAATATCACAGTGCCAGCTCCTGGGAATACCAGAGTGCCATCTCCCAGGAATACCAGAGTGCCATCTCTCCCAGGAATATCAGAGTACCATTTCCCAGGAATACCAGAGTGCCAGCTCCTGGGAATATGAGAATGCCAGCTTCTGGGAATATCAGTGCCAGCTCCTGGGAATGCCAGAGTGCCAATCCTGGGAATATCAGAGTGCCACTCCTGGGAATACCAGAGTGCCAGGTCCCAGGAACATCACAGTACCAGCTCCTGGGAATACAGAGTGCCAATCCTGGGAATATCAGTGCCAGATCCCAGGAATATCATAGTGCCATCTCCCTGGAATATCGGAGTGCCAGTTCCTGGGAACACCAGAGTGCCAATCCTGGGAATATCAGTGCCAGCTCCCAGGAATATCAGTGCCAGCTCCCAGGAACACCAGGCCCTTCCATCAGGGCTGACACAAGCCATGCAGGATCTGCTTGCAAATAAGCCCCGAGGCGTGGGTGGGTTTAGTCAGCASCAGAACACCCAGATCCCTGCTGGCTGCACAGAGATGCAGCTCCCCTCCCCGYAGGAGCTCATCAAGATGCCAGCCACAGGAGAGGCAAGCCCCGAATTAGCTCCACGAGGAGGCACTTCCAGGCTGGTTTCCAAACCAAACTGGAGGCAATGTTGTGCTTGCACTGAATTCAAACACCCCCAGTGCTGCACTTGCTGCAGAGTGAGCCCGTGAATGGAGGGAGGGCAGGGCTGCAGCCACGGCGAGCACCAGGGATGCTCCACAGGGTCCAGGTGGCCTTTGGGAAGCACCTTCCTTTGGTTTTTCCATTCCCTTGCACATTTCTGGGGCAGAAAGGATTTTTTTTAGGCATATAAATTGTTCTTTTCAACCAGAGGAGTAATTTTTTATCSTGCTGGGTCCTGCTTGCAGTGACTGCAGAGCTCCAGSCCTGATGTGTTGTGCTGTTGGAATCACCTCTCTCAGCCCAGGCTCAACACAGTGGGGAAATCCAGCTCCAAAAATCAATTTTCGAAGGGTTTCCCTGGGGTGGAACCACCTGAGGCCCCACAGGACAGCAGATTCCTGGAGCTCCTCCAAGGCTTTCCCCAGTGTTTGGGTTGGCAGCTTGGCCAAGGACTCGGAGCTCAGATGTTGGGGAAGTTTTCCCTGTCCCCATTTAGGGCAAACTGGGGCTGAGAGACCCTAAAACCCCCAGAGCCACATGTGATGGGTCCAGGAGCTCCCTGTGCATTTGGAGATGGGATCAAACAAAAATCCCAGCACGGCCTGAGCTGATAAGAAAACAACTCAGAACCACTGAACCAGCTTGAGGAACTCCTGAGAACACAGAAAATGCACCTGTGAGGGGCTGGCTGCAGCAAAGACGCTCAGCAAAGCAGGGAGACAGAGAGAGGGAGGGTTCACCTGGTGTTTTTCGGGGTCAGGAGCTCCCAGCCAGGCTGGTTTGGGGAGCCTGGCTCCAATTCTGGGTCAAACACCAGCCTGAAACCCGCGGCAGAGCTCGTCACACTCGTCTGCAGGAGGAAGTGCCGCCTCCAGATCCATCCCCTCCCTCCCTCCCAGCTGGAATTGCTCCCACACCCCCACTGGCGCCTGGAAAGCTGAATCGTATGTCACAATTAACTGCGTTCCTTTCCTGCCTGCCTCCAAATATTCTCTCCTCTCGCCAGGCTGAAGCCCCCAACTATCCAACGGGGCTCAGCGAGGATTATGTACCTCTAGGTGGAGGATGATGGACATGGGGTGGCCTGTTGTATACGGACTCCGGAGGATGGTATGAAGGACAAAGGATGGCAAGGACAGTGGTGGGTGTAAGGGGAACACTCCAAACCGCTGCCGGTGTGAAACAAAACAACACGTATTTTGATAGATTTGGCTTTTGCAAATATTCAAATGAATATTGTGTGTTGTGTGGAGAGAGTGATGCTGTATTAATTCTCTTAAGTAGTGTGGTTAAATATAGTTTTAGATGTGTGAAAATTTTGTTATTTTTATGATTGGCTTTTCACAAATATTCAATGAATTTTATATGTGTTGTTGTTTAGAGAGTGATGCTGTGTTAATTCTCTAATTAGTGTGTTAAATGTAGTTTTAGATGTGAAAATTTTGTATTTTATGATTGTCTTTTTGCAAATATTCAAATGAATATTGTATGTGTTGTGTTAGAGAGTAATGCTGCGTTAATTCTCTTAATTAGTGTGTTAAATATAGTTTTAGATGTGAAAATTTTGTATTTTGTGATTGGCTTTTCACAAATATTCAATGAATATTGTATGGTTTTGTGTGAGAGATGATGCTGTGTTAATTCTCTTAAGTACTGTGTTAAATATAGTTTTAGTTATAAAAAATGTTAAAATAGAAACTGTGCTGTGTTGGATACTTTTTTTTTTTAAAAAAAAGAAAGGACTCACACCAGATAGCAGCCACAGCACTGAATCTTTTCAGAGAAACAGAAGTATTAATTGCCCTCTTATCAGAAGAAATGAACTTCTTCCTGCCTCGAAGGTGTGTCAGGATTCAAGAGGAAGAAGCTGACGATGATCCTGTGTTTGCCAGGGCAGGACGTGCGGGGTGGCACATGGCAGAACTGGTTTGGCAAACAGCTCCTGCCTGGGCACCTGCCCGGCACCCCGGGGTGACTAGCCTGGCACGGCAGGGAGGGGATGGAGGGAATTGTCCTGTCCCAAATCCCCACATCCCCAAATCCCCAAATCCCCCAAATCCCCAAATCCCTCCTGGCTCCGGCCCTAAAGACCCCACAGTCACCAAAGACCCACACAGATCTCCAAAACCCCACAGATGATCTCCCCAAAGATGCCACAAATCCCTCGAAGACTCCACAGATCTTCCCAAAGACCTCACAGATCCCCCAAAAAGAAACTCCCAAAAGCCCTTCAGATCCCCCAAAGACTCCATAGAGCCCCCAAAGATCCCACACATCCCCGAAAAGAGCCACCAAAGACCCCACAGATGATCCCCCGATAGACCCTGTCGTCCTGTTTATTTATTTATTATTTATATATTATTTATTTTTATTTATTTTCTTAAAAGTTTTTTCTAAGCCTTTGATGTTTACATTCCTGTAACGAACTTTCTCACGTGCTTTCTTTAAAAACTGATTGTTTGGCATTCTTTTATGGAGGAGGAGAAATTTGATGCACTGTTGGTGTTGGAGAGGTGGCACTGTTCACCCTCCAACCAGGGTCACTTCTGGAAACTATAATAATGTTGGAGTCAGAAATTAAACCTCTTTTCTTTTTACTCTGGAGATTCCAGTTGTCCACGTGGTTTTTATTTCATGTCCTAATAGGAACAAGAAGCCCACAGATCCCCCAAAAACTCCACAGATCCCCCCAAAAAAAATCTCCCAAAGAACCCACAGATGATCCCCAAAGACCCTGTCGCCCTGTTTATTTATTTATTATTTATATAATTATTTATTTTATTTATATTTTAGAAGTTTTTCTAAGCCTCCTGATGTTTACATTCTTCTAATGACTTTCTCACCTGGCTTTCTTTAAATAAACTGATTGTTTGGCATTCTTTTATGGAGAGGAGAAACCTGATGGACTGTTGGTTTGGGAGGTGGCACTGTCACCCTCCCAATCCAGGGTCACTTCTGGAAATCTATCAATGTTGGAGTCAGAAATTAAACCTCTTTTCTTTTTACTTTGGAGATTCCAATGTCCACGTGGTTTTACTTCATGTCCTAAAGCAACAAGAGCCCACAGAGGTCCCCAAAGAACCCACAGATCCCCCAAAGACCCACAGATCCCTCCAAAAAGATCTCCAAAGATCATACAGATAATCTCCCCAAGACCCCATCAGATCCCCAAAGACCCCACAGATCCCCCAGAGCCCAGCCTGGCTCTCCCCACCTCCCTGCAGTGCTGAGGGTTCTCTCCAGGAATGCTGCACAACAGGAATATCCCAAAAGGGTTCCAGAGCTGGGTATCCCAAATCCCAGAGGATTTTAGCAGCTGAATTTGTGGGAAAAGGGAATTTCTTTTCCCCAAAAAATCTGTGGGAATAATTTGTCCCTCGTTCCTTCCCCAGCTCTGCCCCACAAGCCTGGGCAGGGCCTGGCAGCYTCGGCTTTTATTTGCCCAAAGGGTTGTGCCAATATTGATTCAGGGCTCTGGGATCCCTGCAAAGGACACCAGGGACGTTTTCCCTGCCAACTTCCTTTGTGTGGCATTCACATTTCTGTAAAAATCCCTTTGCCCAGGATTTCTCTCCTGGGAAGCTGAGAAGCCTCAGAGAAAAAGGAAAACAATTCTCATCTGATTTGCTTCTCCTGTGTTTTGCTGCTTTGGAATGTGGTTGGAGATTGTTTACCCACAGGTGATTGTTTCATTGGTTTCACGTGAATTGTTTTGACTCTTTGGCCAATCAGGGCCAAGCTGTGTTGGGACTCTGGAAAGAATCACAAGTTTTCATTATTACCTTTTCATTATTTTCTTTTCATTATTTCGTTATCATGTTTTAGCCTTCTGTAAGTATCTTTTCTGTATTCTTTAGTTTTAGTTTTAGTATAGCATTTTTTTTAATTTAATATAGAATCATAAAATAATCAATTAGCCTTCTGAGGCAGAACTGTTATCACTCTTAGTAAAAATACTTTTTTCTATACCAGCCTGTGGTAATGTCACATTCTCTGGAAAAATCCCTTTGCCCAGCGATTTTTCTCCTGGGAAGCTTGAGAAGCCTCAGAGAAAATGAAAGCCAAAAATTTTTTATCTCTTGCTTCTCTGTGTTTTGCTGCTTTGGAATGTGTTTTGGGATTGTTTACACCCACCGTGATTGTTTGACTTGGTTTAATGAGATTTTTTCATCTTTGGCCCAATAGTGGTCGGGACTCTGGAAAGAGTCACAAGTTTTCATTATTATCTTTTTATTATTTTCTTTCATATCTTTCATTATTCATGTTTTAGCTTCGTAGATCTTTTCTGTATTCTTAGTCTAGTTTTAGTATAGCATTTTTTTAATATAATATAAATCTAAAATTAATATTAGCGCTTCTGAGAGCAGATACTTTATCAACTCTTTATTAAAACATACTTTTCCTTAAAGAAGTTTAATTCCCCAAGCCTGGGCTATTCACATTTCTGTGGAAAATATCCTTTGGCATGATTTTTCTTCTGGCTCATCCGCCTCTTTCGCTCTGTTTATTTGGGAAGGAAAGTTGAGAAGATTTCCTAGAGAAATGAAAACAATTTTTATCTCATTTGTGCTTCTCATGTGTTTTGCTCTTTGGGAATGTGGGTTTGGATGATTGTTACCCACAGGTGATTTTGTTTTCATTGGTTTCACGCGAATTGGTTTTTGACTCTTTGGCAATCATGGCAGCTGTTGTTGGGACCTCTGGAAAGAATCACAAGTTTTCATTATTGTGCTTTTCCATTATTTTCTTTTATTATTTCATTATTATGTTTTAGGCCTTCCATTAAGTATCTTTTCTGTATTCCGTTTGTATGGTTTTTTTAGCATCAGCATTTTTAATATTAATATAGAACTATAAAATAATCAATTAGCTTCTGAGAGGAACTTTAAATCTACTCTATCATGTAAAAATCTTTTTCCTATATACCAGCCTGTCGGCATTCACATTTCCTGGAAAATCCCTTTGCCCAGGATTTTCTCTGGGAAGGTGAAAGAAGATTCATGAGAAAAGAAAACAATTTGTTTATCTCATTATGGCTTCTCCTGTGTTATTTGCTGCTTTTGGATGTGTTGGAGATTGTTTACCAGGTGATTGTTTGATTGGTTTAATGAGATTGTTTGACTCTTTGGCCATCATTGTCGGACTCTGGAAAGAATCATCAAGTTTTCATTATTATCTTTTCCATTTTTTCTTTTCATTATTGTCATTGATTATGTTTTAGCTTCGTAAGTACTCTTTCTCTTATTCTCTTAGGTATATTTTTAGTATAGCATTTTTTAATATATATATAGAATCATAAAATAATCAATTAGCGTTCTGAGAGCAGAAACTTTATCACTCTTTAGTAAAGAATCTTTGTTTCTGACTAACGCAGCTGTGGCAGTTCACATTCTCTGGAAAAATACCTTTGCGCGGATTTTTCTCCTGGGAAGGGTGAAGAAGATTCGATGATAAAATGAAACAATTTTTTTCATTTGCTTCTGCCTGTGTTTTGCTGCTTTGCTGTGGTTGGAGATTGTTTACCCGCTGATTGTTTCATTGGTTTCCATGTTGAATTTGTTTTGACTCTTTGGCCAATCAGGGGCCAAAGCTTGTGTTGGGACTTGGAAAGAGTCACTAAGTTTTCATTTATTATTTTTTCATTATTTTCATTATTATCTTTCATTATTTCGATTAAATTTTTATGCCTTCTGTATAGAATCTGTTTCTGTATTTTTAGTCTAGTTTATGTTTTAGCATTGCTTTACTATATATACTGGTCTAAAATAATAGAAGTTATCTTCTTGAGAAGATGGAGTGAGGTTCATCATTCGCTCTTTGAGGATCCTGTAAGTACAATATTCTTGTGCTCAAAATTCCAGCAGGCGAGGGGATTGGACTGCAGGAAAAAGCTGTATTCCCTGGAAGCACTTCTGCCCTTTCCAGGAAACCTGCAACTCGCTGGCAAGCTTCCCACCTTCCTCATACCCTAAAAAACCCAGATCCTTTCTCCTATCAAAGATTTAAAAAAATAGAGGAAAAATCTCTATACAAATATATCCTCATAAAACCCCATCCCATTGTTCCATAAATTGTTTGACTTTGGAGAATCTCACAAGTCCAACAGAGTCAGATTGAAAAACCCAATAAAATTTGGGAAAACTTGGGACAGTGCTCTTTATTCTTTTTTTTGTTCTTGGCTGAGTAGGAGAGAAAAAATGACTCACAAATTCTCTGGAAAAAAAAATAGAAATTGTATAAATGAAAAAAAGAATATATACAATATATAAAATACATATAATATAATATAAATATATATTTAAATATATAAATTCGTATAAATAGAAAAAGAAAAATAGTAATCTTTTCATCTGAAAAAGAAAAATATGATAAGTTTTTCTATTCTATTTTCTATTTGTTCTGTATAGAAAATTCACCATATTCTTGATAAAATTAGGGCAAGAGACTCGACAAGATGATACAAATCCTTTATTATTACTGTATTATTATTGTACCTTTCCATTTATTCAGAAAAACTTTCTCTCTATGTATGAGTATATTGTATATAAAAAAATCATATCTTCTTTCAGAATAAATGCCTTAAATCATGTATTTAAAAATAGTCTTTTTTTGCTACATGCACTAGTTAATACATTTAGTCTCAGTTTTTCTGGCCAAGAAGTGCACCCCAGAGAAATTTCACAGTTGGGGATCTCATCTGGCCCCTTCATCATTTTTTCCTGCTGAGGATGGGACGAGGATGGAGGAAGGCAATGGGAAATGTGGATTTTTTATTTATTTTGCTCAAGACATGGTCCAAATCCAATTTTGAGGGACAATCAAAATCCAATCCTCCAATGTTTTTTTGGCACCATTTGAGGTCACAGATGTGCAGCACAGCTGAGATCAGGCAGAAAAACCAAACAAAACATTGGAAACTTGGGGCAATGCTCCTTAATTTCGCCACTTTTTTCATCTTTGTGAAGGAATGGATGGGGAAAATGCATTTATTTAGTCTGAATCTCAAAACTCCAAATGAATTTGTTGTTTGAATTCCACAGAGGTAAGTGTGGGCAGGAAAAGGAGGGATCCATTGTGGGAATGGAGGGGTGGATTGAACAGATCTGCCTCAGTGTTGTTTGTTGTTGTTTTTTTGTCCCAACTCTGAATTTAATTCTATTCCTTCACCAACCAACAGTACAATAAGAATACAGGAAATAGATGATTTTCCTGAGGCGACAGCCAAAAATCTCTCTTTTTCTGGTAATCAAAAAAAGGGAAATAAATTCAAGAAAAACCAGTGGCAGAGCAAGCCACAGCTTCCTTGTGTCCTGCCTCCTGCTGGAAGTGGTGGATGGGAGATTCTGATGAGGGGGAAAAATGCTGGACAAATGCTCAGATATTTCCAAATTTCATGAAGAATTCCAATTTGGGCTCCAAAACCTGGGAAATCCTGCCTGGGGTATGGCGGAATGGGTTTTTTTCTGGATTGGGAATTCAGGGAGTTTCTCTCCCCCATAAACCAGCCCTAAAAGGGCTGGATTTATATGCAGGTGTTGGAAGAGGGATTTAATTCAGATTTATCCCTGCTCTTTGTTTTTATTTTTTTTCTTCCAAGCTGTGAGATCAGAGAGTGGCACCAATAGTTCTACATCCAAGTGGATATCAAATATCCCGTCGGGATAAATGGGCATTATCTAGGAATTGGGGCTGTTGGGAGGCTGATCAGTAACAGGGGGATTGGAATTCTTGGAATTCTCTGGGCAATTCTGTCAACTTGGGGGGGTTTTCTGGGCGTGGGATTTTTTTTTTCCCCCCCCAGCTGAAAAATCCGCCAAAAATCTGGCAAAATTCCGTTGGGTGGAAAAGCTTGGATTTTTCTATAAACAAGGAAGAAAGTTAGGAGGGAAGAATCCCATTTTTTCCTGGGTGTTTGGGCGGTGCAAATGTGGGAAATTTCTCTCCTCAAGGTGAACCTAACTCATAACCCCAAATTTGGGGGGATTTATAGGTGCAAAAGGGAAGGCTGTGCAAGGATAAAAGAATCCGCAGGGCTTTTCCTTAAATCTCTGGAATGTTATCCTGGTTCCAGGGATCTCCCTGCAGTTTGCCTGGTCTCCAGCAGAATTTTTTGATCTGGGATGTGGAATTTCTCCCTGGGGTGTGTGTGGCTCAGCTGCACTCATGCTCCTGGAAATTCATTCCCATCCCAGACTGGAAAAACTTCGGAAATGCCTTTAGTTTCCAATTTTTTTCATCTTTTGTGTACGAATGAAGGGGACATAAATGCACTTTTTCATCCAGATCTCCAAATTCCAAGGAATTTTGTTGTTGATTGTGGAATGGGAAAAGCGAGGCAGGAAAACCAGATGCAGAGACAGGTCAGCGGTGTTCCAGGAGGTTCCTGCCCTGTCCCAGGCTTCTGCTCCTCGTGTGGAAGTAGCAGAATTGCCGTCAGGCTGAGGCACGGAAGGATGCCGGTGTCCTTGTCCTTGTCCTGCCGCCGAGCTGTCAGGGCTGGCAGGATGCCTCTGGGTAAGGGCAAGTCTGGTAGGCCAAGGGTAGGAATTCCTCGGTGGTGACTAAAAGGTGGCACTGGGAGAGCTCTGGAGGGACAGGAATACCGGGAAACCAGGAGGGACCATAGGGAAAATGGAGTCAGGAAAAGAGGGGACCAAGGATGGGACAGGATAAAAAGGAAGCAGGAAGAAGAGGGAACAGGAGGGACTAGGAATGATGGATGGAATATCAGGCAAAGAAAGGAATCACGGTAAGAAATCTCAGAAGGCCAGAAATAGAGAGGAATCAGGCAGGAATAAAGGTACATTAGAGTGAACAGAATACATCGAGGAATCCAGGAGGGACATGGAAAAGAGGAAACCAGGAGAGATCAAGGAACAAGGGAACCAGGAAAGAGGGTGTACCTAGGAGGGACTCAGGACGGGTACCAGGTAAAAGAGGAATCAAGGTGAGATCAGGAAAAGGATTGAAGCAGGAAAAAAAGGTGAAAAAAGAGAGACAGGAAAGGAAAGAATCAAGGAAGGAGGAAAAAAAGGGAACAGGAAAAGCTGGGGAACAGGAGGGACCAGGAAAAGAAGGAAACCAAGAATGAATCCAGGAAATAGGGAAGGCTATGAAGGACCCAGGAATAGAGGAAACAGGAAAAGAAGGAATCAAGGAGGGCCCAGGAAAGAGGGAACAGGAGAAAGAGTCAGGAAAAAGGGGGCGAGGAATTCATCTCGTCAGAACCAACAGGAGGGGACCAATGAAGGGAACAGGAAAAATTGGGAATTTCAGGAGAGTCATGGAATAAGAAGGACAGGGAATCTAAGAGGGAACATGAGATGACAAGAAACATGAACATGGAAAAGAGGGGTTGGAACCATACGCACAGTGTACACAGAGGGGACCAAGAAGAGGGAACCAGAAAAAGACGGGAAGCCGGAAAAACAGGGGAACTCAGTTAGAGATTTTCAGGGAAAAATAATAAGAATTCTAGGAAATGATTAAGGAAAAGGAGGAATCAGGAGAAGACCAGGAAAAGAAGGACCAGGAAGAAAACGCAGAAGGAAAAAGGGAAAGGTGTG
>NDFG01001747.1:0-12373 GCA_002167245.1 Sporophila hypoxantha | reverse complement strand
GAGTGTCCCCGAGGGCTCCTTTGACTCCTTCACGCTGCAGTACCGGGATGCCCAGGGCCAGCCCCAGGCCCTGCCCATCGATGGCGGGTCCCGCTGGGTGACAGTGCCAGGGCTGTCCCCGTCCCGCCGGTACCGCTTCCACCTCTACGGGCTGAGGGGAGGCAAAAGGATTGACCGCGTCTCCACCGACACTGTCACAGGTGAGGGCAAACATCAAAGGGATGGAAGGATCACAAAATGGAGGCATCAAGGGATCCTATGCCCATCACACACCCACCAATGGGCAGCCGTTGACTCAGCACCATCTGATAAACCATCAACCCTTCCACCAACCCATTGACTAGCACCTTCCATTATCCATCATCCACTGTCAGCAGCAGGAACCACCAATTCTCCATTGTCATCCATCATCTTCCTCTACCATGAATCGCCATCACCATCATCCATCAATTGTCTTCCATCCAACCATCCTGCCATGCTTCCCTCATCCTCTATCCATCAAGGATGGATTGGGTGATGGATGAATGGAGGATTGTCGATGGGAAATGGGGATGGGAAGGGTGAAGTCCTGGAGAGATATGATTAGAAAGAGACAGAGAGGTTGATGTGGAAATGTCTAGGGAGTTGTGTTTGATGTTGGGTATGTGATGGGAAGAATGGATGGATGGATGGATGGATGGATGGATGGATGGATGGATGGATGGATGGATGGATGGATGGATGGATGATCCTATAGATGGACACATGGGTGAATGGATAGATGGTTGCTGTGTGGTGGGACGGACATTTGGGGGGACACATAGATGCCTATGCCTGTTACCATTTCTTCTCCACTGCAGCGGCTGAAGAACCTCCGCCGTCAGAAGAGCCTCAAGAGGAGAAGCCCAAAACTGAGTCCCCGGCATCTGAGGCACTCCCAGCACGGGCAGTGCTGGAAGACCTGAGGGTCTCCAGTGTCACCCCCAGCTCTGTGCAGCTGCACTGGAGTGTCCCCGAGGGCTCCTTTGACTCCTTCACGCGATGGATGGAGTTGGATGGATGGTGGATGATGGATGGATGATGGATGGATGGTTGGTTGATGATGGATTGCATGGATGGGTAGCGTGGATGACATTGATGGTGAAGATGATGTTGGATGTACATGTTCACTTGGAATACTGCCCCATTTCCATCCTTTATCCCCTGCAGCCCACCGAAAGACCACTTGCCTCAGAGGATGCCCCAAGAGGAGAAGCCCAAAACTGATCCCCGGCATCTGAGGCACTCCCCAGCAAGAGCAGTGGCTGGGGGCAGCTGAGGGTCTCAGTGTCACATCCACTTGTGGGCTGCACACTGGAGTGTTCCCTGAAGGGCCTTGAATTCCTTCCTGCTGCAGTACCGGCATGCCCAGGGCCAGCCCCAGGACCCTGCCATCGATGGCGGGTCCCGCTCGTGACAGTGCCAGGCTGTCCCGGCTTCCCAGTGGTACCGCTCTACCTCTGTGGTTTGCGAGGGAAAGGGAAGAAGAAGTTGACCGTTGTGTCCACTTGATGTCATGACAGGTAAGGGAAGGAAGGTGGTGGATGTATTGACGCAGGAATTTAATGGGATATTTATGGGGAGATGGAGGGATGGAATGGATGAGGGAAGGGGTGATGGAGGATGAGTAATGAAGATAAATAGATAGATAGATAGATAGATAGATAGATAGATAAGATAGATAGATAGATAGATAGATGATGGATGTCAGAATGAATGCAGAGTATGAAGGTGTGGATATGAGGTGGATGGGTAGGTTGGTAGGTGTGGATGGCTATTAGGATGGAAGTATCGTGAGCCATCCCCTCTCCATAGGAGAGGCAGAAGACCAGAGGAACGCCCTGCCCACAGAGGCACCGCAGCATGAGAAACCCCCAAACTGAGCCCCCACATCTGAGGCACTCCCAGCAGGCAGTGCTGGAAGACCTGAGGGTCTCCAGGTCACCGCCTGCTCTGTGCAGCTGCACTGGAGTGTCCCCGAGGGCTCCTTTGACTCCTTCACGCTGCGATACCGGGATGCCCAGGGCCAGCCCCAGGCCCTGCCCATCGATGGCGGGTCCCGCTGGGTGACCAGTGCCAGGGCTTCCCCGTCCCGCCGGTACCGCTTCCACCTCTACGGCTGATGGGAGGCAAAAGGATTGACCGCGTCTCCACCGCCACTGTCACAGGGTGAGGGCAAACATCAAAAGGATGGAAGGATCACAAAATGGAGGCATCAAGGGATCCTATGCCCATCACACACCCACCAATGGGCAGCCGTTGACTCAGCACCATCTGATAAACCATCAACCCTTCCACCAACCCATTGACTAGCACCTTCCATTATCCATCATCCACTGTCAGCAGCAGGAACCACCAATTCTCCATTGTCATCCATCATCTTCCTTCTACCATGAATCCCATCACCATCATCCATCCATTGTCTTCCATCCAACCGTCCTGCCATGCTTCCCTCATCCTCTATCCATCAAGGATGGATTGGTGATGGATTGAATGGAGGATTGTCGATGGGAAATGGGGATGGGAAGGGTGAAGTCCTGGAGCAGATATGATTAGAAAGAGACAGAGAGGTTGATGTGGAAATGTTCTAGGGAGTTGTGTTGATGTTGGGTATGTTGATGGAAGAATGGATGGATGATGGATGGATGGATGATGGATGGAATGGATGGATGGATGGATGGAATGGATAGATGGGATGGATCGGGCGCGACGGTGCGGCGCGCGGTGTGTTGTCCGGCCTCCGCGCAGGGGGGGCGGACTGGAGGTGGATGAATGATGAATGGATGGATGATGGATGGATGGATGATGGATGGCCGGGGGAATGGGTGGGTCAGGCTGGTTGGTCTTTGGGACGTTGTTGGTGAGGGGATGGATGGATGGAGTGGATGATGATGGATGGCATGGATGGATGATGGATGGATGGATGGGTGGATGGATGGATGGATGGATGATCCTATAGATGGACACCTAGGGAATGGATAGATGGTGCTGAGTGGTGGGACGGACATTTGGGGGGACTCATGGATGCCCTATGACTGTTGCCATTTCTGTCCACTGCAGCGGCTGAAGAAACCCCCGCCGTCAGAAGAGCCTCAAGAGGAGAAGCCCAAAACTGAGTCCGCATCTGGCACTCAGCACGGGCATGGCTTGGAAGGACCGGAAGGGTACTCCAGCGTCCCCCAGCTCTGTTGCAGCTGCACTGGGTGTCCCCGAGGGCTCCTTTGACTCCTGTCACGCTGCAGTACCGCGGATGACCAGGGCCAGGCCCCAGGCCCTGCCACGATGGCGGTCCCGCTCGGTGACAGTGCCAGGGCTGTCCCCGTCCCACCGTACCGCTTCCACCTCTACGGGCTGAGAGGCAAAGATTGACGCCGTTCCACCGACGCTGTCACGGTGAACGGAAGGTCAGAGGGATGGAAGGATACAAAATGAGCATTTCAAGGATTCCCATGCCCATCACACAGCCACCAATGGGCAGGCCGTTGACTTCAGCACCATCTGATCAACGCATCAACCCTTCCACCAACCCATAGTAGACAGCCTCCCAATTCACCATCATCCTCCACCAGCAGCAGGAACACCAATTCTCCATTGTCACCATCTGCTTCGCTCTACTCATGATCGCCATCACCGATTATCCATCAATTGTCTTCCATCCAACCCATCCTGCCATGCTTCCTCATCCTCTATCCATTCAAGGGTAGATTGGGGCATGGATGAATGGAGGGATGTGCCATGGAAATGGGGATGGAAGGTGTGAAGCATGGAGAGATGTGATTAGAAAAGAGACAGGAGTTTTGATGTGGAAAATATTAGGGTTGTTGTTTGATGTTGGGTATGTGATGGAAGAATGTGATGGATGGATGAGGATGATGGAGATTGGATGGAGGATGGATGGTGAGTGGATTGATCCTATGATGGACACATGGTGATGGATAGATGGTTGCTGTGTGGTGGGACGGACATTTGGGGGGACACATAGATGCCTATGCCTTTACCATTTCATTCTCCACTGCAGCGAGCTGAAGAACCTCGCCGGTCAGAAGAGCCTCAGAGGAAGAAGCCCAAAAACTGAGTCCCCGGCATCTGAGGCACCCCAGCACGGGCAGTGCTGGAAGACCTGAGGTCTCCAGTGTCACCCCCAGCTCTGTGCAGCTGCACTGGAGTGGTCCCCGAGGGCTCCTTTGACTCCTTCACGCTGCAGTACCGGGATCCCAGGCCAGGCCCAGGCCCTGCCCATCGATGGCAGGTCCCGCTCAGGTGACAGTGCCAGGGCTGTCCCCGTCCCGCCGGTACCGCTTCCACCGTCTACGGCTGAGGGGAGGCAAAAGGATTGACCGCTCTCCACTGACACTGTCACAGGTGAGGGGGAAGGTCAAAGGGATGGAACGATCACCAAAATGAGGCATCAAGGAAGTAGAGTTGGACAGTGTTTGTAAAGGTGAGAGATTGACATGGAGATGGATGGAGAGATTGATGATGGATGCATTTGTGTAGGTTTGGGTGGAATCATGAGGAGAAGTGATGGACAGATGACAGTGAGGATCATGGATGTCTGAAAGAATGGGATGGTGATGGATGATATGGATGGTTGGAGGTGGATGGATGAATGTGATGAACAGACTGGTGAATTGCCAGGGAGCTGAGAAGTCAGCATGGATATGGACTGTGAATTCCATTATGAACACTGGGTTTGAGAGAGATTGATGCATGGAATGGAAAATGACTGATGGGGTTGTTGGTCAACAGGCAGGCAGGAGGTATCAATCTTTAAATGGATGCTTCCTGGGATTTTTTGTGACTGTTGATGGTGGATGGTCTGTGGAGGGGAAGCAGCAATGGGTGAATTGGGCAGGAAACTGGAGGCCGTTGGAGGTGAAGAGTGGCTGCAACTGTGGGAGGGTGGTGTGATGGAGGACTGATGTTTGGATGGATGGATGGATGGATGGATGATGATGGATGGATGGATGGATGGATGGAGGTGGATGGACAATGATGGATGGACGGGACGGATTGAGGGATTGGATGGATGAGATGGATGGATGGATGGATGGATGGATGGACGGACGGACGGACGGACGAGGATGATGGATGGATGGATGGATGGGTGGTTTGGATGGATGCATGATGGATGAGGATGGATTGGATGGATGATGGATGGTATGTGGGATGCATGGAAGACAGTGGATATGTAGAATCAAGATGATGATGATGTTGATGATGACAATGATGAAGATGGTGAATGATGCAGATGCTCATCAGTGGAGTCCATGGAAGAGTCACTGATTGATTGAATGGGGCTGGAGTAAATGCTCAGTGATGGGTGAGGTGGGAATGGTGAGAAGAGACTGGAGGAATGGTCGCAGGATGGATAGTTGGTGGATGATGGATGGACCTATGGATGCCTACACCCATCATTGTCCCCTTTCTGTTGTTGCTGCAGCTGACCCAGAGGATCTGCCCCCACCCTCAATGGACCCCACAACTGAGGCCTCCACACAACTGAGGCCCCCACAGCTTCAGGACCACCAACCTGAGCACTCCCAAACTAAGGGCCCTCATCCACGGGCAGTGCTGGCGAGCTGAAGTGGTCCAGTGTCACACCTGACTCTGTGGGGCTGCAGTGGAACATTCCTGGGGGCTCCTTTGACTCCTTCACGCTGCAGTACCGGGATGCCCAGGCCAGCCCCAGGCCCTGCCCATCGGGCGGGTCCCGCTCGGTGACAGTGCCAGGGCTGTCCCGTGCCCACCCGTTACCGCTTCCACCTCTAACGGGATGCACAGAGGGAAAAGGATTGACCACATTGCCATTGTGATGTCAGGACAGGTGATGGGGAAAGTCAGAGGAAAGATGGGATGGAGAGATAGATGGAGGGATCAAAGCAGAGAATCAAGCGGATGGATGAATCGAGGGTTTCCATCCATCCCATCCCACCCACACCAAGCACTTTTCCAGTCTGGGCTTCATCCAGTCAACCATCGCCCTTCCACTGACCTACTGAACAACACCCTCTCATCCATCCAAATCATCATCGTCATCATCATCATATTCCATCATCATCATTCAAATCAACATGCATGACATGTAATATCATTATCTCATTATCATCATCCAGTCATCATGATTCATCATCTCATCATCAACTATCAACTATGCATGACCATTAGTAATATCCAATATCACCATCCATCATCATATCATCATCCATCATCATGATTCATCATCATCATCATCACTATCAACTATCCATGACCCTCAGTAATATCCATTATCACCATCCATCATCATCACCATTCATCAGCATCATGATTTTCTCATCCATGAAGGGATGAATAACTGAATGGTTTTACAGATTGCGTCTGGGATGTTTGGTGGGTTCCTGTGCAAATTGAAGGAAGTAGTGGATGGGTTGATGGGTGGTTGGAAGGTGGATGGATTGGATGGATGGATGGATGGATGGATGATGGATGATGGATGGTATGGATATGATGGATGAGGATCAAAAAATGTGAGGCATCAAGGGAGTCCGCACTGCCCATCACACACCACCAATGGGCAAGCCGGTTGACTCAGCACCATTCTGAATCAACCATCACGCCTTCCACCAACCCATTAGCTACCTCCCAATCATCCATCCAGTCCTCCACCAGCAGCAGGAACGACCAATTTCCATTGTCACCATCTCTTCCTCTACTCATGAAATCGCCATCACCGATTCATCCATCATTGTCTTCCCATCCAACCCATCCTGCCAATGCTTCCTCATCTCTATCCATCAAGGGTAGATTGGGGCATGGATGAATGGAGGAGATGTCGCCATGGAAATGGGGATGGGAAGGTGAAAGCATGGAGACTATGTGATTAGAAAGAGACAGAGATTTTGATGTGGAAAATATTAAGGGGTTGTGTTTGATGTTGGGTATGTGATGGAAGAATGGATGGATGGATGGAAGTGGATGATGGAGATTGGCATGGATGGATGGAGATGGATGGAGTGGATTGATCCTATGATGGACACCAATGGTGATGGATAGATGGTTGCTGTGTGGTGGGACGGACATTTGGGGGGACACATAGATGCCTATGCCTTTACCATTTTCATTCTCCACTGCAGTACCAGGGATGCCCAGGGCCAGCCCCAGGCCCTGCCCATCGATGGCGGCTCCGCTGGGTGACCAGTGCCAGGGCTGTCCCCGTCCCGCCTAACGGTACCGCTTCCACCTCTACGGCTGAGGGAGGCCAAAGGAATGACCGCGTTCTCCACCGACCACTGTCACAAGGTGAGGGAAACATCAAAAGGGATGGAAGGATCACAAAATGGAGGCATCAAGGATCCTATGCCCTCACACACCCACCAAGGCAGCCTTGACTCAGCACCATCTGTATCAACCATCACCCTTTCCACCAACCCATTGACTAGCACCTCCCATTCATCATCATCCACCAGTCAGCAGCAGGAACCACCAATTCTCCATTGTCATCCATCATCTCCTCTACCATGAATCGCCATCACCATCATCCATCAATTGTCTTCCATCCAACCATCCTGCCATGCTTCCCTCATCTCTATCCATCAAGGGATGGATTGAGTGGTGGATGAAATGGGAAGACTGTCCATGGCGAAAGGATGAAGGGTGAAGTCCTGGAGAGATTGAATAGAAAACGGACAGAGAGTTGATTTGGAAATGTCTAGGGAGTGTGTTTGATGTTGGGTATGTGGATGGAAGAATGGATGGATGGATGATGGATGGTATGGATGATATGTGGATGGATGGATGGATGGATGAGGGATGGATGGATGATGATGGAATGGATGAGGATGGATGTGATGGCATGGATGGGTGGATGGTGGGTGGATGATGGATGGATGGAGGGATGGATGGATGAGGAATGGATGGGTGGGTGGTGGATGGCGGGACGGGGTATGGAATGGAATGGAGGATGGATGGATGTGATGGATGGATAGGATGGATGAATGGATGATCCTCTAGATGGACACTGGGTGAAGGATAGATGGTGCTGTGTGGTGGACGGACATTTGGGGGACACCACTGGATGCCTATGGCTGTTACCATTTCTTCTCCACTGCAGCGGCTGAAGAACCCCGCCTCAGAAGAGCCTCAAGAGGAGAAGCCCAAAACTGGCACGCCGCATCTGAGGACTCCCAGCACGGGCAGTTGCTGGGAGCTGAGGGTCTCCAGGTCACCCAGCTCTGTTGCAGCTGCACTGGAGTGTCCCCGAGGGCTTCCTTTTGACTCCTTCACGCTGCAGTACCGCGGATGCCCAGGCCAGCCCCAGGCCCTGCCCATCGATGGCGGTCCCGCTCGGTGACAGTGCCAGGGCTGTCCCCGTCCCCCGTACCGCTTGCCACCTCTACGGGCTGCAGGGGCAAGGCAAGAAGATGGATAGACCATGTGCTCCACCGAGCTGTGACAGTACATGAAGATACGGACACGGCAAAGGTCATGGATGGATGAGGATGGATGGATGATCGCATAGGATGGATGCAGGTGGCATGGAGGATGGATCGAAAGGATGGATGGATGGATATGGATGCTGATGATTGGATGGATGAGATGGATGGATGGATGACTTATGGATGATGGGATGATGGAATGGATGGTGATGGATGACTCATGATTGACAATGGCGTAAGATGGAATTGGTTGGGCGGCAGGTACATTTGGTGTGTCACATGGATTGCCTTGTCTCATTCCCATCCTTTATCCCACTGCAGCCAGTGAAGAACGGCCCTTTGCCGGTCAGAAGGAGCCGCCAAGAGGAAGAAGCCCAAAGAACTTGAGTCCCCGGCATACTGAACGGGGCACCTCCAGCAAGAGCAGTGCTGGGGGAGCCTCAGCGTCTCCCAGTGTCACCCCCAGCTCTGTGCAGCTGCACTGGAGTGGCCCCGAGGGCTCCTTTGACTCCTTCACGCTGCAGTACCGGGATGCCCAGGCCAGCCCCAGGCCCTGCCTCATCGATGGCGCGGTCCCGCTCAGGTGACAGTGCCAGGGCTGTCCCCGTCCCGCCGGTACGCCTTCCACCGTCTACGGCTGAGGGGAGGCAAAAGGATTGACCCGTCTCCACCGACCGTTCACAGGTGAGGGGGAGGTCAAGGGATGGAACGATCACCAAAATGGAGGCATCAAGGAGGTAGAGTTGGACAGATGTTTGTAAAGGTGGAGAGATTGACATGGAGATGGATGGAGAGATTGAGATGGATGCATTTGTGTAGTGTTGGGTGGAATCATGAGGAGAAGTGATGGACAGATGACAGTGAGGATCATGGATGTCTGAAAAGAAGGGATGGTGATGGGATGAATGGATGGTTGGGTGGATGGATGAATGGTGATTGAAACAGACTGGTGAATTGCCAGGGAGCTGAGAAGTCAGCATGTGATGGACTGTGAGAATTCCATATTGAACACTGGGTTTGAGAGAGATTGATGCATGGAATGGAATAATGAGGGATGGGGTTGTTGGTCAACAGGCAGGCAGAGTATCAATCTTTAATGGATGCTTCTGGGATTTGTGGACTGTTGATGGTGGATGGCTGTGGAGGGGAAGCAGCAATTGTGGAATGGGGCAGGAAACTGGAGGCCGTTGGAGGTGAAGAGATGGCTGCAACTGTGGGAGGGTGGTGTGATGGAGGACTGATGTTTGGATGGATGGATGGATTGGTAATGGATGGATGGAGGAGAGGTACGGAGGCGACGGGACGACGGATGGATGGATGGATGGGTGTGGATGGAGCATGAGGATGGATGGATGGACGGATGGATGGATGGAGTGGATGGATGGATGGAGGAATGAGATGGATGATTGTTGATGGATGATGGATGGATGATGGATGATGGATGGATGAATGGATGATGATGCGATGAGGATGGACTATGACGATGGATGATGGATGGATGTGGGAGGATGGAGCGTGTAGTGTAGAATAAGATGATGGATGATGTTGATGATGACAATGATGAAGATGGTGGATGATGGCAGATGCTCATCAGTGAGTCCATGGAAGAGTCAGCTATGATTGAATTGGGCTGAGGGGTAAATGCTCAGTGATGGGTGAGGTGGAATGGTGAGAAAGAGACTGGAGGAATGGTGCAGGATGGATAGTTGGTGGATGATGGATGGACCTATGGATGCCTACACCCATCATTGTCCCCTTTCTTTGTTGCTGAGCTGACCCAGAGGATCTGCCCCCACCCTCAATGGACCCCACAACTGAGGCCTCCTACCCACAACTGAGGCCCCCACAGCTTCAGGACCACCAACCTGAGCACTCCCAAACTGAGGCCCCTCATCACGGCAGTGCTGGCGAGCTGAAGGTGTCCAGTGTCACACCTGACTCTGTGGGGCTGCAGTGGAACATTCCTGAGGGCTCCTTTGACTCCTCACGCTGCAGTACCGGGATAGCCCAGGCCAGCCCCAGGCCCTGCCCATCGATGGGCGGGTCCCGCTCGGTGACAGTGCCAGGCGGTGCCCGTCCCCACCGTGTAACGCTTCCACCTCTAACGGGATTCACAGAGGAAAAGGATTGACCAACTTGCCATTGAATCAGGACAGGTGAGGGGGAAAGTCAGAGGAAAGATGGGATGGAGAGATAGATGGAGGGATCAAGAGTAGGAAATCAAGCGGATGGATGAATCGAGGGTTTCCATTCCCATCCCCATCCCCACCAACCCAACACTTTTCCAGTCTGGGATCATCCAGTCAACCATCAGCCCTTCCAGCTAACCTACCTGAACAAACACCCTCCGCATCACTTCCATCACATCCATCGTTCATCCATCATCATTGATTTCATCATCATCATCAACTATCAACTATGCATGACCATTAGAATATCCAATATCATCATCATTATCAGTCAATCCATCATCATGATTAGTCATCATTTCATCATCACACTATCAAACTAACATGACCCTTGTAAATATCCATTATCACCATCCATCATCATCACCATCATCACATCATGATTTTCTAGTCCATGAAGGATGAATAACTGAATGTTTTATCAGATTCGTCTGGATGTTGGGTGGTTCCTGTGCAAACTGAAGGAAGTAGTGGATGGGTTGATGGGTGGTTGGAGGTGGCTAGTGATGATGGGGTATGGATGGAGGGTTCCTGCTATCCAGACACGTATCTTGATGAACAGAAGATTGTCCATGGGAAGTGGGAGCTGGGAGGGGTGGAGGCAATGGGGGAATGTGGAGGAAAATGAACAGAGATGATGGTAGTATTGGGTGGGGGTCTGGGTTGGCTGTTGGGTGGGTGGTGGGATGGACAGATGATGGATGGCAGTGATGGACAATGGGTGGGGGGATGGTTGGGTAGATGATGGATGGACATATGGATGGACACATGGACAGCCACACCCACCACTGTCCCCTCTGCACAGCAGCCACAGGCGAGCCAGAGGAGCCACCCTCCCCCTCAGAGGAGACCCAGACTGAAGCCCCGCCATCTGAGGACAACCAACCGGAGCACCCCCAAACTGAGGTCCCCCTGGCACGGGCAGTGCTGGGGGAGCTGAGGGTCTCCAGTGTCACCCCCAGCTCTGTGCAGCTGCACTGGAGTGTCCCCCAGGGCTCCTTTGACTCCTTCACGCTGCAGTACCGGGATGCCCAGGGCCAGCCCCAGGCCCTGCCCATCGATGGCGGGTCCCGCTSGGTGACAGTGCCAGGGCTGTCCCCGTCCCGCCGGTACCGCTTCCACCTCTACGGGCTGAGGGGCAGGAAGAAAATTGACCATGTGTCCACCGAGGCTGTGACAGGTACAGGGGAAGATGAGGAGGAGGAAGGGTGGGTGGATGGATGGATGCAGAATAATGGATATATGGAGAGATGGAGGGATGAAGGGATGGAGATATGGGCGATTGGTGGAAGGGATGGAGTGTTGGAGTGTTGGTGTAATGGATGGATGGATGGATGGATGGATGGATGGATGGATGGATGGATGGATCGATGGATCGATGGATCGATGGATGGAGTGATGGGTGATCCAATAGATAGACACCTGGGTGAATGGATGGATTGGTTGGTGGGTGGTGGGATGAACATTTGGAGGCGCACATGGGTGCCCATGCCCATTACCATCTCCTCTCCAATGCAGCCAGTGAAGAGCCCTTGCCCTCAGAGGAGCCCCAAGAGGAGAAGCCCAAAATTGAGTCCCCGGCATCTGAGGCACTCCCAGCAAGAGCAGTGCTGGGGGAGCTGAGGGTCTCCAGCGTCACCCCCAGCTCTGTGGGGCTGCACTGGAGTGTCCCCGAGGGCTCCTTTGACTCCTTCACGCTGCAGTACCGGGATGCCCAGGGCCAGCCCCAGGCCCTGCCCATCGATGGCG
>NDFG01001746.1:44545-70390 GCA_002167245.1 Sporophila hypoxantha | reverse complement strand
CGTGTTCCTGCTCTGCCTGTTCTGACACTGATTTCTGGGAACTCTCAACAGCTGGATGTTGTCCTGGAGACCAATTTAGCCACAATCCGTGTGCTGGAGAGTGTGCAGAAGAAACTGTCCCGCCTGAGCCAGGAGGACCAGGAGAAATTCCGCCTGGATGATTGTTTGGGAGGAACCTCAGAAGTGATCCAGCGCCGGGCCATCTACCGCATCTACGGTGACAAAGCACCAGAGATCATCGAGAGTCTGAAGAAAAACCCAGTTACTGCTGTCCCTGTGGTTCTTAAGAGGTAATTCCCATTGTGCTGTGTTCTTTAAGAAGATGAAAAAGGATTTTTAAAGCATTTTTAAACAATAAAACATGAGGATGTTGCCTCAGGCTGCGCTGCTGCAAGTTCTGGTTGGACATCACGGGGAATTTCTTCACAGAAAGGGTTGTTGAACATTGGAAGGGGGTGCCCAGGGAGGTGGTGAAGTCCCCGTCCCTGGAGCTGTTCAAAAACCAACTGGACATGGCACTTGATGCTCTGGTCTGGTTGACAAAGCAGTGATTAATCAAAGATCAGACTTGATGATCTCAGAGGTCTTTTCCGACCTAAATGGTTTTGTGATTCTCTAGGTGTTGTTTCAACTCATCATCACTGGTGGTGCTTTCTCAAATTTATTTTTTGCTTCCAGGAATCAATTCCAGTTTTCCACTAAAAACTTCTTGCTGCACCACAATTGGCTACATTAAAATGTTTTGGGTGTGTTTCTGTGTCTGTCTGTCTGAACTGATGTAGACTGTTCATTTATGCAGATTGAAAGCAAAAGAGGAAGAATGGAGGGAGGCCCAGCAGGGCTTCAACAAGATTTGGAGGGAGCAGTATGAGAAGGCCTATTTGAAATCCCTGGACCACCAGGCTGTCAACTTCAAGCAGAATGACACCAAAGCTCTGCGCTCCAAGAGCTTGCTGAATGAAATTGAGAGTGTCTATGACGAGGTGGGTGTGACAGGAAATGAGCCCTCCTCCATTCCCTGCCTTGCTGGTGTAAGCCAGGTGTGTCCACAGCACCTGGGACCTGAGGAAGTGGTTGGAAACTGGGTCAAAACCAGCTGTCCCAAGCACAGTGTTATACTGGCTTATTCCTCCTGGCAGGAATGGCTCTTGAGCATGGATTGGAAGGATCTTTATCTGTTTGTCTCTTGATTACAGCATCAGGAGCAGCATTCAGAGGGGAGGAGTTCATCCACAAATGAGCCTCATCTTATCTTCATCTATGAAGACAAGCAGATTTTGGAAGATGCAGCATCTCTTATCAGCTATTATGTGAAAAGGCAGCCCACCATCCAAAAGGAGGATCAGGCAACCATCAGGCAGATTGTGCATCACTTCATACCTGAGCTGTTCTTCTCTCAGCCACCTGAACACAACATTTCTGAGGAATCAACAGATGAGGACAGAGAAAACCACCAGGGGCAGAACCTGGATACTCCTGAGCTGCGGAAAAAACACGTGCCTGGGCCTCCAAGCAGTCCTTTGGAGACCAAAGCAACCTTCTGTGATGTGACAGCTGCTGAGCCCCACAACACCCTGGATGATGTTTACAGCCTCTTCTTTGTCAATAATAATTGGTATTTCTTCCTACGCCTTCACCAGACTCTGTGCTCCAGGCTCCTCAAGATTTATCGCCAGGCCCAGAAGCAGCTTCTGGAATACAGGACTGAGAAAGAGAGAGAGAAGCTCCTCTGTGAAGGAAGGAAAGAAAAAACCAATGATCCAGCCATGGAGCTAAGACTCAAACAACCAAGTAAGAATAATGCAGGGCTTAGTTCATTCATAATGCTCTGGGTGCCAGTGCTCCATTGTGTTTGTCTGAGTCACCAGGGCAAGCAGGCAGCTCTGTGAGGGGTGTGGAGGTGCAATCCTCTGCTGTATTGGTGATTTGTAGACACAGCTCCTTCAGCAGGGCAGTCAGGGTGTCACAGGCTGCTTCACTTTCTGCCAGCCCACTGTGCTCAGCTTTTCCCAGGTACCTCAACTGTAGGAATCCGTTACTTTGATTTACAATGTAAACAGCCCCACAAAGAAATAGTTATTGCCCAGGGCACTCCTGGAAGGGCATGAGGAAAACTGTCCCAGCCTGTCAGGGCAGCTGGCAGGGAGCTGCCTGTCTGTAATGTCACTCTCCTGTCTGTAATGTCACTCTCCTGTCTGTCATGTCTCTCCCTGCTCTGGGTTTTGTGGTTCTTGAGCAGTGCTGCTGTGGTGGTGTTCACAGGGGTTCCAGGACGAGGGAAGAGATGAGAATCTTGACTCCATGTTTCAGAAGGCTGATTTATTATTTTATGATACATATTATATTGAAATGATATATTAAAACTAAACTAAAGAATAGAAGAAAGGATTTCATTAGAAGGCTAGCAAGGAATAGAAAGGAATGGAATGATAATAAAATCTTGTGACTGACCAGAGAGTCTGAGACAGCTGGACTSTGATTGGCCATTAATTAAAAACAACCACATGAGACCAAGCAAAGATGCACCTGTTGCATTCCACAGCAGCAGATAATTATTGTTTACATTTTGTTTCTGAGGCTTCTCAGCTTCTCAGGAGAYAAAGATCCTAGCAAAAGGATTTTTCATAAAATATGTCTYTGACWTGCTGCCTCTTGCACTGCTTGACTTCACTCTGCCTGTTCTGTGTGTGAAATGAACTCCCTTTCCCCATGCCAGGTGAGGTGGAGCTGGAGGAGTACTACCCAGCCTTCCTGGACATGGTGAGGAGCCTTCTGGACGGGAACATCGACCCCACTCAGTACGAGGACACCCTGAGGGAGATGTTCACCATCCACGCCTACATCGGCTTCACCATGGACAAGCTGGTGCAGAACATCGTGCGCCAGGTGAGCCTGGGCTGGGCTGGGCTGGGCTGGGCTGCTCATCTCCCCTCACACACTGCCAGGCTTCTCCCAGTGCCCTGCAGAGCAACGGGCACTGAGCGCAGAGCAAATCCAGAGAAAAGTTAAATCTGACAGAGAAACGCCCCAACAGAAGTTCAGTGAGAGAATTCAGCTTCCATACCAAAACCGTCTTAGGGGATTTACCTTTCCCAATGTTTTTTTGAGTTCCATTCTTTTCAAAATCCTGCCATGCTCAAAATACATTTGTCGTTCTGATTTTTTAAGATTTTCTGATGTTTYCATTCTCGTAACAAACTTTCTCACACACTTTCTGTAAAGAACTTATTGTTTTGCATTCTTTTATAGAAGAAGAAAAATTTGATAGACTATTAGTTTGTTCAGTGTCATTGGAGAGGTGGCGCTTTCACCCTCCAAACCACTGTCACTTTTGGAAAACTATAAATGTTAAAATCAGAAAATAAACTTCCTTTTTCTTCACCTTGAAAGCAGCAGTGTGTGTGCTCATGTTGTTTCGTGTTCTATAGTGACAAACATCTAAGGCAAAATGTCACACAAAAAATGTCAGGTCCTTCTTACTCAAATCTGTCTCCCAGCTGTAGTTTTATAGTTAAGGCACATCAGCCCCTCACTCTCCTCTCTGCCTTTTATTGCAAAGTCATGAAAAAGAGAGTGAAATATGGGAACTCTTTGGAGTTTGCTGCTTCAGCTGAGTGTGATGCCATGCTGAATTTTACACTCCTTTCATGACACACTGGAGTTAACTCTTGGCCCAGGTTTGCTGACTGAATTCCCCCTTTTTTAATGGAAGCTTCACCATCTAGTGAGCGATGACATCTGCTTGAAGGTGGTTGAGCTCTACCTGAACGAGAGGAAGCGAGGAGCTGCTGGGGGGAATTTGTCATCCCGCTGTGTCCGGGCAGCAAAGGAGACCAGCTACCAGTGGAAGGCTGAACGGTGCATGGCAGATGAGAACTGCTTCAAGGTGAGACCTTGCTGCCAAGGGAACTTCACAAAAATCACTGAAAAACTTCAGGAAATCTCCCAGGTGATATTTCACCTGGGAGAAGTTGGGTTTGGAAGCTTCAAGGTGAGAGAGTGAGCAATATGGAGAGAAGGTACCAAAATCAGACCCCAGGCAATGAGGGAACATTGTGGCTCACTGAGAAGCCCTTCTGCTTCTCTCCTAGCTTCTATTTGTTGTCCAAATGACTTGGGAATATGCAGCATTTTATTGTGAACCCCTGTGGCAAATATTTTCTGTAACTTTATCCCAGGTCATGTTTCTCCAGAGGAAAGGACAGGTGATCATGACCATTGAGCTGCTGGATACAGAAGAAACTCAGACAGAAGATCCTGTGGAGGTCCAGGTAACACCACCCACAGTGACCATGGAGTCTGGGTACCACAGAGCAGATGTCTAAGAATGAGGAAAACMCATTTCCCTGCTTTCTTSTTCCAAACTGTGAGGCTTTGCCAGGAGGACAAGTTTGCCTGGAGGGTGGGCAGATGACTTATGGGGCTGTGGCCACTGACAGAAATGGTGCTTTAACAAAAGAGTATCAACATAAATCAGCCTCAGAATAATCCGCTTGGAAATAAACAGATTCTTTGCAGTGATCTTTGTCCTGATAAAGTGAAATCTCACTGGAACTTGTCTCCCTTGTGTAGCACCTGGCAAACTACATGGAGCAGTACGTTGGGGTGGAAGGAGCTCAGAACAACCAGAATGATGGCTTCCTCCTGAAACCAGTCTTTCTGCAAAGGTGAGCTGCTCCCTGCCCTGAGCCACACCTGCAGCAGCTGCTGCTGCCTCCTCCCTGCCCCTGTGCCAGGGGCTTTGGGTGCTGTGCCAGCCCTGGGGGAATGCACTCACCTTTGAGGGGCTGCTCCAGGCCAGTGAGCTGCATGGGAATGCTGAAAGAGAGATTTATGATCACTGTACTGAGGTTTGCTCATGGAACTGTGTTTGGAATGGAGCAGGATGGACTCTGGATGGGATTCTGGGTCTACTTTTTCCCATTTCACTAAATATTTATCAGGAAGGAAGATCCCGGAGAGAGCCTGAAATACAAAACATGCAAATACAAGTCCCATACTTGTGCTGTGAGCCCTGTCAGCTGAGGAGAGCACTTCAGCAGGTGTGACACATGCTTTGTCATCCTTGTTTTGCTCCAGGAACCTGAAGAAGTTTCGCAAGTGGCAGTGCAAGCAGGTGAGGGCCCTGCGCAGCGAGGTCAAGAGCTCCTGGAAGCGCCTGATCGGGGTGGAGAGCGCCTGCAACGTCGACTGCCGCTTCAAGCTCAACACCCACAAGATGATGTTCATCATGAACTCTGAGGATTACATGTACAGGAGGGGAGCTCTCTGCAGAGCCAAGCAGGTACATCTCCCTTTTGCTCCCTCTGCAGCCCAGGTGGTAGCAGAGGTTTGGGGTGGGAGGTAAAATATAGGTACCAATAATTCTGATTTCACAGTACCAATTGCAGGAATTGTGGCTGAATTCCTGCAAGCTGCACCCAAAAGTTACTGCTCTGTGTTGGGTGTAACACAGAGGAGAGCTGGTAAATGCTCTGTACTTTGGCTTAGCTTAGCAGCCTTTTCTTTACATGCAAATTCTAAGTGGGAGTGGCAGCCATTAGGAAATAGGGGTGGTTAAACGGTCTGCGGTTTCCTGTTTCCGTTTGTGCTGTTCCCAAAGCATTGCACACCTCAGGTAGAGCTGAGGGCTTTGGCTTTTCCCCCAGGAACCTCTCAGTGATCTTTACTGCCCTGCTCCCAGGTCCAGCCCGTGGTGCTGCTGAAGCACCACCAGCAGTTCGAGGAGTGGCACAACCGGTGGCTGGAGGAGAACGTGTCCATGGAGGCTGTGGATGTGGTTCAAGACTGGCTCATGGGGGATGAGGATGAGGAGATGGTGCCCTGCAAAACCACCTGTGAGACAGTGAATGTCCATGGGGTGCCAGTGAACAGATACAGAGTCCAGTACAGCCGCCGTCCTGCTTCACCCTGAGCACCCAGAGATGCAGAGCTCTGCTGGTGAAGCACATTTACTATGAGAATAGTGGTGGGAATGCAATGTATGTATTAATGATATTTATCCAAACAGCATTTTACTTTGGATTATCATGTATTTTCCATATGGCATAGACTTGTCTCCTTGCAGTGTAATCCTCCAGCCATCATGAAGAGACTTTGAAAAGCTTTTATGGGAAGGGGGCTCTTGGCATTGCCACACACTTTTTAGCAGTTTCCTGGCTTTAGGCCACTGCTGACCAGCTCAGTGAGGGGGAGAACTACCACTAGTGGCTTTGTTGGAGAGGTGGAGCTGGCCTGGTGTTTGAGCAGATGCTGGCAGCTGCTTCCACTTCCAAGGGTTTGATATTCCCTATCTTCCTGACTTTGTGCTGTCTTGGGGCCTGCAGAACTCTTCACTGTACCCAGGGAGTGCCAGCAGGGCTGAGAGCCCCTGGCACAGGGGGGCTTCGTTATTCCTGTGACCCAACAAGGCAACAAATGACTCTTGTTCCTGGTGCTCTGGTGAGAAAAATGCCAAAACTGACACGACGATGGCCAGCACTCAAGGCTCTGACTCTCCTTCATCAAGCAAGTGTTCAGGAGCCTGACCTGAGGGAAGAACCCTGAGCTGTGGAGCTGGGATGGGAGTGATGCTCAGCCAGAGATCCTCCAGCTGCTGGCGTTGCTTTGCGAGCTGAGGAGCTGCTGCAGGCTCTGCCTTCCATGGGGAGGAATATCCATGGGGAGGAACGTCCATTGCGAGGTCTGGCCTGGTTTTTGGGTTTGTGTTTTGCATGTTGGAGGGCAGCTCCGGAGCTGGGCGTTTCCCTGTGCGTGCCCTGCCCCCGGCGCTCCGGGGCTGCAGCACGTCGGTGACATCGGCAGATGGAGCTCCTGGAGCACAGCTGGGAGCTGAGATCCAGCCCACGGACTCTGCTGTTTCTGCTGGGTCAGCACAGGCGCTGGGTTTGCAGGGACACACGGAAATCTGCGCGGAGCAGAGGGAGATCCAGCCACAACCATCCTAGACGAGCATCCATACTGCTATTGAAGCTTTTTTTGCCATGAAGCCTAACACAGCCTGCCCTGATCCCTGCAGAACACTACATCTGACTTAATCTAGTGAGAAATCAAGGAAATTTACTGGTGTCTGTCCTGCAGCCCCACTGTGACTTCACTCCTGTTTTTCAGGGGCCAAGGGCAAGCACGCTGTCTGTGGAGTGTATTACAAAATTAACATTTTTGAGGCATACCCAGCCTCCTTTCAGCTTTGCTTCCAACTTTTCCCTGGCTTTTGGGGCAATAACCCCCCCCCACCCTGAAACCTTCTGTGGCTTTGATTTTTAGGTTATGATTTCTGCCAGACCTAAGGAGCAGCCTGTAGGATTTGTCCTGGGTTATTTCCACTGTACGACATTTGGTTTCGCAATTGTCTCACTTGACAGTAGAAAAATTGGCCTTTTGGGGTATGTTTAATACAAAACTGTCCCAAGTCTTTGTCTTTTTTGCAAAATAATCTGTGGGAGGGAAGGAGGGAGGCCACTCTCTGGTATTCGTGGCCACTTGCACAACCACTGCCAGCAGAGACTTTTCAAGAGCCTGTGTTCTCCTGGGCTGGGTTTCTACTAAACTTTGGTTCCTGAAATGATCTGAAGGTTCTTCTCCTGCCCTCCTTGCAGRGATAAGAGACCARGAGGCTCTYCAGGGGCTGGGGGGAGCAGGGGGARAAGCCCAGTGCCAAGCACAGTGTCCCCCTTTCCCTTCCAGCCAGCTCACCAAAACACACCTCAGTCCTGCTCACCTCTCTGCTGTCTCCCAGTGGAGATGACAATTGTGCCAAATTTTATGGTTTTATGATACAGAAAACTGTTTACTAGAAAATAGGTGGCAACTTGTGGCTTAAAATGCATTTGATTCCAGGTGTCCCAAGGTGGGCAACACACCTGGGCACCGTCCTGTTCCATCACCCATTCTAAGTGTACTTCAGGTATTTTTAAGCATCCTTATTTTGTAAACCTTAATTTATAATCTGAACTGATTAAGCAAGACTTTTGCCCTTTACAGTGCTATTGTCTCAAAGCTGAGAGTAGCAAGGGATGTGAAGGGAATATCAGGCAGGTTTGAGAGGGGCTTGTTCATGTCTGAGGGTTTCAGCTGTGTAACTGCACGACCTTGAGTCAAGAGTTTGTTCTTCCATTTGTTTGAAGGATCTTTGCTTTTGGGCTTGTAATTGCTTTGCCAGCTCCTTGAATGTAGTTTTTTTTTATATTTATTTGCACATTCAAGTAAAATAAAATATTGATTTTAAAAGTCTGCAGCTCTCACTGTTTTACATTTCTTTCCAACTAATTTAAACTTTGTGACCACSCCCAGAATTGATRGTCTTTTACCTGAAACTGGATTTTAAATGGGAGAAAAATGCAATGGAAGGGTTGAAGTTCCTGGACAGGCTGATGGCAGCTGTGTGTCAGCAAGTGCTGTGTGTGAGGGTGTGAGCAGTGCACTGCTGATGGAAAAGGGAAATACATTCCCTGCAAGCAGAGATCCCACACAGGAGCTGGGGCTGCATTCACCAAAACCCTTCCTGCAGCAGGGAGCCCAGGGGGTGGCACAGTTGCTCCACCAGAGAGGTCTCAAAGCAAACATGGGAAGGGCTGGAGCTGGGCCAGGCCTTGGCATGGAGCTCAGGGCAAGGTTCTGCCCCCCGAGGCTGCTGGGCACTGCCCAGGCTCCCCAGGGAATGGTGCCAAGGCTGCCAGAGCTCCAGGAGCATTTGGACACAGAATTCACAGAATTCCAGAATCACAGAATTTTGGAATCACTGGGTTGGAAGAGACCTCCAAGGTCATCGAGTCCAACCCAGCCCCAACAGCTCAACTGAACCCTGGCACCCAGTGCCACATCCAGGCTTTGTTAAACACACCCAGGGATGGGGACTCCACCACCTCCCCGGGCAGCCATTCCAGAACTTCATCACCCTTTCTGGAAAAAACTTTTTCCTAATATCCAGCCTATATTTTTTTTCTTGATATTCAACCTATTTTTTTTTTTCCTAATATCCAACCTAAATTTCCCTTGGTGCAGCTTGAGGCTGTGTGCTCTGGTTCTGTCAGTTCCTGCAGAAAGAGCCCAGCCCCAGCTGAGCACAGGCACCTTTCAGGAGGTGCAGAGAGTGCTGAGGGCACCCCTGAGTCTCCTTTTCTCCAGGCTGAGCACCCCCAGCTCCCTCAGGGGTTCCTCACAGGGTTTGTGTTCCCAGCCCCTCAGGGGTGCTCAGGGTGGGGTTTGGGGTGTCAGTGAGGGACAGGGGGCTGGATTTGATCCCTGGGGGTCCCTCCCAGCTCTGTGACCTTTTCAGCTTTTCCTTGCCCAGGCTCAGCTCTCTCTCACAAAGATGCAGGGCCAGGGACTGGACTTGATCCTTGTGGGATCCTTCCAGCTCTGGAAGTCGGGCCCTGCCAGGCAGTGACTTCTTGCAGCCTGGTTCCTGCCCAGCAGCACCTTTGAGGTGAGGCACAGCCCCAGGAATCCCTCAGTGAACACAAGCAGGGCTCAAGAGAAGGGGCTGATCCCAGTTCCCAACCCCACAAGCACATCTGCTACAGGTTAAGACAACACAACTGCAACCATGAAAATAACCCTCCACCCGCCTTTCCCCGAGCCTCCCCAAATTCCTGGCTAATAACATGTTGAAGTGTGTTCCCTGTGAGCTCTGCAGGACAAATGAATGAGGGGATTTTGCAAATGAAGCTGTAGTGATGTGACCCAGAGCTGATAGGAGTTTCCTTGACATCATCCCCAACACTTCCGTTGCCATAACAAAAGGCAGCTCTGCTCTCTGGGCAGCCCCCTGCTCACTCACAGGGAAGCAAACTCTTGTTCTCCGCAGAACAATCCTCTGTGCACAGAATAAATGGATTAAAATGGTGGTGGTGGGGTCTCAGAGGACACAGCCCACTTTGCACAAGTCTTCTCTTGGCCCTCTCACAAAGGGGATGTTCCCTGTGCTGCACAGCCAGATGTGACATGAGAGCTCTTGGAGATACCTTGGAGTGAAGTGGACAACAGCAAACAGCTTTAAAACATCCCTCAGGTTTGCAGGATGGAATAGGTATAAATGGTTTGCACAATTAAACTCAGAGTTGCTAAAGGGAGTACCTGAGTTCAGCTTTTAACATTCCAGGATGTTTTTTAATTGTTTCCTCATCKCAGGGATGCACTGGGAGGGTCAGGGCTGTGAATTAGTGAGAGAATCTAGAACTGTGTGCAACCACAAATTGAGGTTTTCTTCATGTTTTAGCCATTCTTCTGGATTAGAACTAACTAAATCAATTCACAGACTAAATTAAAGTCTAGCAACTCCTAACCTGTGCTAAAGAGGTGTTAACTAAACTCCTAGTTAACTAAACTCCTAGTTAACTAAACTCCTAACCTGTGCTAAAGAGGATTCATTCTTTATGAAGAATGAATCCAAAGGGTCCTGATGCTGAAAAGGAATGATGATGGTGATGATGGTGATGACGAGGCTGTGTCAGACCAGGTAGCCCCCARCCCACTGTCARTATKTTGCTGAGAAYGSCCCCCCAAAAGCTATTCCAGAACACTGAGCTGTAGGGGTGTTAATGAGCTTCAAATATTCCTGGAAAATGTCTTCACATGGACTTTTATGGTGTGAAGTGAAAACTGCCAGCAAGCAGAAGAGCAGCTCTGGAAAGCCTCCCTGAGCAGGGTGAGSCTGAGGAGAGAGTCTGGGATCACCCAGGYTGGGATCCCTGAGGATCAGGYGAGCTGTGGGATGAGCAGGAGGAGAGGAGAGGATTCCCTGGAGCCATGGAGAGTCTCAGGCTGGCCCGGGGAGAAGGAGGGGACCTGTCTCAGAGATTTGAGGGCACCTTGAACATGCAGAACCTGCAGAACCAGCTCTGAGCTGCTGCTCAGGAACCCCCTGGAGCTGCTGGAACAGAGCAGCCACAGTGAATCCCATCCTTTACCCACCACAGTTTGCTCTTCCAAGCCTCCAAGACGTATTGGACAGGCCAGGTGGGGTTTGTACCCTCCCTCTGAGCTCTGAAATCCCCAGCCTGATTTCCAGCATTACATCTTTTGGGTTCAGAGCCACGGAATGGAAGAGCCCTTGCTCCCAGGAGATGATGTATTGCACAATGAATTACTTTAAAACCAAATTGTTACCCCACAGGGCAGGGATCACACGACTTAAAGAGATGTTAAACAGCCGTGACAAACCTCTGGCATCAGAATTTTCAGGCAAGCTGTTCTGCATCTAAGGCAGTCACTAAAGATCACACAGCATCTGAAAAATGAAGGATACAGAGATGAGTAACCCCTCTCTGCTCCACTCCAGAGACCTGCCCATAGGAAGCAGGGCTGTGATTTGCACACTATCTGAACCTGATTATGGCTAATTTTTTGCATACAGAGCATGGAAAGGATCCTGGCTGAGGCATGGAAAATATGTGGCCACATGAGTCATTCTGCAATGGTTCATAAATCCTGAGAGAATCACAAAAGCAAAACATCTAACATTGCATCTTCCCTCTCCCTGCCAGTGGAACTCCACCTCTTGACACGCTCGGCACAGGGATGTGGGAATATGGTGAAAGCAAAGGAAATAGGATCATTTTCTCCTTGGAATAGAAGAATCTCATCAAACAGCAGCCAGGCTCAGATTTGCAACCTTCACAGAAGAGGCCATTCATGAGGTGAGGAGAAAGAAACGAGCTGCTCCTCAGCTTGCCAAACCAAATTTACAGTTCCTACTGCCTGGGCTCCAGCTCCTGTCCTTCCTTCCTTCCCTGCAGGGCCAGGCAAGGGCTGCAGAGCACAGCCCAAAGCCCAGCACCCTCCTGTCCCACTGCAGAGTGGCCAGGGCCACTCTGGGGCTTTGACACAGGAGATGGGAGAGGATTTAGGTGTCAGAGCTCAGCGCATCCCTCTGGGTGTCCAGAGTTGCCCAGAACCCCGCCAGGGGGCTTGGAGACCCTGGCACACAGCCCAAAACACCTGGGGATTTGATTTTGACCCCTGGAGCAAGTTGCTAGCTTTGTATGAGGACCTGAAAGTCACAGAAGTTTAAATAGTATAATAATAAAATTATCACAGGGTGAAAATGTAGATTTTAGGATTTTTGGTACGGAGGTTATGGGGACAAGATGGAGGAACTTGGGTGTGTCCAGCCTTTCTTCTTCTTCTTCTTGTTCTCCATTTTCTGCAGTGATGTTGGCACTTTGGGATTGGTTTAGAGTAGAAGTGCACTGTCTAACACAGGTGATAGGTATTGGGAATTCAGTGTAAATATGTTATACGTAGTTTGTAGTATAAAAAGACAACACCACCCCGGGGGCGGTCAGAGTGCCTGTGGCTGCCTGGCTGAGCAGATCTCAGCTGGGCAGAAAGAAAATTTTATAGATAAGAATTAATAAACAACCTCAAGACTGAAAACTGAAGAGCTCTGACTCGTTCTTCAGCTGCGTGGGCTGAAGCAGAGACACCCTGCACATCTCAGGGCTGCAATTAACAACCAAAAACCCGAGATTTAGGAGCTTCCCAGAGCAGAGCACAGAAGGGGCCTGCTCTGGGGGTTAGAGCAGGGGGGACCTGGCATCTTAAGGCTCATTTAAACTCTGCCAGGGCCTGTTACAGCATCATCTGGGTTGTCTGCAGCTCCCTGTGCTGCTCTGAGTTCTTACCCCAGGCAGAGTGGGGATTGTGTAGGGTGGGACTGCTCAGCTCTGGGAAAAAGCAGCGTTTTGTGGGGCAGGAGTGGCTGGAGCTCCCCATTATCTCCCCACCAGCAGGGACTTCCTGAGTGCCCTTTGCAGGCCCCTTTCCTTTCCTGCTGCTTGGAGCTGCTCTCCCTGTCCCAGTGCTTTATCAGAGGAAGCAAAGCTTCTCCTCTCTCTGCCCCCCACCCTTGGTGTGTCATGGTGCTCCTGCTGCTGCTTTCCAGCGCAAAGAGCTCCAACCCAGAGGACTTTWAACCATSCTCTGCAGTAAAAGGTGCAGGAGCTTGGTGCTGTTTAGCCAGGAATWAAAGGGAATAAAAGGGAACACAGAAGGGCCCAGCCTGACCTGGAGGCTGCAAGGCTGACACTAAAACCGTTCCACTGCCAGAACACAAAGCTGCAGGAGCCCCCTGGAATCTCCAGCTCTGGTGTCTGGGATTTCTCCCTGTTTGTAGTACCAGCAAATGCTGTGACTCAGGCTTTAGGKAAAGACCTCAGCTCACCCACAGAGCCACTCAGGTCTCTGTGGTGGGAGGATGCTCAGCATTTCCATGGGCTGAGCTGCGTGGGTTCTGTTCGTGCGCAGKCTGCACCAAACCCCACCACATTTGTTATTTCCAGGAATATTCCAGAGCAGGAAGGAGACCCAGATGAGTCACTTGAGCCATCCTCTCACACTGAGGATGAAGTGCAGCCCTAAAACACTTCAGGCCTGGGTGAACAAGCCCCTCCCAGTCCCCCTCTGACGCTGGGGGTGTCCAGTGGTGCCAGCCCCTCCATCCCCTCATCCTGCCCCGTTCCTTCCGAGGGTTAAGGAGCAGCAGGAGCAGGAAATGCGTAAGCAGGGTCCCTTCTGCTGCTGCTGCTGCTGCTCCCACACAGCTCTGGGCTCTGCCAGACCCTGCACTGCCATGGGCACCCTTGGGAAGAGGCAGCTCCTGCTCTGCTGTGCCCTCTGGGGACTCTGCCTGGCCTCAGACTATGATGGTGAGTGTCTGCTTTGGGTCAAAGCTGCCTCTTGTTAAAGTGCTGGGTGTTTGGATCTTTGTAAAATCCCTGGAAGCTCATTTTTTAATGGGTTCACATGGGAGGATGCTCTGATAGAGCTTCGTGTGGGCTCTTGTTGAACAGAGGTGATACAGCAGCTGGGGTGGAAGAAACTAGAAAGGAAAAATAGAGGAGCAGTAAACCAGAAAGGACACAAAAGCTAAATCTCCAGCTAATTATACACCCAGAGCCACAACTTTACACTGGAGTGGCTCCAGAACTTTGGATTGTTGTGAAAGCCCAGCAGAGGAATTGTTCTCTGGATTCCCAGGCCTGTACAGAGGAATTGGTCTCTGGATTCCCAGGCCTGTTCATGGATTTACAGAGGAATTTCTCTCTGGATTCCCAGGCTTGTTCATGGCTGTAGAGAGGAATTCTCTCTGGATGGATTCCCAGGCCTGTTCATGGCTGTGCAGGAGAATTTCTCTCTGGATTCCCAGGCCTGTTCATTGCTGTACAGGGGAATTTCTCTCTGGATTCCCAGGCCTGTTCATGGATTTACAGAGGAATTTCTCTCTGGATTCCCAGGCCTGCTGATGGCTGTAGAGCATCACAGTCCATTGTGAGCTGTGGGAAACCACAGGGCAAAGGAATCAGGGCTGTTCTCATAAAGGTGGCTGAGGGTGGCTCCTGCACACATAACTCTGCCAGCTTTTTCTGTCCACTCAACAGCCTTTCCAGAACATTCCCAGTTGAAAAGACAAAGAGCTGCCCCAACAGAAAAGACAAAGAGCTGCCTTTGGGGTGAGCTGAGTGTCCAGCTGAGTGAGGAACAGGCTGAGTGAGGAACAGGCTGAGTGAGGAATGGACTGAGTGAGGAAGAGGCTGAGGGAGAAGAGGGTGAGTGAGGAACAGCCTGAGTAAGTAACAGGCTGAGTGAGGAACAAACTGAAAAAGGACCAGGTTGAGTGAGGAACAGGCTGAGTGAGGAACAGGCTGAGGAACAAACTGAATAAGGAACAGGCTGAGTGAGGAACAGGCTGAGTGTGTAACAGGCTGAGGAGCAGGCTGAGTGAGGAACGTGCTGAGTGTGTAACAGGCTGAGTAAGGAACAGGCTGAGTGAGGAACAGGCTGAGTGTGTAACGGGCTGAGTGAGGAACAGGCTGAGGAACAAACTGAATAAGGAACAGGCTGAGTGAGGAATGGGTTGAGTGAGGAACAGACTGAGTGAGTAACAGACCTCCTTCCCCTCCCAGATTACTCCCAGAACAGCACCAGCGAGCAGCCCAGTGCACCAGAGGTCGCCCCGTGTCCCCGAGCCATCCCGGGGGACCAGGCCACGGTCAACAACGTCACCTACCTGCTGATCCCCGAGGCCACCCGTGCCCAGCTGGGCAGTGCCGTCACCGTGCGCCTCATCCCGTGTCTGTATGTCCTGGTGTTCCTGCTGGGGCTGCCCTCCAACGCCCTGGCCCTGTGGGTGCTGGCCYCGCGGGCCGAGCGCCGGGCCCCCACCGTGTTCCTGATGAACCTGGCCATGGCCGACCTGCTGCTCATCTCCGTGCTGCCCTTCAAGATCTCCTACTACTTCCTGGGCAACCACTGGCCCTTTGGGGAAGGGCTGTGCCGCCTCACCACGGCCCTGTTCTACGGCAACATGTACMGCTCCGTGCTGCTGCTCAGCTGCATCAGCGTGGATCGCTACCTGGCCGTGGCTCACCCCTTCTCCTCCCGTGCCTTCCGCACTCCCACCTTTGCTGCCAGCACCTGTGCTGGGGTCTGGCTCTGCTCTGCCGCCCTGACGCTGCCCCTGACCCTGCAGCAGCAATCCTACCCCCTGCTCGGGGCAGGCCTCACGCTGTGCCACGATGTCCTGCCCAGGCATGAAGATGATGGGTTCTACTTTTATTATTTTGTGGTGTTGATCTCCTGCGCCTTCCTGCTGCCGCTGGRGCTGCTGGTGCTGAGCTCGGGCGCGGTGCTGCGCGTCCTCCTGCGCGGGGGCGGCCGCTACGGCCARGCTGCCAAGCTCACGGCCCTCATGGTGGTCACCCTCGTGGTTTTTTATGCTCCCAGTAACATCCTGCTGCTGCTTCACTACTCCAGCCCCTGCTCCAGGCTGCACGGCCGGCTGTACCTCAGCTACATGGTCAGCCTGGCCCTCAGCACCTTCAACAGTTGCGCTGATCCCTTTGTCTATTACTACGTGTCGGAGGATTTTCGGGAGAAGGTGAGGAGGAAAGTGTTCAGGYGCAGCAAAAAAACCACCACGTCCCTAAAGACCTCCAAGGAAACGCTGCCCCGTTCCAAGCACTCYCTGGTGTGAGCCTCCAGGGCACTCATCATGCACACAGAGGGGATAAGAGGAATTCAGCACTGGAATTCCACAAGTTTCACCCAGAACAGTGTTTCCCAGGAGCCAAGTGCTTTCCCTGTCTGCACAGATAAGGATGAATAAAGCCAGGCTGTGGGGTTCTTTGCCCAGACAAGTTGCTGAGTGCTGGACACATCCARCCTGCACTGAGACACTGCCTGCAGCTTCTCAGCTGGTCCCACACCACCAGGGATGTTCCTCCCCATACAGCTGGGTCTGGTGCTCCTAGCCTGGCTTGCTCTCTGCCTTCCTGGCTTGCTCTCTGTCCTTAAATGCATATTCCCTTCCCCTAAAACAAAAAAAAAGAGCCATCATTGCAAACCCAAATTTCTAAATGTTTCAAAAGAGACTCTCCTGAACTAAACCAGTCTGTCAAAAGAGTGCAGAGTGCTGGCTTGTGTAGTAAAAACATTCTTGGCTTGATTTGTCAGCAATGTCAGCCCACCGTTGGTAAAAGGTATAAAAATCCCCTTCAGTCATCCCTGTTTTTGCAAATCACCCACAAATCATCCATCATTTCTTTTAGGCAGAGGTTGTATTAATGGATTTTGTAAAAAAATGATGTCTCAAGGAGGGAAATAGTAAAGTAGGAATGGAGCAAAGCCTCTGGTACTCCACACTCCCTTCGTGTAATGTCACCCACAGCCAAAAGCTGGCTCTGATCAAAAAGGTGCTCAGGTTTGTTGTTTGTTGGAACCTGCTGCAAATCTGACAAAWTGCAGCCTGCTCATCTCTCAGACACAACTGGGGCACAGCTCTGGGAGCAGCCGGGTAGAAAATGAGCAATAAACCTCTTTAGAGCTCCTTAATTCTTTAGTTTTCCCAGCACAGGCTTGACAACATAAAGCGTGAATAAGAGGCAGAGAGGATTGTCTTAAAATCAGTTTTTAATAAAATATTTATCAGAATCTAAAACAAACACTTTTCTGGACTCAGACTTGCTAAGATGTGTGTGAACAAACCAACAACTGGTCAGAGAGCTGTTTGTGTGTACCTGTGGGGGCAAAAGGCAGGGGAAACACAAAGCTGGGCTCCAGGTGCTGGGCACTCAGTCAGAAACAGCAAAGATTAAAAAAACCCCAAACCCAAACCCAAACCCAGGCTGGTAGAGGTTTTCTAAAGACTTTCTCTATTCACAATAATGAAAACCAGATTATTGTACATTAAATGTCAACAGTCAGTGTGAGCAAAGCAAGTGCTGGTGTGTCAGGGATGTTCTTCAAGCAAGCYGAACATTCTTCTGGTATTTGCTTTCTACTGAGGCTGATTAAGAAYGAGYGGAAGAGGKAAGACCAAAACACAGGACAAGAAAGAACAAGGGGAACTATTGCTTTAAAATAAATACCATGGTAATGATTACTCTGCATAATGTACAGTTACAAATATATAAATATTAATTTCCTTGAAAGGATTGCAAGCATCAATCACTGATAACTAGCACTGCRGCAGCTATTCAGTCACAGAACTTGATGGAAGAAGAGATTTCTGTGTCTTATAAACCCACTGGCACTCTTCTCCTTTTGCAGTGAGGGACCATCAGGAAAAGGAAAAGAGAAATATCTCTGACAGAGGGAGGCAAAGTCTCTAAACCAGAAATAACCCAAAGCAGCAGCAGCAGCAGCTGCTGGCCTTGCTGGCTTTGGCTTTCCAGCACCCAGCTGGTCTTTTCCTTGGTGGAAAAATAAAATAAAACCAATCCTTCTGTCTAAAATGCCTGGCTGAGGTGCACAAAGTGGGAGCCTGAGATGTCCTTGTGCTCTCAGGGACAGGAGGGAGACTGAGCAGAGCTGGGCCTAAGCCTGTGAGTGGCTTTGAGATTGTTCAGCTGTGCTGTGTCCAGTGCTGTTCAGGGATCCAGTCCTACAGTTTCTGTATTCCAAGAAGGATGCTGAACAATGGAGGAAAAATAATCTATGTTTTTTTTTTCCCCCTAGATAAGAATTAATGATGGTTACAAGAAATATGAACAGCAAATGTGGGACAGGGGAAAGCTCTGGACCCTCAGCTGGGGTGGAGAAGGGAGCAGAGACCTCCTTTATTCKTGTGATGGGGGGAAAAGGCAACCACAGTGGTGGAACTGCAGGTTCCTTGATTCATTTCCTTCAATAAAATCACCTTTTTTTTCTTTTTAGCCGCAAAGAGGAGCTGGTTTGGTGCAGCAAGAGCAGGGGGAGGCAGAGGCTGCCAGGAACAGAGGGACTGGAAGTGCCAAGGCTGGGGGTGAAGTCAGGATCCAGAAATCCTGTCCCATCCCCTCCCACACACTGCCCTGCTCTGTCTGGCTCTGAGGACATTAAAGCTGCTCTGCCTTTGCCTTCTGAGGGTCCAGGACTCTCTGGCTTTACTTTGAATTGTAAAACAGAAGCCAGACTCCTCTGCCTCCAGCACTGGCACAGAGATCCCTCAGACAAGGCCCTGATTGATGGGCTGGCACCACCTGCAGGAATTATTTACCTGGCAGCAGCAGGGGGATGTCTGCAGCTGGAATTAGGACATTACATGTCCCACAGCCTGAGGAAAGTGAAGAAAACCAAGTTTAATTCTTGGCTGGAGCTCCCCACCCTCACCTCCTCATCCCCYGGGGGAGGTCTGAGTGCCCAAGGATCTGTGAGAGGACCAAGAAATTCAGAATTACTTCAAATATCTCTCCAGAAGCATTCACTGGGTGTACAATGGGTGAGAGAGAGCAGGAGAGGAACACCAGAAAAGGGCTGAGGAATCCAGAGCACAGGTCCCAGCTCCTGGATGAAGGCAGTGACAGCCATCACCAGGGTGACCAAATGCCTCARCCTCCAACTCACAGCACCAAACAGCTGCAGCCTGAACCAGCAAACAGCAGGGTTTGTATTGTGCACTTCTGAGTTTTAGAAAAGGAAAAAAAAAAAAAAAAAGAAAAAAAGGAATCTTGTTGCAGCTCACACTAGGCCTGTTATTTACCCAGGGATAAATATTGACTCAGTCCTGTGTGTGTACACAATAGCCAGCCAGGACAGTTGCTTGCAGGAGGTGGAATTTAGTTTAAAGGCATTAATTTACCTGCCAGGCAGGAATGCAGCTGGCAGGGTGAGGGCAGGATCTGCCCCTGCACCCCCTGGACCCTCATCCCAGCAGGATCCCCACGAGGGGAGGCTGGCACAGCTGCCAYCTTCTGAGGCAGCTCAGAAATTTCTGGGAACTTCAAGACCCAGACCTTCATCATGTCAACTGCATTCTGCAAATGTCTGGCCRCAGACAAAAAGGACTGGAAATTACACATGCCCAACCTCTGGGATACCTCCTGGTTGTCCCCATGTGGACATTTTTCTGGAATAAACTTGCTTTTATTCTGGAATGGAATGTCTATACTGGGATATATTCTTGTCATGGTTCCTGTGTAAACAAGCCTTAAAAATGAATGGAGCTAGGCTTTTTTTTTCTGTTTCCATTCACCAATAAACACCCTCAAAAGGAGTTTCCACCCTGCTCTGGGTCCTGGTAACAATAGAAGTGGGAAGATAAAATATTAAACACAATTTTGCAAGAGGCAATTGCATGTAACTCCTCCAAAGAGAACAATGCTGCTCCAGGCAGGAAGGGAAACTCAAAAATCTTGGCTCCTGCACTTTTGGAAACACAAAGCTTTTCTTTTTAAGTTTTGCCACGTTGCTTGGGGCAGGTCAGACCGAGGGAGTCCAGCCTGTGCCACCAGGTACTGGCCTGGTACTGGCCAGCAGAGCCAGGGCCTGGCCAGGGAGTACCAGGACCAGAACATGCTGTGCTGGATGCCAGTGGGAGCAAAATAAAAGGGGTTGGTGAAGTCAGGCAAACATTTAAAAAGGGCTGTGCCTGGGCCAGGTTCATTTTCAGGCCAGGCTTTGAGGAGAAAGGGGCTGAGAAGGCTGCAAGCAGCCCCTGTCAGCACATAGTGCAACACAAAGAGGGCTCCCCCAGCTCATCCCTGCCTCTGCTGAGGCTGCAAACAGCAGCAGACATGAAGCCTTTCAGCCCTGGCAGTGGATTTCAGTTTTCTCAGGTAAAATGTACCTCCCTGAATAGTGGAGCCACAGGGAAGTGTTRCTCTCGTGGGTGCAGATTGATGGGCTGGGGAAGATGAGCAGCCTCTTGCTATGTCATAATTGGCAAAACACACTGATTTTTTATTATTATAATTTGAGCAAAAAACTTCTCAGCCATCTTTCCTCAAACAGCAGTTCAGCTAAGCACAAGGACTTAGCTTCTAAGTGTAGCTAGGAAATGGCATTTGCAGAATATCCTGATAGCAGAGAAAACACTTGGAAATGCTCTAGAGGTTTGAATTCCAGCCCCTATTTTTTCTCACCTAGAGGGCACAGCATATTGGTCTCTCACCACTGGGAGGGCTCCAAAGAGGATGCACAAGAAGGCAGGAAAATGGACAGAAAAATAACTCTGAGTGTCCCCCTTAGAGCTCCAGATCTGCCCCYTGGGGCAGCAAAGCCTACAGTTCTGAGGGCATCAGGAAGTAGTCATCATTCAGGTTCTGTTCTGCAGCAGGTCATCTGGAGGAGCAAACTCATACAGGAGTCGATTCTGAGCCTCTTCTCTTGATTTAAATTATGTATTTCTGTGGGAAAGAGAACACAAGGAGGAAAAGTCACCTTGATGTGATGCATCTTTGTGAGATATCACCGAGCCTGGGAAAAGCTGAAAAGGTCACAGAGCTGGGAGGGATCCTCAGGGATGATCAGTGCAGCTCCTGTCCCTGAACAGACACCCCAAACCCCACCCTGAGCACCCCTAAGGGGCTGGGAACACAAACCCTGTGAGGAACAGCTGAGGGAGCTGGGGGTGCTCAGCCTGGAGAAAAGGAGACTCAGGGGTGCCCTCATCACTCTCTGCAGCTCCTGAAAGGTGCCTGTGCTCAGCTGGGGCTGGGCTCTTTCTCCAGGCAGCACTGACACAACCAGAGCACACAGCCTCAAGRTGTGCCAAGGGAAATATAGGCTGGATATTAGGAAAAATATATAGGATGGATATCAGGAAAAAGTTTTTRKCAGAAAGGGTGATAAKGTTCTGGKATGGCTGCCRGGGGAGGTGSTGGAGTCCCCATCCCTGGGTGTGTTTAACAAAGCCTGGATGTGGCACTGGGTGCCAGGGTTCAGTTGAGCTGTTGGGGCTGGGTTGGACTCGATGATCTTGGAGGTCTCTTCCAACCCAGTGATTCTGGAATTCTGTGAATTTTGTGGTTCTGTGAATTCTGGAATTCTGTGTCCGAACGCTCCTGGAGCTCTGGCAGCCTTGGCACCATTCCCTGGGGAGCCTGGGCAGTGCCCAGCAGCCTCGGGGGGCAGAACCTTGCRCTGAGCTCCATGRCAAGSCCTGGCCCAGCTCCAGCCCTTGCTGGGCTCCTGTCCCTGRCTCCCCAAAGCAAGATCCATGTCCATTCCTCCTCCCCACCTTCCCCTCAGTCTCCTCWGCTCCYGCTGAACACACCCAGTGACAGATCACTCCATTCCCCTGGGGATGAAACCACTGAGCTCCCAGAGCCTTTTACAGCTGCCCCATTCCCTTTTTGGGGAACTGACCATCACAAGGACACCACAGGTGGCTCAGAGCAGCCCCCTGCCCCTCTGTGCACTCACCATTCTGCTGGGGTGGCCTCAGCCTGGCTGCTGTCCCCTCCCCTGGAGATGCTGGCCGTGCTCAGCTCTGCCACCAGCTCGAACGCGTCGCCCTCCACGGCGAAGGCGTCGGGGTCGTACTCGTAGGAGTAGTAGGACAGGTCTGCGTGCAGGGGGGGGCCCTCCTCGGCTGCTGGGGGAACCAGAGCTGCAGGAGCAGGGCAGGGCAGCAGGAGGAAGGGGTTTTAGTCAGGGACACCAGGTGTTTAGTGATTTCAGGTTTAGCTCAGAACCTCGGGTCCCTTCCCTGAAGATTCCCTCCCAGGTGTGTCAGTCACCTCTCCTTTCCCTCCCAGGTGTGTCAGTCACCTCTCCTTTCCCTTCCCAGGTGGGTGTCAGTCACCTCTCCTGTCCCCTCCCAGCACTGTCTGAGTGTCCTGGAATTCCAGAAGGGATGGCAGAACTCAAAGGATCCCTCTAGCCCTGTGTGTAGCCATGATATTTTCTGAAAAATCCTTTCCTTAAGATTTTTTTTTCCTGAGAAGCTCAGAAGCCTCAAGAACAAAATGTAAACAATGATTATCTGCAGCTGTAAAATGCAACAGGTAATCTGTGATTAGTCAGTTTAGTTGTTTCTAATTAACAGCCAATCACAGTCCAGCTGTCTGACTGTCTCAATCAGTCACAAGCCTTTGTTATTCATTCTTTTTCTATTCTTAGCTAACCTCTGATTAAATCCTTCTTCTATTCTTTTAGTATTGTTTAGTATAATATATATCATAAAATAATAATCATCTCTCAGAGGCAGATGCACGGATTCACTCTGCACCTGACAATCTCTCCTCTGACCAGGCACCTCAGGTAAGGAGAGCCCCATCTCTATGGGACATGTCCTGTGTGCCCTCAGCTGGGCATCATCCCAAAAACAAGTGACAAAGCTGCAGGGACACCCTGAGGGAACAGCTCACTTCTGACTGATCAGTGCAGGCAGCCAATTTTCTTTTGGAGAAGTTTTGAGGCCAGGAAGCCACAGCAGAACCATGGACTCCAGCCTGGACGAGGAGCTGAGGTACCTCTGCCCAGCACCGTCACACAGCACTGAAATTTCCATCCCTTTGTGTAGGGACTGACCCAGCACAGGCAGGAGCAGGAATTCTCCCTTTCCCACTCTGCAGCCTGTGCTGACCCTGGCAGGTCCCTCTCACCAGGCTGTGCCTCTGTGCTCCCTGTCCAGGGGCAAACTGCAAATTAAAGGGCAATGTAGTTTGAAAAAGTCCCCTTTTTGAGCATGGAATTAATTGAGGTGCTGAAGTTCAAACCCATCAGATAAAACTTCCAGGAACAGCAGCAAATCTGTGTTTCCTAAAGTGCTCCTCGAGCCAGCTCAGCTGTCCATCCTTCCTGTGTACACTGCTTTAATCCAAACCAAAGCAAGCTCTGAGGCAGAATTATTGCAGGGAGGAAAAGTCCCCAGCCTGCCCAAAGCTGGCTTGATTTAAAGAGAACACTCATCAAGGCCTTGGAAAATGTTTGTTCTCTAGAAAGAAAATATCTGAAGGATCTTCCCTGTTGCCTCCCACATCCTCCCAGCTCTGGGCAGGGGAGTCAGGCTCTGTTCCCTCCTTCTTGGCCTCCTCCCTGGGAGAACCTGCCAGACCATGAGCTCCTTCTATGAATGGGTGATTGCTGTCCACCAYGGCTGGGATGAACATCACAGGCCTGACTCTCCCCAGGAATTCAGCTCTGGAGCCCAAGCAAAGAGCACAGGCCGAGCTTMCCTGCTGCACACAAACCACTCCCCCAGCCCCAAATGTTTGTGCCACGGCCAATGTTTGCTGAGCAGTGATGGGGGGACAGGAAAAACAGCCCTGTGCCAGCCCAATCAATCCTGAAAGAGCTGCAGCCCTGTGGGGAACACACCAGCCAGGGAATTTTGGGGATGACTCCACCTGGAAGCAGAGCTCAGGCTGATGCTCCTGGTAGGAGCTGGTGTGGGTGACGGCATTTAATGAAAAAAAAAACAAAAAAAAACCCCACAAACAAAACTCCACCACCAAACAAAAGAGTCACAATTCCACCTAGAACTTTCTCCCAGTTCCAGCCATTGGCCCTTTCTGATTGTTGGAGCAAAACTGTGCAAAGGGCTTGGCTGTGGGGAGAGGCAGGGGGCCAGAGAGCTGAGCCTGGGGGTTCCTGCTCACAGCAGCACTGCCCCACACACCTGGATGTTGTTTTCCACCAAATCCATGAAGAATCAGCACTATGGTGGCAACAAATTGTCCTCCAACATCAGTGGCTGTGCCTTGAGTGCCTTTGGCAGAGGAGTTTCTTGCAGTTTTGCCCTCTGGACAGGGAGCACAGAGGCACAGCCRGGTGAGAGGGACCTGCCAGGGTCAGCACAGGCTGCAGGYAGTGGGAAAAGGAGAAATTCCTGCTCCTGCCTGTGCTGGGTCAGTCCCTACACAAAGGGATGGAAATTTCAGTGCTGTGTGACTGTGCTGGGGCAGAGGTACCTCAGCTCCTCATCCAGGCTGGAGTCCATGGCTCTGCTGTGGCTTCCTGGCCTCAAAACCTTCTCCAAAAMAAAATTGGCTGCCTGCACTGATGAGTCACCAGGTGAGCTGTTCCCTCAGGGTGTCCCTGCAGCTTTGTCACTTGTTTTATGGGATGATGCCCAGCTGAGGGCACACAGGACATGTCCCCATAGAGATGGGGCTCTCCTMACCTGAGGTGCCTGGTCAGAGGAGAGATTGRCAGGGTGCAGAGTGAATCCCCRGTGCCATCTGCCCCCGTTTATCTCACAGTGTGCAGAAGAACAGAAGAGAGTTAGTGATGTGTGGAATCAATCAAAGTATCACTGCACCACAGAGACACTGTCAGAGCTACAGGGGATCCCACAGGCTCCAAAATCCACCCAGATCCTTGTGGCCAAGGAGTGACAAGGATCTCAGGAAAGCCACAGCCAGAAATTCAGTGAGATCCCAGTCAGTAACTCAGCTCCTGCTCCAGGGTTTTCTATCCAAACAAATATTGCAGCAGGCTGTGAAGGCACATGAGCACACCCAGAGCTGTGTCCACTCATCAAAATCCTGTCCCACCCTTTTGAGACTCAGTAATTCACCTGAGAAGGAACAGCTGAGGAAGGGGATTCACCCAGGAGTTATTACAGCTGACTCCTGTCACCCTGCAAACTTCCCTGGCAATCAGAGGATCTACAGATGCAAAGAGGATCCCACCCATCTGTTCAAAAAAAGTTTTAAGGTCAAACCTCAGCCATTCTGCCTCTCTGCAGACTTTGGGAAGGCATTTTAAAATGTTCTGACAGCAGCAACAGCGCTGCATCCTGACCTTTCAGGGCCATCTCCGTTCAATTACTCATCTTGAACAGCTGGAATTTATTCCAGCAAACCCACTGGCGTGTGTGGAACTTCACTGTGGGTCCAGAGGGAGCCCCAACACATCCTGCAATTCCCACTGATGGCTGGGAGGCTGCTTGCTCCTCAATTAAAGACRTCAATTAAAGCATCCAGCAGCCCAAGCTGAGCTGCACCAGTCCCATGGCAAACACAGGAGGCTCCCAGACAACACAAACACCACGTGCCTCTCTGAGAACCCAGCATTTCCTGCAGATTAACACACCCAGTCGGTTTTACACCAACCTGCCCTAAGCTTGATTCGGCTCCTGGAGTTTTGCAGCCCTTTAGGAAGTCCCAGATTTAGGCACGGCTCAGCAGAGCCCCTGCTGGAGCACCTGAGCCGACTTAACCCCATCACATGCTCCAGCAGCCCAGGAYAGGCTGCCTGAGGAGGGGCTCATTCATCTGCTGCACTTTGATTCATGTCCRGTGTGCTTGACCTGAGAGGAGCCCTGAGGATTAATGAAAATCACATGCTGGGCRCTTTTCCTGGGGTGGGATTTAGTCAGTTTGATTCCTGAATGCTCATTCTGCCATGGCTGCTCCCAGCTCAGCATCCTCCTGCCAGGAAATTTGGGCACTCCCAGATCCCAGGACAAAGCCAGCTCCAAGTGCTTGTGCTTTGACAAAAGTCCCTAGGGCACTCAAGTTTGTCCATCTAAAATCTGAATTAAAATGCCACACAAAATAATGAGATTTTCCCCTTTAGCTCCTTCTGAGCCAGCACTGTTTCTGTCAATTCAGAACAGAAACCACAGAGGGATTTTCCTTTGAATTTAATGCAGATTATTTCAGYAACTCTGTTCTAAAAWTTTTTTMYWTMMMG
>NDFG01001746.1:0-36983 GCA_002167245.1 Sporophila hypoxantha | reverse complement strand
CTGGAACTTAAAAAGACCTTAAAAACTATCCCAGTACCACCCCTTGCGCAATGGCAGGGTACAACCTTCCCAACCTGTCCCAGGCTGCGGTACCCCCGCAGCCTGTCCCGTCTTGGCTTGGGGGGACGACCCTGCTCAGGGGGTAAAGGCACGTAGCGGGGGGCATGGCCGCCTAGGCATATCCAGGGGGAGGCCGTGGCCTCTCGGCAAAGCAAATTCTAGCCAAGTGGTCTGAAGGACGCACCTCACCTCTGCAGCCCGCAGAGAGGGGTTTAAATTCACACATCTCATTCTGAATGGGTAAAGTGAAGCGTTCTGTGTCTGTTTCCACGGCCTCTAGTAATCGATAAATCGTGAGATAAGCATTCACCTGAACCGCGGGAGGGCCGGCCACAGCTGTTGGCGGGGCTTGCTAAACTGGGCCACCTGTGGGTGTCCCCTCCTGTGGGGTTAATATGGTCAGTTCCCCAAAAAAGGGAATTGGTGGGAGGCAGCTTGGGTGTCAACAACGGGGCTCTGGGGAGACGCCTCCTTCTCTACTGCCTGCCCGATGGTTTCATCCCCAGGGGGGCAATGCGAGTGATCTGTCACTGGGTCTGCTGTTCAGCCGGAGCGATGGGGGGAGATGAGAGGGGGGGAAGGTAAGGGGAGAAGGGACAGGAATTCCCTACACCCAATTCCCATATCGGGACCTCAAAATTGGAGATCTATTTTGCTTTTGTTGGCATCGGATGGCACTTTTCTCCAGGGGAGCCATTCCTCTGTGTCCGCGCTGTGGTCCTCCAGGCGCGTGATAACAAGTGGTCCCCAGTCCCTCTGAGCGTTCGCTGGGCCTCTCTCACGGCCACGTTACAAAGGGCTGTGCGAGAGAGTTTTCTCGTAGGGGCAGGCTGTCCTGGCTTAGGTGTCTACTCTGCGCTACGCCCTTCCAAGAGGCGCAAGGGGTGTAACCAATAGCTCTCCCCCCGAGCGCCTGCTGGCAACTGTGCCCCCCAATATGGCCCTATCCCTCAAATAGGGATGTTTTCAAATTAGTGTTTTCTAACTTGGCTCGATCATAGGCTGCCAGCAGCTCCCACGATCGCTCAAGATGTCGTGGATCCAACTTCACGTATAATTCTCAGGGGGGAAAGACCAACATTCCTGATGTCCAATTCTGTCCACAAGTCCCATACTCTCCGCGAGCATCCTATTCTGGGTCCGCGTTTGCGAAAAGAGCTCTGACGGTTCCCTGGCGGCTGGATCAAGGTAGAGAGACCCTCCAGAGGGACCTAGTATCTCTCGACGGCTCTTATAATCCCGAGGCCGTTGTATTTACAGATACCGCAACCTCAGGGCTCATTATCGTGAACCCCTACCGGCACACTCTCTCATTTTTAAGAATGCAGTGAAGTGCGCAGTCATATCTCAAAGTGGCTTATGTAAATATAAAACCCACACTTAGCCGATTCAAGGGTCATGTGGTACAAGGTCGCACATCAGCTCCCTCTCTCGACGATGGCCAAAGATCCCATTATCCGTTTAAAGGTGAAAATTTCCTGATTTTCAAAGGATTAGCTTACACCCTATTCTCATCGTTTTAGAATCAAAAATTTATCTCCTAGGCATATAGGATAGAGCACTTCTCGCGCCTACTCACCACCTATCTATATATGTTCTAATAAGTCAGCCTATATTTCCCTTTTAGACCGAGATTTTATGTGGCGTTGTGTTCTTGTTGCTATCTGGATTGTGTCAAGTGCTGATGAGTCCCTGGGCACAGTGTGGGGCCAGAGAGTGAGTAGAGAGCGCTGCGCCAGCCCCAGCCTGCACGCACACGACTCGCGTACAGTCCCTGCCTCTCAGCTCAGGCCTAGGCCAGCAGCGAAGTGGACAGTGATGAGGCAGCCCATAGACGTGGATCAAAGTGCTGGGTGGATTCTCCAAGAGCTGTGAGCGGACCCGCGGCAAACAGATGTCGCTGCATGACGAGATGGATGTGCCTCACAGGGTTTGGCGGAAAAAATGAGCGAAATAGTATTCCAGGCCGCCTCATGGGGAAAATGGATGCTCAGCGGAATGAGGTTAGTATGTGGAGGTGGTCATGACATATCAAGGGAACAAGTGCGGCGCCCCTGACACTGATCATCCCTAAGGGTACTCACCTGCGCCAGGCTCGTTTGACACGTTGTTTTCAGCTTTTACCACATGCCCTAGGCGCTGCGAGCAATGATCTCAAAAAGAGGAATAGAGCAAGGATGTGGACTTCTGTGGCGGCGTGCAAATGCTTGAATCATTCTTCGGTATAATCGCACAACAGGAAGGAAGGAAAATATAAACGAGGTAGTGTAAAAGTCAAAAGTGAGAAAGAACTTCAGAAAAGTGCGACATCCATATAATAGAGTTATGCTTCCTGCCAGAAGAATAAGTGACCGGATCTGCACAGGACTAGAATCCTGTATACATTATGAGGAACTACATATCTTTCCAGTACTGCTCCTGCAAGTGCGTGAACCCTCTCGGATAGTCTGCTTTCTTGTCGGCACATGGGCCGATCTGGTTGAGCTCTACTGCCTAAGACGGGACATTCCTCAGTAAGTGTGATTTTACTGATCAATTGTATGACTTGACTCCTTCCTGTTGTTTTCGTGCTCTGATCCATCTTTAATGCGTATTACCTTCTGCTCTCCCTTAAAGTTTCCGTATGTGTGATATCTGGGGCTGTGCAGAATCTTACAATTATGACTGTAGCCTCTATGAGAATGACTGGCTGAGAAGAGAAGAATGAATAATAGTGAGCTCGCCGAATGCCAAACCCCTCCTAGACATTTCCAATAGTGATTTCTCCATATGCTCACTCGGGCACTATTCTGCAAAATGGAGTGGTGCGTGAGCTACACTGTGCCGACTGAAGACCCAAATCCATGTCAGCTCCTTCGTGCATAACTCTTAAATGTCTTCTGTCTTAGTTTATATGTTACTTGGCGATCGGCTGGAACCTTCTGTCTGTCTAGTTTATCTCTCTTCTTTTTTGTGAAAAAAAGGAGTACAGGAATATATTCCTTGAGAACTTTCCAGTTCTCCTGCAGTGAAAACCCTTCACGCTCTTTCTTTTGACCCTTTCCCTCTGCTCACAGAACATTCCATAGGTTTAACACCATGAAGATATCCTGTTGTTCTCCTCCTGGGACATTTGGAGCTCTCTCTGGTTCTAATCCATATTTTTTCTGCTGTTATTTACATGAATGACTGTGCAAGAGAATGTATTTGACAGCACTGCACATGACCATCACTCCAGCACCTTCAACAGAGGGGAAAAGCAGGAACCAAATCCACTGCAGGCTCCTCACCTAAATTTTRCTCTTTTTTTCTTCATGGGGATGCTGGAAAACTCCTGCTCCCAACCTGAACATTCAGTTGGCAGCATGAGAGAGAATATCAGACCCACAGGCAAATAAAAACTGACTCATTTTACATGCTTGGATTTGAAAATTGATTTCTCCACGTGCAGCTTGTGAAAAATAAAAAACTGCAGTTTTTCTCTTTATAGGAATAATTTCATATCTGATATCCTGCTCTGAAAGGATGTAATTGCTTCTCAGGCATTAATACAAAAATTTCTGTGGCTTCAGGGACATTTGACAGCAGCTTCTGACATGGATTGTAAACCCCTCCAGAGGGCTTTTTCCTCCAAGAAAATGCAATGGTGTTTCAATTATAAATCAGCCAAATTAAGGGAAATCCTAGAGAAGGTAAAGCAATATGCACTCCTCCTTGAATTATGATATAAAATTAAATTTCCCAACGATTCTACTTTAAAATTCTTCCCTCAGATACCTTCCCTTCCCAATATAATGAGATAAAGTTATTAACTGAAGAGGTCCTTTAGAAGCAAAATATTTTTCACCAGCTCTCAAGGATGCAAAAATTTTACACCTTTTCGGTTTCAATTATAAATCAGCCAAATTAAGGGAAATCCTAGAGAAGATAAAGCAATGTGCACTCGTTCTTGAATTATGACATAAAATTAAATTTCCCAACGATTCTACTTTAAAATTCTTTCCTCAGATCCCTTCCCAATATAAAGTTATTAACAGAAGAGGTCATTTAGAAGCAAAATATTTTTTACCAGCTCTCAAGGATGCAAAAATTTTATATCTCTTCAGTTAAACAGTCCTTAAAAAATACATCTTCACAGCATTAGAACCCCAGCAGTGAATGCAARGTTCCACAAAATGTAATGAGTGGTAATGAATGGAATACTCCCACAAATATAGAGCAAAGCTCAAGATTTCAGTTCATCTGCCCTGAAGGGCTGGCTGGGCACGAGGCACATTCTGTCCACCTCAGCTTGGCTGCAAGAAACACCATGTTCTCCCAGAGAGAAGGGAAAAAAAAAATAAAAAGGGCAAAAAATTCCAAGACACAGAGCCTCCAAAGAAATGGGATCCAGATGTTGGAGATAACACAGCTCACTAAGCAGCCATAAACAGCTCCTGTTAGAGCACATTTGCACCTCAGCTTTTCCAAGGGCTCTCAGTTAATTACTGTGCACTGGCTCAGGAAAACCTTGGCTTGGCCAGGCTGGGTTTGCTCAGAACGCCTGTTCCCTCATTTCAGAGAGGTTTTTTGACAAGTGAAATCTCTTCCTTCCCTTTCTCAATTTTAATTGCATCTTTTCAGCAGTGCTCTGACACACAATGGCCTCCTCTTGCCCCTCAGAGGGAAATCCTCCCAGGCAGAGATCCACAACCCAGCCCTGCACCCTCATCCCAGTGACCCCATCCCATCCCATGGATCCTATCCCATTGATCCCATCCCACCCCAATGATTCCATCCAGTGATCCCACTGATCCCATCCCCATCCCATGATCCTATTTATCTATCCCATCCCGATTTGATCCCATCCCACTCCCAATATCCCATCCATCAATCACATTTCCCATCCGATCGATCCTAATCTCATGGATCCATCCCACCACACTCGATCCCATCCCATTGTTCCATCAATTGATTCCAATTCCATTTTCCCATGGATCCCATCTATTCCACCGATCCACATCCCACCCCATTGCAACTGATCCCATCCCATTTGATCCATCCCATGGATCTATCCAAGCCCATTCCCATGATCCCATCTATTGATCCCATCCACGATCACGATCATCATCCATGATCCCAGCCCATTCGGTCATTCCATACCGCATGGATCCCATCCCATGATCTTATCCTATCCCAGTCCCATTGATCTATTGATCCCATCCATCCATGGATCCCATCCCATCCCATTCATCCCAACCCATTGGTCACATCCACATTCCATGGATCGCTATCTATCCATCCATTGATCCCATCCCACCCCAATCCCATCCCTTACCTGCTCCAGGCTCTCAATATCTGCCCGAAACCCTGAGAACAGAGGCACTTCCAACACAGCCATGTTTGAGGATCCAGAGTGCAGCCATCTTCCCATGGGAACAAAAAGAGAGAAAATGGAAACAAACTCAAGATCCATGGACAACTCAGAATGGAGAAACCAACTCCAGAAGAAAGAAAAATAACATATTAAAAGGCTCTCCTCATTGAGGTGCTTGGGGAAAGCCACAAGTTGGTTTTTAAAAKTCCTCTTTTCTGCTTTTATTTAACAAAATTATGCCCAGCTCACAGGGGGTGGGAGATGTCCTGGAACACAGAGGCAGAAAAGCAGATGGATGCAGCCACCTGTGGGGCTGATAACATTCTTTTTCATTAATCACTGAGAAAATCCACTTGGTAAAAGGAAATAAACCCTTGGAGCAGGAGAAACTTCTGTTCCACCCTGAGAGGAGGGCTGTGGATGGACTGTGGTGGGAGAGGGATGCTAATTCCCAACCCTAGGCAAGGTCATTCAGTCCTGGGCTTCCATAAATGCCTGTTTCACCCCTGGCACTGAGAAAAGAGCTTTTGCTAATGAGTCAGCAAAGTGGTGTTAAATCACTGCCTGTATCATCCTCTAGAGTATAACTGAAAACTCAGAAAAATCCCTGAAACTGAGTTGTGACAAATGTGCACAAAACCCCACACATGAAAGGCATGGAGAGAAGGGCTGTTGGGGCAAAATCTCAATTTTTGCAGCATGGCAGAGGAATGTCCACCCTAAGACAGCTCCTGGAATTCCAGAACAAGGCTCCTTTTCTCTGTGCTCCRAGCACCTGTTTGCTGTGCCCCACCTGGGCTGGGCCCAGCAGGGCTCATCAGCTCATGGCCAGCTCTGAGAAAACACAATCCCACAGCTTCCAGCACCAAATTTGCCAGCTCTCAGTTGGCTCCTCTTTCTGGAGTCCCCTCAGCTCAGGGGTTGAGGTTGGGGTGCCACACCCCAGCCCAAGGCTCACAGTAGCATGAGGTGGCTCTGGGTGAGGCACTCAGAGCTCCCAGAGCCATTAAACCTCCTCAGTTCCCATCTAACTCCATGCTCCTCTTGGTAATGGGCATCAAAAGATGCAAGAGCATGCAAAGTGTATTCAAACAGACAAATAAATCACCCAGGATCCCTCAATTCCCATCTAATTCCATGCTCCTCTTGGTAATGGACACAAAAAGATGCAAGAGCATGCAAAGTGTATTCAAACAGACCCACACTCCCAAATAAATCAGCCAGGATCCCTCAATTCCCAAATAAATCACCCAGGATCCCTCAATTCCCATCTGACTCCATGCTCCTCTTGGTAATTGGCACAAAAAGATGCAAGAGCATGCKAAGTGTATTCAAACAGASCCACACTCCCAAATAAATCAMCCAGGATCCCTCTGCCTGCATCTCCCCAGCCTCTGTTACACATCACAGTTCTCTGTTTTCCACCCTGGGCTCTCCCTAACCCTTCAGCAYTGCCCCAGGGATGTCACTGGGCATGACAACACTTCATCACATCCTGAGAACACTCCCAGCTCCAAAGAGCTCACTTGTCATCCTCAGCTGCACTCCTCTCTTCACACTGCCCCAGCAAGATGATGATGATGGAGCTGAGAGCATCATTACAGGAAGAAGGGGAGGAAAGGAAGATTTGATTTGCTCTTGTTTCCTTTCCAAGCAATCCATCTCCCTGCACTGGGCTTCCTCTCAAATTTCTGCCTCAGCTGCAGCAATTCCCAGGGCAGGAATTTCAGAACTATCAGCAGAGAGGTTGTGCTGATGCAGGGCAGCCTCCTCAGCATCTGACACCYCTGTGGAATTTTATCCTCTCCCCAAAACAGGCTGAGGGCTCYGGCAGGGGGAGAAGAGGTTGGCACAGTGACATTGTGACACTTGAGGGCAGTGCCTGTGCCAGAACACAGCCCCAAGGACCAGGGGCAAGTTTGGGCCAAGGAAAACAAATCTCAGCTTTTCCTGGGGCCCTGCAGCTCTGCTCAGCTCTGCAGTCTCTGTGTGTCCTTTGCTCTGCAGGAAGGAAGGGACAGAAGCTGATAGGGGAGCCAGAGTTTCCCATTAAGCTCTGATAAGGCAGCCACAATTTTCCATTTCRATCTGAGGCACTCTCTGGAGTTCTGTTGGAGAGAAGCAGCACCTGCCCTGCTCCTGGTCACAAACATGAAATTAGTTCTGAATTTCTTGGGAATGGTTTCTCCTSTTGCACAGTAGGATGCTGTGAGCCCTCTTTATTTCCTCTGGTTGTGGCTTTATCTCTCTTGGGTCAAATTCCCAAAAACCTCCCTAAAAATCCAAATGCTTTCTAAAGAGATCAGCAACTCCTGATGATTGCAGCAGTACCAAGGTGTTTGAGCAAAACTTGTAAGTGGATTTAACACAGGTCAGAAACTATTCTTGCTGCTGTTTGTCTACAGCCAAGCTGTTTTCTCACAATAACTTTAGTTTTCCAATCTATAAAATGAGACAGAACTGCTCATGTCTCTGCAAAGTGCTTTGAGAGCTWGAAATGAAACTTCTGGATTATGCCACTCTAAAAAGTTATTTTACATTTCATTATATGGAGCAAGGAGATAAGGAATTTAAGAGCTTATTAACAAATATCTGCATATATRGTGCCTTTACCATAGATTCCAAATMCATACCATGGCAACAAGCATCTTCTGTTAGSTTTTTGGTTTCCAAAACTGAACCACTAAGGAGCTCAAATAATAAAGTCAAGTCAGTAATATTTATAAAACTATTGACACAATTAAGATATTAGTTAACCAGTTGAATTTACCTTTCTCTTTGAGAGTTTTAAGAAAATAGTCCAGAACTTTTTCTTTTCACKCTTACACAAAGAAATCACATCACATTTGTAATTTGGAACGACTCTGCCCTACAACRRACAGTGGTGAAAATAATCCAGAACTTTTTCTTTTCATCCTTATACAWGCAAATCACATCACATTTGTCATTTTCAGGGTTTGGAGAGGCAATAATAAAACTCAGTGATAAAACCTCAAGSTATTGTTCTTATTTTTCTACCTTTGACACACACATAGCACTGAAAAGATCAAGAATGACCTTYGAATMACTCTGTCCAACAACCCAAGTGGTGAAAATGATCCAGAACTTTTTCTTTTTATCCTTATACAAGCAAATCACACTACATTTGTCATTTGGGTTTGGAGAGGCAATAATGAAACRCAGTGATAACATTTTTCTTATTTTTCTACCTTTGACACACACTTAGCACTGAAAAGATCAAGAATGACCTTGGAATGACTCTGTCCWACAACCCAAGTGGTGAAAATGATCCAGAACTTTTTCTTTTTATCTTTATACAAGGAAATCACATCACATTTGTAATTTGGAATGACTCTGTCCTACAACCCACAGTGGTGAAAATGATCCAGAACTTTTTCTTTTCACCCTAACACAAGGAAATCGCATCACATTTGTAATTTTCAGGGTTTGGAGAGGCAATAATGAAACTCAGTGATAACAGAAGGAGTTGTCCCTTCTTGACCAGCAGGTGAAAGATTCCTAAAGGCCAATCAGGTCTTAGATCTTGTGAGCTGCTTCAGTCCTCAGCATCACCTATTTCCCCTCATTGGCAAAGCTTTAAAGCTAACACAGCCCTTGACAACTTTGGGGCTGTAAGTATTAGTCCAGTATTCCAGATCATCTCTTCTTCATGGTCTGGCTCAGTGGTACTCTGGCATTGATTAWAAAATGTGCAAAAGATTGACAGACAACACTCTATATGTGTATAGATATATACACWATATATAATAMATATATTTACAAACTATATTATGTATATATGTATAAATATTATATATTTATARATTATATTYTACACTATATATTTATATATAAATATTATTTAGTTTTTTATATATTAAATATTTAAATGATTATATATTTGTATATAGTGAAGTATTATATAAGAGGAGGGCCAATAGGTAAATTTCTGCTGTTTTTTTTTGCTTTTGAGCAAAAAAGGAAAAAATTGTTTCTGCTTAACGGTGGATTTCTAATAATAAATGACTTGCATTGCCTTCTGGATATGGAGTCTCTGTGTCACCTTTGTCTGTTCCCTGATACCCCTTGTGACAATGCACACCAAGACCAGCGAATCCAAACATTCTTGTGAGGAGCAGGACTGGCATTCCTACCCTGGTGCAGGTCGTCCAGGATATATACACATATTATAATTATATATTACAAACTATATATATATATAATATTTATATTTAAAGCAGGAGGGGCGAATAGTTAAATTTCTGCTAGACGGGATTATATTAATAAATGACTTTCCATGCCTTGCTGTGATGGATTCTCTGGACACCTTTCTCTTGTCCCCCGATACCCTGCAGTGACAATGCACATCAAGACCAGCAAACCAAACATTTCTGTGGGGAGCAAACTGGCATTTCCTACGCTGAGTGCAGGTTCCAGGATTTATACACTATATAATAATATATATTATTTTAACAAATTATATATATATATAATATTTATATAAAGAGGATGGCGAAAGTAGGAAATTTCTGCTTGAACTGTGATTTTCTAATAGATAAGGACTTTCCATGGCCTTCTGATGATGGAATCTCTGGTGTCACCTTTGTCTTCCCCGATACCCCTGTCAGGGGTGACGAGATGGCACACCAAGGACCAGGCAAACCAAACGATTCTGTGGAGGAGCAGGACTGGCATTTCTACCTGTGTTGCAGGTCTCCAGGATGAGCTTTGTACTCTCGAGTGGTCCTGGTTGAGGCTGGATCCTCGGTCGTCCCCAGGGCCCTGTCCCTGTGCAGGGCTCCGGGGCGGCGCTCGGCACCCGAGCGGCAGCTGCGGGGGCCGGGGGGGCTGCAGGAGGCTGCTCTGCCTGGGCTACCTTCAGGTTCACCAGCACTGGAAGGCTGGCTTGGCGTATGGATCGAGGCACCATTGTAGAGTTGATCACTGCCAGTGGGACGAGGGAAAGAAAGAACGAATCAGGGTGGTTATTGCAGCTCCAATGTCATCTGTCACAGGACATCTTTTATGGAAAATCCTTTCCGTAGGATTTTTGCTTCCTGAGAGCTGAGAGGCTCAGGAACAAACTGTAAACGAATGTTATCTGCTGCGTGTGGGACATGCGAACAGGGCATCTGTGATTCGGTTGCTCATTGTGCTTGTTTCTAATTAACTGGCCAAATCACAGTTCAGCTGGCTCGGACTCTTTCCAATGCCACAAGCCTTTGTTATCATGTCCTTCCTATTCTATTCTTAGCTAGCCTTCTGATGAAATCCTTTCTTCTATTCTTTTAGTATAGTTTTAATGTAATATATATCATAAAATAATAAATCAAGCCTTCTGAAACATGGAGTCAGATCCTCGTCTCTTCCCTCATCCTCAGACCCCTGTGAACACGGTCACAGTAATACAATGTAATGTCGACACAAAAAAGTGTCTACAAACATCCAGCACAGACACAGGATCTCCTCAGAGGGGGAGGCAARAGAGGCTTTACCACATGTGGTAACCACATATCCTCTGAACACAGAGAGACACAGTTCTCTCCCAGGATTTTCCTGGGAAGCTATGAGAAAGTTCAGAGAAGAGAATGTGAAACAATTCTTATCTCCATTTGCTGCACCTGTTGTTGTGCACATGTGTTATGGAGATTGTTTACCAAAGGGTGATTTCTGAATTGGACACTGGATGGTGTTTGGATTGATTGACCAATTAACTTAAAACTATATTGGACAGTCTGTAAAGATTATGAGTTTCTTTATAGTATAGTACAGTATAGTATAGTTTAGTAAAGCAATTGATCAGGTGATTTCTGAATTGGACACTGGATGGTGTTTGGATTGATTGACCAATTAACTTAAAACTCTATTAGACAGTCTGTAAAGGTTATGAGTTTCTTTATAGTATAATATAATATAATATAGCTTAATAAAGCAATTGATCAGCCTTCTGCAATCATGGAGTCAATGCCAATTATTGGAGTCATGGAGTCAATGCTAATTCTTCCCCATTCAGGGGGGAATTGTTGCTACAATAACACACAGTTCTATCTCTATCTAAGCTCTGCCAGAGCTTACATAGACATCTACACATTTACTTCCCAAATTAAAGCAACATCAAGAGTTATAGAATTATTTTGAGAGAAACTCCAAGTGTAAGTCTTTCCTCGCTGCAAAGTGGGATTAGAAAAGCAGGAATCAGGCTGTGAGGTTAGAGATCATCTGCTGCCATGCCTTCTCCAGCCCCATGACAAGCTCACCTGCATCAGACAGCAGCCTTCACCCTTGGCACTCACAAACAGCCCTGTTGGAATACTGGGGATCTGGGGAGAATGCACAAGACAAGACARGGCACTCAGAATGGAAATGAATATMAAATTTATCTCTGTTCTGTACAAAATACCTTTATAAAGGACACTGCAGAAGGGAAGTGAGCATGGCTTAGTCTCTTCACCACCTGCACTTACAGTGGCAGAGACAAACAGCAGRACAAAATCAACATCAGGCATTGGTTATGGTGAAAAATGCCTTTAATTAGGAGTGCTGCCTCCTTCCCAGCAGAATCCAGCCATAAACCCACAGAAAATCCCACAGTGCTTAACTTCTGCTTTTACCATCACTGATCCAAGTCCTCATTCAGAACCCAGCTCACGTGGATTGCTTTAAAAYCCTGCCTGCACAAAACCACCTACCACTGCAGTCTGAAGGACTTTTTTATTCATCTTGTTAAGCTCAAAGGTCTCCTGGTAGTCCAGGTTTGTAGAAGCCAAGGAAATGGTCAGGTTGACTCCTCCAACATAAGAAAGGATGGCATATTCAGCCAGAGCCTGCAGGGCCACACAGGTGTCCTGGGGGCCAGAAGAGGGAGAAATCAGAATAGTGAAGAATACAGGAGCACAGCAAAATTCCAAACAGCTCTGCTCAGCTCCAGCTGGTAGAATCTTCCTTATTAATTAATATGGCAAAAGAAACATCAGGTTTTGCTCACTTTTCCTATCAAAGGCACCTGTGAGGACAAACTCTGGGTTCCTTTCAAATTACCAGTCTGAGGAAGAAGCAGGAAAGAGCCCTGGKAAGTTTTTCTTCTTGCCAGAACACAAATAATTTCTGTCAGGAAGATGTAAACTCCACATTCCTGAATCAATTGCCAGTGCATGCATCCCAGGTACCTTTTCTAGAGGCTGCCCACCTGAGTAGATGAGAATCCTCCCAGTGCATTCCTCTGCTGTGAGAGCCACTTGACCACAGGGAGMGCAGAGGCCACATCTCCCAGCAGTGTGTAGGTCAGAAGGGCATAAGATGTCATTTCCACTTCTGCAGATACAACTGAAAGAGGGGTGAATTAAAAAAAAAAAAAAAAAAAATCAAAAAACCACCTAGATGTGAGAATCCAGGTCTAGAGATAGTTCTATGAGTATTTATTAACTGAAAAATAATTCTAAAAAGTTAAGAGTCTGTAGAAGTAAACACAGGAAAAGGGAAATTAAAATGCCTGCACCCAAGGTGCTTCACCTGCCTAAAATATCTCTGCTTTCAACAAAAGCCTCCCTTCAGGCAACAGATAACCAATAATAAAGATATTTACASAATAAACTCCTTTTTCTTGACTGCACCCACAAGTAATTCCTCTCCCAGTCCAGTTCTACTCTGCTGCTGCCCTCACTGTTGTCCTGCCCTAGAGATTTTAATGAGATTTTAATACAATATCCAGTCAGATCCCTCTTGAGCATTGCTGCACCTGCATCACATCCAAAGGGTCAATGGCTTTAAGTGGCTTGAAAATTACAGCATCATTCACTYTTTCTGTGGCTTTGACAGRCAAAGRYTAGAAAAATCAGCTGAAGTGTCAGTGCTATAATCCTTAGGTCCATTTGAAAACACAAAGATAAATAGCTCTAAAATTAAATATATTTAAATTCCCTCAGATTTCCATTTTGAATTAATACTCCCTGACAGAAGAGTGAAAGCCACTTGGGATTCTGTCTTTATAAAACTGGAGTGAAAGCTGATGAGACATCTGGGGCTGAAAAACCTGTCCTGTCTGAASCACATCTTGCTCTGTCTCTCATTTATTCTTTCAGCATCATGGTACCTGCCTTTCTGAGCTCTCTTTTCCCTGGACCCTTCCCTGACTGAGTGACAATTTCAGAATACCTTATATTTTATAAACAATTCCCTGCAATATGTGCAGGCAGCCCCCTCCCTTTTCTCTGCCCTGCAGGTTCCCAAATACCTGATTGAGAGAGTCCATCATTAAACCCCATGAAGGTGTCTTCATCAGTCACAAGGGTTCCTGTGAGGCTCCAGTGTGTAAATCCATCTGGGAGAAGAGGGCAGAGGGACAGGGCTGTTATCAGAGCAGCTGAGCCTCTCTGCAAGGGAAGAGTCAGTGTGGGAGTTCAGCACATCACTTGGGATGTGCGGAGCCTCCTGAGACCCCCGAGACCCCATCGAGGGGCTCGGAGACCTTGGCACGATGCCCGGGACACTTGGTGGCTGGATTTTGATCCTGTGAACGACTTGCCACCTTGGTGGGAGAATTGGAAGATCACACAGGTTTAAAGGGTGTTTTTATAGAATGCACATGGGGTAAAAATATAAGTTTTAGGATTTTTGGTATGTGGATTATGGGGACAAGATGGAGGGATCAGGGTGTGTCTCGCCCTTCTTCTTCCTTCTCCTTGTTGTCCATTTTCTGCTGTGATGTTGGCACTTGGGGATTGGTTTAGAGTAGAAGTGCACTGTCTAACATAGGTGATGGGTATTGGAAAATAAAGGTAAATATCATGTACATAGTTTATAGTATAAAAAAGACAACACCGCCCCGAGGGCGGTCAGAGTGCCTTGGCTGCCTTGCTGAACAGACCTCTGCTCAGCAGGGAGAAAATCTTATAGATAAGAAATAATAAACAATTTGAAGATCGAACTCCAGAGAGTCCAGTCTCTTCCTTCAGAGCCTGGGGCCGCTCCAGGACCACACAGCATATTTCAGGACAGAGAAAAGACAGCCGAACCCGAGAAGTCAAATTCCACTTTTGCTCCCTGCCCTGAGCTCCCTGTTCCTCCCCTTGGACACCCAGTGCCTGGGCAAGGAGCTCCTTTGGAATGACAGAGATAATTCAATGTAATCCAGTGACAGAGATAATTCAATGTAATCCAATTCAACGTAATCCAACCCAGTAACTCAAAAAAATCAGGTGATTCTTGGATTTTGGATTTAAATACACCATCAGGGAATGTGAGGTGTTACAGGGCACTGCAGAGCCTCTGAACAACTCAAAATCACTRTGCTGTTTGAGAACTGAACTGAACACCAGGGCTGTGGCTCTGATCTCTGTGTGGGCTACTCACTCACGAGTTGGCCCCTTACAATTCAGAATATTCTGTGATTTTGCTGCACTTGCCTTCCTTCAGCATCAGCCACACGTGTGGAGCCCTCTCCAAAGAGAGCCAGGAGCACCCTTGCCTTKCAAAGCCAAACTGTGCCACCTTGGGTTTGTATGAAAATCRTGCCTCTTTATATTTCTTTTCTTTATAATCTACTGAAAACATTCCAGATTTAGAGTTTGTTCTGTTGGTGTTCCTCTTCTGATAGGATTTAAAGCATCRTACCAAGGGTCTGATCCTAAAGAGGGCACAAAGGAGCTTCATGGTAGCCCAAATGTGCTTGTCAAAGGAAACTGTGATGATTTCCATAAGAACACAAATGTTATCACTTTAGAGAGATGGGATTTTTCTTATTTTGTTTTTTTCCAAAACCAGCCTCTTTCAGTGAAACTGTCAGTGAGGAATCCCTCATCCCCCATCCTGTCCAGCAGCTCAGATGATCCAGGCTGTGTTTGGATGGTGTGGGGGCAGAATAATGAAGAACACAGGAACACAACAAATTTCCAAAGAGCAAATCTCCCTCATTAATTAATGTGGCAAAAAAACTATCAGGTTTTGCTCCCTTTTCCTATCAAAGGAAACTGTGATGATTTCCATATGAACATAAATGTTATCACTTTAGAAAGATGGGATTTTTCTTCATTTTTTTTCCAAAATCAGCCTCTTTCACTGAAAAAGGAAAAAAACCTGGCTCCTGTCAGTGAGAAGTCCCTGATCCCCCAGGTCCCATTCTGTCCAGCAGCTCAGAAGATCCAGGCTGTGTTTGGTTGGTGTGGGGGCAGAATAGTGAAGAAAACAAGAACACAACAAACTCCTAAAGAGCAAACCTCCCTTATTAATTCATGTGGCAAAAAAACTATCAGGTTTTGCTCCCTTTTCCTATCAAAGGAAACTGATGATTTCCATATGAACACAAATGTTATCACTTTGGAGAGATGGGATTTTTCTTCATTTTTTTTTCCAAAATCAGCCTCTTTCAGTGAAAAAGGAAAAAAACCTGGCTCCTGTCAGTGAGAAATCCCTCATCCCGCATCCTGTCCAGCAGCTCAGAAGATCCAGGCTGTGTTTGGATGGTGTGGGGGCAGAATAATGAAGAACACAGGAACACAACAAACTTCCAAACAGCAAATCTCCCTTATTAATTCATGTGGCAAAAAACCTATCAGGTTTTGCTCCCTTTTCCTATCAAAGGAAACTGTGATGATTTCCACACGAACACAAATGTTATCACTTTAGAAAGATGGGATTTTTCTTCATTTTTTTTTTCCAAAATCAGCCTCTTTCAATGAAAAAGAAAAAAAACCTGGCTCCTGTCAGTGAGAAGTCCCTGATCCCCCAGGTCCCATCCTGTCCAGCAGCTCAGACCATCCAGGCTGTGTTTGGATGGTGTGGGGGCAGAATAGTGAAGAACACAGGAACACAACAAACTCCCAAAGAGCGAATCTCCCTCATTAATTCATGTGGCAAAAAAACTATCAGGTTTTGCTCCTTTTTCCTATGAAAGGCACCTGTGAGGACAGGCAGCTCCTACCTTGGGTGATGGCCATGCTGTTCATCCTGCGCAGCGTGGCAGCTGCACTGGGGCTGTGCAGCAGGGTCAGGGCGTAGGCACTCAGGGCAGTGGTGTAGGGGTCTTCTGCTGAGTACAGGTTGGACTCCAGGAAGTGTTTTGCTTTTTCTACAGCTGRTCTTTCTTCCTACATTCACAGGGGAAAGAACCCAGGTAGATGTACCAGTGTCAGGAGTTAGGATTTTTATTGCTTGTTACATTAAAAAAAAAAAAAGGCAACCTGTAGCATTCACATCTCTTGAAAAAAATCCCCATTTTTTCTCCTGGAAAGCTGAGAGCCACAGAGAAAAGAAAACAAATTCTTATCTCATTTCTTCCTCTGTTTTGTCATGGTAGGAGTGTGTTTGGAGATTGTTCATTGGTTTCTGGTGTGAGTTGTTTTTCAGTTCTTTGGCCAATCAGGGCCAAGCTGTGTGTCAAGGGGGGGACTCTGCAGAGAGTCACAGTTTTTAAAATTAAATTCTTCTTTCAGCATTCAGTAGAATTATTCTTTTCTGTATTTCTTTAGTATAGTATTCTTTAATATAATATAGTATTATAATAGTAATAATAGTTGTATAGTATTAAGTTGATTGTGTATAATATTGTATATGTGCATAAGTACTCTGTATAGTATACATAATTGATATAAGATTAGGTATAAGTATGTATAGTATAATAGTTATGTATAATATAATATAGTATAATATAGATATATGTAGTGTAATGTAAGTGTAGTGTAGTTTGTAGTGTAATGTAGTTGTAGTGGTAGTTGTTAGTGTAGTGTAGATGTTGTGTGTAGTGTAGTGTAGTGTAGTGTAAGGTTAGTGTAGTGTAGTGAGTGTAGTTGTAGATAATGTACATCTAATGTAATGTAATGTAATGTAATGTTAAATGTATGTAATGTATGTAATGTAATGTAATGTAATGTAATATATATAATATAATGTAAGAAATTATAATATATATAATAATACAATCCGCCTTCTAAAGAACATGGACTAGATTCATCATTCGTGCCTTGGTCGGGACATTTCTCCAGCAAATACAATAGCAACCAACAAAACCCACCAACAAATCCAACAAAAAACCACACATCAACTGTAGACAAATACATTTTTGCCTCTGCTGCAGAACTGCATGGGACACTTTGAGAACACATTGGACACCCTGAGAAAAGCCATGCATCAAAAATTCCAAAAAAAAAAAAAAAGGTAAAACCAGCAGAGCAAGAATAATTTAGCGCTAACTAGAGAAAAGCCACTGCCATTTCAAAAATTAAAAAAAAAAAGGTGCAAACAGGCAGAGCAAGAATGAGTTTAGGGCCTAACTTTTAGACACACTTTTCCTCCCCTAAAGCTGGAGAAACTGTGTGCCCTGCAYGGCAGCAGATGAGCAGGGCAGGGTGAGCTCTGTGCTGGAGGTTTGATTGTGCTCCTGACACTCTGGAGCGTCTGGCAGACGCCAGAGGATAATAAAGGCCAAGGTTCCCAGGGGTCCCTGCAGCCAACAAACATGTTTTATTAACTCCCCCAATGACCTCACCATGCAGGAACGTGGCTCTGATAATTTATAGAAACAATTTAATTGGACTTGATGTAATTTGGTTTCCTTTGATTTCCCTGTGGCACTAACCTTGCCCTTCCTCATTTCCTAGCTAAGATCATTAGGAACACTCACAAATCTCCTCTAGGAAAACCATTAGAATGCACAGAAACTGCACTGCTGAGAGAGAGAGCATCACATCACTGCTGACAGGGAGGCAGGAAGTTCCTCTGTGAGCTCTGCAGGGTTTTCTGAATTTTTAAGAAGGTTGAAAGCCTCCCARTCCAACAAGGACAGGGGCTTAGGGYGCATCTGCCTGCAGCAGCAGCTRTYMTTTTTTTRACTCTTCAGGCTRCACAGGGATGGGTGAGGAGTGCTGAGGTTATCAGAGGTTCTGAATGGGCACTGGTTGCCCTGACACTCCACAAACCCATAGGGTTGTGCTGAATGGACCCTTTTGTGTGAGAGCAGATCTCCAAAAGATGCTGCAGCATCCACTGCACCTCCTCTTTTCACCTCCCAGGCCACCCCTGCCCTCTCCCCTGGCTGAAGGACAGGGGAACGCCTGCAAGGGAGCATCTTCCCAGCCCTGAACAGTGGGAATGTGCCACCACAATCTTATCTAAACATCTCCATCCTAGTGAAACTGCATGCTGGCAGAAACCCATCAGAGGGCAGGAGCACTGTGTTACCCYGACTTTTAAGGAGGAATCCCAAACCCACCAGTTGTGCTGGAAATTCTGAGGTTTTTTTCCAGTGGAATTGGCTGTTCCTACATAGCTGCTTCTCTTTTTTGCAGTGCTCCTGCAAAGAACAGCAACATTTTTTCTCCAGAGCCCTGAATCCAGCTCAGTGCAGGAGCTCAGCTCTCCAAAGGCTCTGTAATCTAACAGCAGTAGCATTTTGGCCACTGCAGCCAAGCCAGACCACAAGAGCTCTCTGGATCCCCAAGTTAAACTGCTTTTAGCACCAAGCCAGGATTTCCGAGTCTCTGCAGGCAAGAGAGCAGGATCAGCACAGGCTGCACTCACAGCTTGAAGCTAAGAGGCAGAAAAACTCTTTRTGCAGTAATTTCTGGGAGAGGTTGAGGGATGGGGCTGCAGGGAAGTGTTTTGCTCTGCTGGAATGATCATGAGCTGATGGCTGGAGGGTGGGAGACCACCTTGAACAATTTCAGAACAGATTCTTTAACTTCAGAACYATCCCAAGGCTTTCCAGCAGCCTCCCTTCTCTGGATGCTGTCAGTCATTCCAGAGAGCACAGAACCTCTGAAGGCAAACAGCAGCAAAATGAAGATTTTATAAAGAAAGAATAGAGAGAATTTTTGGAGCTGTTTCAACCAAGCTTTTGTTACCTCAGAAGTGACACCTGTTTCCAGAAGAGATGCAACCACATAAGCTGTCAGGGAGATCTTCCCATGGATCCCACCCTGGAAGGGCAAACAGCACAAACCACTGGATGAAAACTASAGAAAAGGACACTGGGGGAAAAAAACCAGATTTTGAAGCAATCCAAAGGATGTGCTAGAACTGGAGGAGAAGCTGAATCAGCACCAAATTTCTTTTCTTTGCACACAAGGAGTACAAAATTTAGGAACCCAAGCCCACACTGGTTAGAGCCATCTGTCCCTGGCCTGAGGACACATTTAATGCAGGATTTTTTAAGATTTCACACKTTGATTTCCATCCTCTTGGGACACCCCACAGCCACATTCTGATGGACCTTTCTGAACTGAAATTCCCCTGGTTCTCCCTGCAGCATCCCAGCCTTTCAAGTGCAAAATTCATTTTCAAACTGCACCACTTCATGCTCTGATAATAACTTTTAAAAAGTCCTTGCTGCAAGTTGATCCTGGGTGGTTTTTACCTGAATGTCCTTGTTTAGTATCCTGCCCATAGCAGGGAAAGAACCATCTTCTTTCTGGTGCTGGATGATCCAGTCTTTGGCAGCTGTGAGTTCTTTGGGGTCAATGAAAATAAACCCACGGGACTGAGCAAAGGACTTGAGGACAAAAGCTGTRAACCTGTAAAAATGAATTAATCATCTTTACTGAAAAAACAAATTCAGATTAAAGTACCTGTAAGGAAAAAATCATATTCTTAGAAAGCACAAATTGAAAAAATCTTGTTGGGAAACACTAAATATTGTTTTTAAAAGCTCATGGGACATAAAATCACCTGAACACTGTCCAGGCTTTGGATAAGAAAAGGATTAAAGGTCAACAAACTAAATTGAAAAGTAGAACTCAAAGGGGTATTTGTCATAATTATGGCATACTCTGAAATATATCCCAAATTATTAAAGTTTTAAAGCTAAGAATCAATATTTTACAATTAAGAATCAATATATTTCTCATAAGAAATCCAGATCCTTTCCTCAGGCCTGAAGCTGCGTTACACTTTATACAGAATTAAAACTTCAGAAAGCACCAGAAGTGTTTTTGGAATTCTAAACCTCTGACAACAAGTGTGAGCACTGGCCAGCTTGGGGGGATTGAGTCATTGCATTTACAAGCCCCTGAGGAATGGGAGGGTAGCAAACTCTGCTGCCTGGCAGGGGATTTTTGGAGTGTTGAGTAATTCTGTGTCACCACATTTCACATCCAGGGACTGGGAGATGCTGGGGCTGAGGTGGAAGTTCCCTGTGTTARAGATCCATATTATAATATAGGCTTTTTGCAACTATTAAAATAGATTTTATATATATGTGGTGTTAAAATAYCTTTGTTATAAAGATATARTTTTTATTTCTGTAGTTAATTAAGATTAGTGAAATAGCTGATATTAGRGTGCTTGTGTTAAAATGCCTGCTTGGATGGGATAAGATCCAATAAAAATATAAGATAAGAGAAATAAAAATATAAGATAAGATCCAATAATAATATAAATGAAGACACCTGCTACAGAAATGCCAACAATCAGCACTCACTGACTGAAGACAGTGAGGACCAAAGCCCAAAACTAAAAATCATAATAAAAAAAATACTAAAACCACAACCAAGGAATCCACATACTCTAAAAAAGTAGAACCAAGGAGGAGCCATGCTAAYSAMTTCATAGKATATGTAAACTAGTTTAGAGAAAAAGTTTATGAATATACAACAAACTGATGTCGTAGAAAATGAATTTAAGGATTTCCTCCAAAGATCACAGTGCACAAARCCAAAGATCACAAAGATCACAGTGCACAAACCCATCCTGCTGGTACAAGGGTGTCTTTGAGGGGTTTTGAGTTGGTTTTGGTGGGTTTTTTACCAGACAGAAGCCTCTGCCACATTTCCCTGCTTCAGGCAAAACCCCCTTCCCTAATGGAATCAGGTGCTTTAATACCCCTCAATTGCTTCTCCAAGTGCAGATATGATCCTTAACTACAGCTTTGTGCCTGAAGCCTGGACTAATTAGCAGATTTAACTCTCCTAACTGCTCCTGAGTCCTGAATCACCTCCAACACACCAGCTAATGCAGTCAGAGCACTCAGCAGCACTGTACAGCAATTCCATAGAATATTATTGAATACTTCTGAGTATCATTGCATTATTTCTGTTTTCCACTGTGTGTGATACCATGACAGAAGRTGGAAAATCACTCCTCTTTCCCAGCCCAGTGTATTTTTCCTGTTTAGCAAATGCTTAGCACTTTTCTYACTCAGTTTTAAGTAGTTTGAGCTCAGTTTTAAATAGGCACTCACCACATGCTCCCTGAGGAGTCCCTCTCCCCAAAAGCACTGTAGGAGCCATCCTGCCTCTTGTAGGTCAGCTGGCGCTGGTAGCCTGGAAGGAATTGGGGAAAAGAAAAGAAATTGAAAAGAACTGGGGAGTCCAAAACCTCCTCACARAGAGAAAAATGGGAATTTAAAGTGAATGAAGACTCAGAACATCTGGAACATGTGTAAGGGATTCTMCTGCCCGAGGCAGCTTCTTATTCTGCTGTGAGTGAGAGCCAGCTCTGTGTGCACTTTGTCCAGAAATCTGCTCAGGGTAACATCTGGGACCCTGCAAATGCTGAAAATCTGACACTTCTCTGAAAAAAATGCACTATCAAAAGGTTTTTACTCAGTCATACAGCCACTCTCCTTCCATTTTACTTCCATTTACAAATGAAAAGGTTTTGCCTGTGACATTACAGCTGGATTCTGACTTTTCCCAAAGCTGTTGCTTGGAACAAGTTTAGGTAACATAAAAACAACAGCTGTGGCTTCAATGCACGTGAACACCTCCAGCTGCAGGGGCWGTCCCAAGGCTTGCTTTAGACATCACAATTAATATTAATAACTATTATAATTAGGTATAATTAAGGTGAATGCTGAAGATAAGAACTCCCTCCTGGAATGTCTTCTGAGGCTGAAAATGAAAAAAAAATTGTTCTTTCTACTAGGAAAATTATTTTTTTTCTCAGACCTGTTTGTCTACAGCCATGCTCATCCCAACAAATGAATTGTATAAAATGTATATTGTGTATTCATCCAGTTTTCCCCTGTTCACCTGCTTCTTTTTTTTTTTGTGTGGGAAGGTAGAAAAAATACTGACTGGTTTAGCCCAGGCCACTTCAAAAGAAGAGGGAATACATGGGAATTARTGGCATTTATTATCAGCACTTTCCATGATGGATGCTTGAGGGATGYAGAAGTTTTCTGGCTTGGTAAATCACAAAAGCAATTCTAGAGTGAGCGTTTCCCATTTAAACCTTACACTTGGCAGGGCTCCAGTGAACACAGAAGGGTTTAAAACTCTTGGGGGTTTCTTCTGTAAGGGTTAATTAGCAAACAGAGTTTGGAGCCAAAAACCTGGAAGGTTTGCAGATTCATAAAAAMAAACAAAAGCAAATGATGTTGCAAAGGAAACACTGACTCGGGCCATTAACAAATTCCCTTTGCCTCACTGCTCCCAGCAAGCCCAGAAAATTACAAGTGAAATGACTGGAGCCAGGCAGAGGAAGCAGAGCTGGGCTTTTGCTGCTGAACACAAGAAATATCTCACATATTACATTTTATATTTATATTTTCAGAGGAGAACCACCTAACCCTGTCACCTCTGATTTCATGACATGACTATTGTCTGACTCATACACAAGAGAGCTTTGTCCCTTTGGGTCACTCTGGTTTTTAATGATCTCTGAATTCTTACTTGTCCTGAGAATTATTGCACTTAGTTATAAAACTATTTTGCATGTGGCTCTTCCCAAAACAAATACTGAGAGAAACAATGCAAAAAAAAAAAAAAAGAAAAAAAGAAAAAAAGAAAAAAATGTTGTTTTGAGTTGCTTGGCAAAGTAGGACAGGACACTGAAAGGACAGATAACCTAGAGCCATGTAATGAAGGCTTTTAACTACTCAGGATACTAAATTTTGATTTTTGGTATACTGTTACTAAGAAAATACTGTTTTAAAAAAAGTCCAGAAAGGAGCCATAACTCTAGTGACTAAAGGTTTGAAAAGATAATTTATGAATAAGGCAAAATCCCCTAAATATACAGATTTTCAGTAAATTTCATTTTCCTTTACTTTCTAAAATATTAAAACATAGAAATCAGCTAAGGAAAAAAAGATAAATCAATAAACATCTGAACTAGGAGTTACTGAAGGGAAACAGAGATTATATATCAAGGGAAAACATCTTGCCATCAAAATCTGTCAGACTCTGAGATTATCCTGCAAGAAATGATGAATCCTCATCACTTGGGCTATTCTTTATTACAAAAAGMGACATGTAAAGCAAAACTATGAATTCAAAGCCTTTTCTCCATCTGTAAATTTAATTGTGATGAGTTACCTTGAACGAGGTAATCTGTAGCTTCAGCCTCCACCTCGTGGCTGAGCTGCTTGGTTTTCTGCAGGTATTTCAGGACAAAGACATTGGGAGCAAAGTGGATCATGTTCTGCTCCCCACAGCCAAAGGGCAACCTCAGCAGGTTGTCCAGGTTGTTCAGGGTAGGACCCATCACATCTCCTGATGAGAAAGAGGGGAGATGTTCAGGATCAGGCAATTTAAGGTTTCCTTTTGGTGTTTTGTGGTTATCCCCCACCTCACTGCACTATAATCTCCTGGCTACCCCAAATCAGCTTAAATAAACTGTGAAAAATGGGAAGTCCTTCAGCTGTTAAGTCTTAGCCCTTCAATCTCTTGTTGGATTAAAGAAATTCCACATRTCAGCCTCTGATTATCCATGACTTCCCAGTTTAGACCAGTTTAGAACATGGCACAATRTGTGATGAGGATGACAATGAGATAAACACCATGAGCAGTAACAGCCAGTGCCCCTGCCAAGCCCCTCACCAACTTCAAGCCACTGTCAACCCAAACAGGCTCCAAACAAGTGCCAAAAACACCCCAAGGAATGATCTGCCCCAGAATTAAGCAGTAATAAACCTTTTAAAGTGCCTGTGACTATTTTATCTGCTGTGCATTACTCAAGAACTGGTCAGAAGTAACAGCTGGAGCATCTGTTGACATTTGGGAAGGGGTACCTAAGTGATACCCCCTGATTATTGATACCTATTATTGAAGCCGTAGCTCTTTCTGATCCTGGAATTATGTTGTGGGGAACTCCAAGAGTAAATGCTTCATTGTGATTTTCATCAGTCTCTTCTTTTCTCCAAATTTTAAACTCTCCCATTGACCCCCAGCCTGTGGAAAAGCCAATGTACTTCACCTCAAGCTGTTTGGGGACTGTCCACTCCACAATAATAGATTCGTTTAGCACCCGAGTACCGTGGCCAACCTGAAAGGGACAAGAGACCATGGAGATCCAAGAGCTCCACACAGGTGGAGGTCCAAGAGCTCCACACAGGTGGAGTCACTGTGCCTGGTGTGCTGGGACACCTCCCAGCCCAGGTGTGCCCTGCAGGTGCAGCAATGCCTCTCTCCTTCCCACCCACAAAACAATCCAAGGCAGTTCAATGAGAKATGCACAGGCTTGGCCTGCAAGGTTTCAGCACTAAAAATGTTGAGGACTTGTGGAAGAGGTTTTAGAGCAGCTTCTGTGAGCCAGAGAGAAGTTTGAGAAGAGGATCCATGTTTACCCCTGAAAGAATTTTCTACCGAGGTCGTTGAGAGAGAAACCAAGAAAGAAAGAAGGAGGAATAAGAGAAACCTGCAACTATTCCAATAAACACTTTGTCTTTTGTAATCAATGAGTAAAGTGTAAACTTATGAGCCTTGTAAGAATGTATAAAAAYCATGCATGCTAGAATAAAAACAGTTTGAAGCCTTCTGAAAATGGCAATAAGACAATATGGCAAATAAGTCAATGGCAAAAAGACAATACATTGCTGTGACTGTGTGCACAGGGGTCTGAGGATGAGGGAAGAGATGAGGATCTGACTCCATGTTTCAGAAGGCTTGATTTATTATTTTATGATCTATATTATATTGAAACTATACTAAAAGAATAGAAGAAAGGATTTCATCAGGAGGCTAGCTAAGAATAGAATAGGAAAGAATAACAAAAGCTTGTGTCTGGGACAGAGAGTCCGAGCCAGCTGACTGTGATTGGCCATTAATTAGAAACAAGCACATGAGACCAATCACAGATGCATCTGTTGCATTCCACAGCAGCAGATAACCATTGTTTACATTTTGTTCCTGAGGCCTCTCAGCTTCTCAGGAGGAAAAATCCTAAGGAAAGGATTTTGCAGAAAATATCATGGCTACACATTGCTTTGTATTGTCTCCATCTCAACCAGGACTGAGGTCCTGAGAACATATTGCTGGCAAAAGCAGATTTGTTATGATCACAACAACCTGATCAGGGCTTCAGAGGGAAAAGGCAACAGGAATGGAGCTCAAGGAAAAACTGCTCAGTGCGTGCTCAAACTCTGCTCACAAAGAGACTTCCAGAAGAACTCAGTACCTGGATAACTCCATTTCTCCAGCTGATCCAGAAGCTGCGGAATTCATCCCAGGAGAGGATGCCAGGTGTGTCCCTGCTGGCCACTGGCTCTCCCATTTTGCTGGTGGAAATCCAGGTTCTGGAGTTCTGCTGTCCCCCGATGACGATCTCGGCCATCTCGGCCATGTCGTGGGGGCCCGAGGACAGGGCCAGGTGAGCATCGTTGTGAGCCTTCACTGCCAGCTCAAAGTGCCTCATCTGGGCTGGCTTCTGCAGGTACTGGTACTCGTATTTGTTAGGTGTGGAAATGTGTATTTTCTCTAGTCAGAAAAACAAGGGGATGTTGTAAGAATTGGAGCTCAGCTTAGAGCTGATGACTGAAATTCAAACGGAGCTTTGCTAAGCATGTGGTTTTTTTCCAGCTCCTTTAAAAGTATTAATGTTGGGAAGGATGAAAGTTTGACAAGAAAGTCTCACAGATATGTATGTTAAGCACAAAGATTTTTAAATGTGGAGTCTGAAGAAGGAATAGAGATGGAAGCAAGTTTTGATATAGAAGAAAAGAATTGCTGAGCCAGTCTTACTGGATAACCAGGGAGGCAAAGGGTGTGTTAGTTAGAAGGGGTTTTTATGGCTTAGAGCAAAGGATAAACCCACCTCAAACTAACACACCCTTTGCCTCCTTGGTTAGCCAGTAAGACTGGCTCTGCAATTCTTTTCTTCTATATAAAAAACTTTCTTTCATCTCTATTCCTTCATCAGACTCTACATCCAAAAATCTCTCTGCTAAGCACACATATCTGTGAGACTTTCTTGTCAAACTTTCATCCTTCCCAACATCTCCCCCGTTCTGATGAACAACATATTAAAATACACATGGTTGTTTCTTCACATCTTTTATTTTTACCCCCTTCAAGGCAGAAAATCCTTCAAACTGCTCAGCTGAATTTCTTATGAGCTCAGCAAGTGATTTTTCAGTTCTAATCTAGCGGTCAAAAGCATCTCTGTTCAGCTACTGGAGCCAGCTCTGAGCTATCCAAATCTCTGGCAGAAAGGACAGACTGATTCCAGAACTGAATCTTAAAGCACCAGCTGAAAATGAAGTACAGTCCCAGTTACTGTCCACAGTGCTGAATACCTAAACTGTTCCATAAAGTAAAGGAACTTAATGGCCATTTCCAGAAATCACTTGGGCAGTTAGAGCAAATTCATAATTAGCCAGCCAGGTAAGAAAGATTCTTTATTTTCAAGTTCTTCCTACAGACCAGAACTCATCAATCACAGAGAAATGGAAACAAAGATTTTTTTTTTTAAGAAGTCAAATGCTTCTTTTCAAAACGGGTTCAAACAAACTGAATATCTCATTCAAATCATGAACTTACCATTTGGGCAGAAGAACACACTGTAGGTGTATTCTCTGGACAGTCCCTCTGGCTATAGAAAGACAGAAATCCATGCATAAACCACAGGGCTTGGATTAGCAGGAACAGATCCCAGTTTGACTTGGAAAACACAGAAATTATTTTTGCTGCTGTGCAGTGATTTATATCCTTTATAGAAAAGTGATGGCACTGTGCTCTGTTAGCAGAAGCAGTGCCAGAGAACCTTCCCTTTTATCATATTTCTTAGATTAACAGGGCAAGCTTATCCCATAAAATATCCATTGCTTTTTTCTCCTGAACAGTGTTGAAGATTCACCAGAGGAGCTCAAATGGGCTCTTTCTGTACAAGAGCCACTAAAGCTGATTATTTCCCATCTCCTGACACACCATAAATCACCTTGAGGGTGAATCACCTTGAGGATCTTTATAAACCTGCTCACGTTTATTTCACAATTTCCCAAGCTTTTTTTTTCCCCTGAATTACCATAAATTGGTGTTTTCTCACCTCAATAATGACACTGCTGCGAACATAATCCACCCCCACAGGGCTCCTTTTGTCCAGGTAAGAGTCCTCTGAGTGTTTGCCATTCTTCAGGCTCTGCATCCCCTCCTGGCAGCAGTTGGTCCCACCATAGGCAAAAGCTTTTGCTAAGAAACAGAAGGAAAAAGGAGCAGAGATTTTGAGATCTAAGGATCTCTAGAAGTTAAAAAGATCCAAATTAATTAGAAGCAGCTGATTAACAAGTGCTGTAATTACCTCTCTCATATTCCCTTTATTCATATTTGAGTGGTCACATCTAAAACTAGGCAATATTTGAACAGTCATGGGGCAACAGAGAAACTCTTCCCTAGTTTTTGGTTTCTAGTTTTCACTGGAATTATTTGCACAGAATTTATTGTTATATTCTTGTTTAAAAATTTCCACTGATCTCTTTGGGGAAACGAAACAGGCCCAACCTTAATATCACAACAACAAAAAAATGATGACCAGAAAATGTCCTGCTGTTTGTTTGTACATTCTGTGCATCACAGGCAGGGAATTTGTTCCTACAACAAATGAGGTTGAAAAGCCAAGCTGGCAGCAAGTGGAATGAGTGAACTGGGGCAATAGGGAAATCAGAATTTTCTCCTGAGAGAGGAAGGAGAAGAAACACTTGTAAAGCTGTTTTGAGTTGTGAGTACCAGTGATGTTGCTCAGGCCCAGCTCGTTGAAGGACAGGACGATGGAGGTGGGCTTGGCCTCCCCTGGGGCCACACATTTCTTCCTGGTCAGGTGGTGCTTCCCAGGGTGCCCCACAAACTTGATGCCTTTTGGGACAGAAATCTTCACGTGGACCTGTAAAAGATTGGAAATGTCATTTATTGGAAATAATATCAGCCACAATATCAGCCACAAAGTCAAACTGAGCTATGCGAACGATGGGAAACGCACAGAATTCTTCATAACAATCACAGAATGAAGATTATTCATTCTTCAAAGTTTCTAGCCATGGATTTAACTGAGAGCAGTGCTTTCAGCTCAGCAATTCTACAGATATTTCTGGGAGATGCTTCTGGAGCTGGGCAGATGGGGATTGTGAGAAGAAAACATCAAGGGAGATTTTTTTCCTTGGGAAGAAATAGTCCTTCAAAATGACCAATTTTTAGCAGCTTTTTGATTATGAAGGAAATTCTTTTTGGTTCAGCACGAGATTCCAAACTGGGGAATGTCTTTTCAAATGTCTTTTCCCTGCCTTTTTCAACATTTGCTTTTCTGAAGTGCTGCAAGACACTTCAGCCTACCACAGGCGTTTCAAACCAAGCGATGACATTTATTTGAGTTGAAAAAAAAGCAATATTTATCTTCTCAAAGCATCTCTGCTGAGCTTACCCCTCTGTCAGCCTGGCACCTTCTCTCCTGTTACAGGTAAATCACCCACCAGCCGTGGTGAGGAGCCACAACTGAGGTGAGTGTGGAATTTGCAGAACACCCCAACAAGGGAGGAGATGAGGATCCGACTCCATGTTTCAGAAGGCTGATTGATTCTTTTATGATGTATATTATATTAAAATTAAATGATATATTAAAACTATATTAAAATAATAGAAGAAAGGATTTCATCAGAAGGCTTGAAAGGAATGGAATGATAATAAAACCTTCTGACTGCTCAGAGAGTCCAAGACAGCTGGACTTTGATTGGCCATTCATTAAAAACAACCACATGAGACCAATCAAAGATGCACCTGTTGAATTCCACAGCAGCAGATAATTATTGTTTAAAATTATTAATATTAATTATTTTAATTAATTTTGATGAATTAAATAGTAATTATTTTACTTAATTTTACTTAATTTAATATTATTTTAATTAATGTTATAATTATTGTTTAAAATAAGTGTTTCTGAGACCTCTCAGCTTCTCAAGAGAAAAAGATCCTAGCAAAAGGATTTTTCATAAATTTGTCAGTGACAGGGGAGGGCTGAGCTTTACCTCTGCACACAGGGGCAGGTAGTTGTAGACAGTGAGGGGGATCTTGGTCTGCTCCCCCCTGATGACGTGGTAGGGCAGGGTGAAGTCGATGAAGAAGGGTTTGAAGGTCCTCAGCTCTGTCTGGCTGGCAATGCCCAGCCCCTTGTCCTCAGACAGAGCCACAGCCTCAGTGATCCACGTGGTGATGGAGTCAGGCACCTCCACCTGCAGCTGGGCTTCCCCTGAGCTGTGTGAAAAATGCATGTATTTTATGATTTGCCAAAAGCCAATATTAAAATGAATATTATATGTGTTGTGTTAGAAAGTGATGCTGTATTAATTCTCTTAAGTAGTGTGGTAAATGTAGTTTTAGGTTATAAAAAAATGTTAAAATAGAAACTGTGCTATGTAGGATACTTTTTTTAAAGAAAGGACTCGCAGTGAGATAGCAGCCACAGGACACCTGAATCTTTCAGAGAAAGAGAATTTATTGCCCCATTATCAGGAGAAATGAACTTCTTCCCACCTCCCTCAGTTAGGATTAGGAGGAAGAAGTTGACACTGACCAGACAGAATCCTGTATTTGAATGGAATTTCTGCATCATGTATGAGATGTATGAATATGCAACAGGCTATTGCTTTTAAGGGTTAATCCTTTGTTAATGTGTGCCCTTTTTCAGACCTATTTTGCCCAGAAAAAGGTAGCTGGACCATCCATAACTCTGTTTCTATTGTCTCATATTGTCCTAATTCAAATTGACCAAATCATTATTACTCTAATTGTATTACTATTTTTATAACCATTTTACTACTATAAAACTTTAAAAATTTTTAAAAACAAGTGATTGGCATTTTTCACAGCTGGTACTGCCAAAGCAACAGGCAATCATGTTCATCACATTAATTAAATGATTTTTGAGAGGAATAGTGGATTTGTCTTTACAAACAAGCTCTCTCTGCTGGGAGATAAAACCAGCACTGGGAGGTAAAAGAAACAATGGGAAGGATTCCACTGATTGATGAATGGAAAAAGATATTTGTTCTTACAAATAAACTTTAGGTTTGCTGAGAAATGAAATTAGACATTCAAATATGAAAGAAACAATGGGGAAAAACTCTAAATTCCATAAGAACTAAAAATTAAAAAGGAGGGTTATACATTAGAGGGAAATCTTTGTTATCAGGTGTTTTGGGAAGTCTGAACCTCTCAAGTACCTCAGAAATGGGGAAAGAGAGAAGGGAAATTGGGATTAAAAGGAGGCTGCATCCATCAAAAATTGGAGACCCCAGGGGAATGCTCCATGGCCTCTCCCTTTATTCAAATAAAGCAAAAAGGACTCCTCTGTCTCCTTTTTGGACATAAATCTCTGATGTTTGTGGATTAATTTTCCTAATATTTTTAATGGTGTCCCCAAGCATTTTGGGGAATTCCCTCCAGATGCAGATTTATCAGACAGCATTGGCTGCTTTGAGCTTTACAAAAGGCTCTGTGCTTTCTATCAGTTTTGAAACCTGGAAGTTTCTAATTTTTAATATTTATAAGCAGCAGAAAAGCAAATAGTTCTTCTGCAAAACACAAATTCTTCCTGGATTAAAAACTTCATTTGCAGCCTCATTTCCAAGTCACTTTTCTTAGAGGCAAATGTCCGCACAAAGTTAAAAAAATCTAAACAAAACTCTGAAACAAACCCCAAAATCTAAAAAGAAAGAAATAATCCCAGGCCAAAGTCCTGGATAAAAACAGTTCAACAATAATTGATTTAACAGCTAGTGAAATAAAAGTGGGTTTTTTGGAACTCATTTTCCCTGTGTCCATTGCCACAGTGCAGACTCTGCCTGAATGCAAGGACAAATGAGAAACTTTCTAAACATCCAGTCCAGCAACTGCTTGTTGTGATTCAGAAACATTTTGGTTTGCTTGGTTTTGGAATGACTGACTTAGAAAATTTCCAAACCTATCATTTTCTTTCAATGAGGATTGAAATCAGCTATTAAAAATCAAATCTTTGCATATTTAGCTTTCCTGTGCATAGCACAAAGSGATATCATAACCCTGATATCCTCTTCCATGCTTGATAATAATAGAAATGCAGATTTGCTCTTCAGACTTTGCTGTTTCCCTCCTGCAAAGCAGCTTTGGCCCTGCCTGGAACAGAAAACATTTCCTCTAACACAGGAACAAAAGCTATTTCATGGCTCAGCTGGCAGGGTGATTGGTGCAGTTGTGAGTACACCCCAAGGTTGCTTCCTCACAAGTTCTTATGTATTCCCCAGAGCTTGACACACATGCTGCCAGCCCTGGGGACATGGAAAAGGAGAATGGGAGGGCTCCAGAAGAAGTGCCCAGCATGACATGCTGTCCTCATGATGCACTGCCACTGCTTTTCAGATTTGTTCTCACTTGAGGCACCAGTGAAGCACCTTGGCTTTGCTTTTCTCCTCTAAATAAATTAATTTCCAGTGAGCCTGAAGGAGTCCTTCCTGTCAGGAGCCAGGCAGCTCCTCAGGGACTCACCTCTGTGTTTGTYTTACAAAGGGAAAGGATGAAAACAATAAAAAGTGGAGATCAGCGTGCTTTTTATCATTCAGCCACACTCCAAGCACTGGCTGGTGAGTGTGGCTCCCAAAGCTCAAACTGGCAGATGGGAAAAAAGCCTTGGGAAATGCACTTGGGAGCATACAAAACAAATGGAATGGGAATGGGTTGGGTTGGAAGGGGCTTAAGAGACCATCCCATCCCAGCCCTGCCTTGGCAGGGACACCTCCCATCTGCTGCCAGAGAAGCAGCAAAAGCAATGGAAATGGTCACACAATCTCAGGATGGTTCCAGTTGGAAGGATCTCAAAGCTCATCCAGTGCCACCCTGCCTTCCACTGCTGCAGAGAAGCTGCCAAGCGATAGAAATGTTCACAGAATTTCCAGGATGGTTTGGGTTGGAAGATCTCAAAGCTCATCCAAGTGCCACCCTGCCATGGCAGGCGACACCTTCCACTGCTCCAGAGGAGCTGCCAAGCAATGGAAAATGTTCACAACAACCCAAGGAGGGCTCAGGTAGGAAGGATTCTCAAAGCTCAGGCCAACCTTCTGCCCTTCCACTTGCTCTGGAGAAGCTGCCAAACAAATGGAAATGGTCACAGAATTCCAGGATGGCTCAGGTTGGAAGGGACCTTCAAGCCCCTCCAGTGCCACCCCTGCCATGGGCCCAGGGACACCTTCCACTGCTCCAGAGAAGCTGCCAAGCAATGGAAATATTCACAGAATACCAGGATGGTTCAGGTGCACAAGATTCTCAAAGATCATCCAGCTCCACTCCTCTGCTCTCCACCTGCTCAGAGAAGCTGCCAAGCAATGGAACTGGTCACAAGATTCCAGGATGGTTCAAGTTTGAAAGGGACCTTAAAGGCCCTCAGAGTGCCCACCCTCTCCATGGCAGGGACTCCTTCCATGCTGGCAGAGGAACTGCCAACGCAATAGAAATGTTCACAACAACCCAAGGAGGGCTCAGGTTGGAAGATCTCAAAGCCCATCCAGTGCCACCACTCTGCCATGGCAGGGACACTTTCCACCATCCAAGGCTGCTCCAAGCCCTCTCTCAGCCTGGCCTTGGGCATTGCCCAGGGATCCAGGGGGCAGCCACGCCTGTGCCAGGGCTTCCTAAAAGATTTCTTTCCCAATATCCCATCAAAACCCACTTAAAACCCACTTAAATACCAAAGTTATTGAACTCCTTTCCAGCAGACATTGGGGCTCACCCTGCTGCAGTTTGCAGTTTGCAGCTGCCCTGATGCTCAGCCCTGAGGAGCAGCAGGGAGGGAGGCAGTTCTGGCACAATTCCAGCCTGTTTAACCGGACAATTTGTTGCAGCTGATGTTCTTTCCACTGGGATTTCAGCCCATAACCAGCATTAACATTATTTTCACACATGAGGGCACTTACTCTTCTGGGCACAGGGCCAAAGTACACACTCATTTCCAGCCATTAGACCCTCCAGCCAGGCTCTAGGAATTTTTAGAATTGGTTTGGGAAGTTGACATTAGGCTTTTGTTTCTTTTTTTTTTTTTTATGATTGTATATTATAAATTATAGAAGAGAAAAAAAAATAAATTCTTCCTGCTCAAGAGAGTGGAAATGAAGGAATGCTCCACCTCAGTTGTTTCTAATGAAATGAAGTAAAGAAAATGCAATCTGCAACTTTTTATTCCACACTCTCCCACTTATAATTAACTGCCCTGGCTTGCTGAGGCCCAAATGGGCACTTCTGGAATTCTTTGTGTATTTCTACAAAGCATATTTCATGCTCAATTGAACAGATTTGAATACACTTGCTCCAAGTTCCTGTCAAATTTAATTTACAACCATTTATTGAGGATGAAGTTTACTTGCAAACCTGGAGAAGCTTTTTTAATAATTGCTTCAAATTATCCTGGATGTGCTGCTGTGGGATGGATTAGTTATCTCTAATAATTTACTCTTTTAGTTCCAACTGTACCCAGAAGAAAGCAGGATTTGAGAGGAGGCAGACTGAGGTCTGGGGGAGATGTTCTTGCAGGAGATGACAGAGAAAGAAGGGCTCTGGGAAATTTTAAAAGCAATCAATAGAGAATCAATGTGGGCACAACTGAAAGGTTCAGTTTGAAGCAGGAAATACTTCAGAACCAGAGGAAAAGTTGCAAAGATTGAAGTGGTAATGAAGAAAACAACAATAGGGGGAAAAATAATAATTAAAAAAATTAAATATCAGAAAATGCCAGTGTAACTCGTTAGATTTTAAAGAGCTTTGTTTACAACCCTCTGGATATAATTAATGCCAATACCTGACATTGAGGCAGCGCCAAATCCAGGTCTCAGGGAAGAAGGTTCTTTTCCTCTTCTCTGCTCTGCTAGAACAAGAAATAAATCCTAGCAAATTGATTCTTTTAATAAGATATTTCCAGCAGTCAGTGATAAATCAGAGTTATCTGGCTGGTGCAGACTCATTAAGGAGTGAATAACACAAATTAAATGGGTTTTGAAACAATCCCTTTGTGTGCACACCCACTCTGCAGGCAAGAATCTAAAAAATAGTACAAGTAAGGCAACCTTTGAAACCAGCAGAAATAATGGAAATTAAAATGAAATTCGTTTGTGATTCAAATTCTTTTACCAAAGGGAATCAGGGGAAAGAAGTGCAGCACATGACGTCCAGCAGCAGTGATTACAATCACTCCTCTGCATCCATCCCTGCTCCTTGAATTGTTCTGATTTCTGATATTTTAACAATTTAAATCAGCTTTTTATACCTGTTATACTTCATTAGACCTGTTATACTTCATTAGACCTGTTATACTTCATTAGACCTGTTATACTTCATTAGACCTGTTCTACTTCATTATCTATTTCCTAGCTAACCCCAGAAGTTCCTCTGCTAAGAGAAGGTTTTAGGAAGTTCAGGATGCAGAGGGAAGGCCCATCCTCATCACCTGTGGTACTTCACAGCCTTTCCCTCATGCAGATCCTCATTCTGCTGATTTTGACCACCAGCTGAATGGTCCAAATCATGAGCAATGAGTGACTCTGCAAAAACAGCTGTAGCTTGCAAATATTCCAAAAAATTCACAGCAAATTGCAAAGAAATAGTCTTCAAAATGTTAATTTAGCATTCTTTGCATGTGTCACTTTTCCAGAATTAAATTAAATTTAACAAAGCAGGGTCGATTATTTTTTTTTTATATCTACCAAGCCATTTGAAGAATTTCCCCATCACTGCCTTGTCTAAACCTGAGGTGGAAAAACCTGAGAATAGAGAAAAAAACCAGCCAGGAGTATCACAGACAACAGATATTAAGCCTCAAAAGTTACCTTGGTGCTATTTTGGAATGCATGGTGGCCACCAAGGTGCCAGTGTGTGGCTGGAAGGCTGGGACAGCCTCATCTGTGTACATCCCTCCATTCTGCCTGTGGTTCAGGCTGACTATGTCAGTCATCACCACCAAGCCAGTTTCCTAGACAGTGAAAAATCAACACCACAAAACAAAAACCAGCAAGGAAAAAAAGAGAAATAAATAAAAAGAATTAAAGAAAAAGAATTAAATGTGATTAATTAACTGATTTTTTTTTTTAAATAGAATCCCTCAATCCTATTTTAATATTGACCAGGGAAATCCTAATGGAACCTTGAGGATTTTTTAAAGCTTTGTGTAAAAATGATTGTTAATGTGAAGGTGCATAGGCTTCATGAGAAAGCTCTTGTCTGCTTGGAAAATGCATTTAAATCAGCATTTAGATCAGTGTCTAACATTACTGGGCAAGTGTGACAGGTAAAAAAAAAAAATCTTATTTTTTCCCTAGAATACAACATCACAGCTTTTTACCTTTCCTAAAAGTTCCCAGTGTGCTCTGCTGCAGTGAGCAGGCTGCTTTCTCATCAGGCACCACCAGTTCTGCCCTGCCAGGGATGCCAAGCAAAATGCAAAGTGTCCTCACAGGGAAAGCTCCCAGCTCTGGGCCCTAAATTCCCTTTTCCATGAGAGACAGCAGCTCCCAGCAGCACTGGAGGATGAGCTTTGCTCCCTGCACACCAGGTGTGCAGCCCTGCATTCACACCAGCTCCCCAAAAATGAATTTTCCCTAAGAGTTTGCAGCTCTCAGTAAGGACAAAAAGAGCTGCATCAGAGAAGAAAAACCCTCAGGCCCCAGGGGAGAAGCAGCAGTGGGCAAAAAGAGAGAAGGGAGGCTGGTTATGGGGCTGAAAATGCCCCTGAAAACAAGAAAGCAGAGAAGAGAGAAGGGAGGCTGGTTGTGGGGCTGAAAATCACCCTGCAAAGAAGAAAGCAGAAAATAGAGAAGGGAGGCTGGCTCTGGAGTGCCCCTGCAAACATGAAAAGCACAGGAGAGAGAAGGGAGGGTGGTTATGGGGCTGAAAATCACTCTACAAACATCAAAGCACCAAAGAGACTCTGCAGAAAAGGGAGGCTGGTTCTGGAGCTGAAAATGCTCTGCAAACATGAAAGCACAGAAAAGAGAGAAAGGAGGATGGTTCTGGAGCTGAAAACCCCCCTGCAACTATGAAAGCAGAGAAGAGAGAAGGKAGGGTGGTTATGGGGCTGAAAATGCCCCTGCAAACATGAAAAGCACTGAAGAGAGAAGGGAGGCTGGCTCTGGAGCTGAAAATCACCCTACAAACATGAAAGCACATGAGAGAAGGGAGGCTGGTTATGGGACTGAAAATGAAAACATGAAAGCAGAGCTCCAGGCTGGCTCTGGAGCTGAAACCCCCCCTACAGCTATGAAAGCAGAAAAGAGAGAAGGGAGGGTGGTTATGGGGCTGAAAATGCCCCTGCAAACAAGAAAGCAGAGAAGGGAGGCTGATTATGGAGGTGAAAATCACCCTACAAACATGAAAACACACAAGGGAGCCTCTGCAGAGGGGAGGGAGGCTCATTCTGGAGCTGAAAATGCCCCTGCAAACATGAA
>NDFG01001744.1:0-10591 GCA_002167245.1 Sporophila hypoxantha | reverse complement strand
CCCCAGTTCAATCCCAGTTACCCCAGTTCAGTCCCAGTTCAATCCCAGTTCGGTCCCAGTTCAATCCCAGTTACCCCAGTTCAATCCCAGTTCAATCCCAGTTCGGTCCCAGTTCATTCCCAGTTACCCCAGTTCAATCCCAGTTCGGTTCCAGTTCAATCCCAGTTACCCCAGTTCAATCCCAGTTCAGTCCCAGTTCAATCCCAGTTCAATCCCAGTTACCCCAGTTCAATCCCAGTTCAATCCCAGTTACCCCAGTTCAGTCCCAGTTCAATCCCAGTTCCCCCAGTTCGGTCCCAGTTACCCCAGTTCAATCCCAGTTCGGTCCCAGTTCGCTCCCAGTCCGGTCCCAGTTACCCCAGTTACCCCAGTTCAATCCCAGTTCCTCCAGTTCAATCCCAGTTCAATCCCAGTTCAATCCCAGTTCAGTCCCAGTTACCCCAGTTCGCTCTCAGTTACCCCAGTTCAATCCCAGTTCAGCCCCAGTTCAATCCCAGTTCGGTCCCAGTTCAGCCCCAGTTCAATCCCAGTTACCCCAGTTCAGTCCCAGTTACCCCAGTTCGGTCCCAGTTCGGTCCCAGTTCAATCCCAGTTACCCCAGTCCGGTCCCAGTTCGCTCCTAGTTACCCCAGTTCGCTCCCAGTTACCCCAGTTCAATCCCAGTTCGGTCCCAGTTACCCCAGTTCGGTCCCAGTTACCCCAGTTCAATCCCAGTTCGGTCCCAGTTCGGTCCCAGTTACCCCAGTTCAATCCCAGTTCGCTCCCAGTTCCCCCAGTTCAGTCCCAGTTCGCTCCCAGTTACCCCAGTTCAATCCCAGTTCGGTCCCAGTTCAATCCCAGTTCAATCCCAGTTCGGTCCCAGTTCAATCCCAGTTACCCCAGTTCAATCCCAGTTCAATCCCAGTTCATTCCCAGTTACCCCAGTTCCGTCCCAGTTCAATCCCAGTTCAATCCCAGTTCCGTCCCAGTTCGGTCCCAGTTCGGTCCCGGCTCCCACCGGAAGTCGCCGCCGGCCGCGCGCCGCTCACGTGACCGCGCTGCCCCCTTGGCCCCGCCCCCGTTGCCCCGGTAACCACCCTGCCTTTTCCGGCGACCCCGTGACCCGCCCCGACCAATCAGCCGCGGGTACGCTGCAGGCGCTCGGCCAATCAGCGCGCGGGAAGGCGGCGCGCGCGGCGCGGGACCCGCACGGGCGCCGCCATGTTGGGGGGGGCGGCGGCCCCGCGCTGTTTTTGGGGGGTCGCCGCTCAAAATGGCGGCCCCGGGGGCTCCGAGCCCCTCCCGGGCTCACCCCGAGCCCGCCCCAAGAAGAGAATAGCACTGGAGAGGAGAGGCGAGCATCCATTTGGGGAGCGAATGGGAGAGACGTGGCTGAGGGAACTTGCGCGAGGGGAATTCTGGAGAGACTGGGAGGAGACGCTGTGGAGGGGGACTGGGAGGGAGCTGTGGGTGGGGGGAAATCTGGGAGGGACTTGCGTGGGGGGGAACGTGGCGGAGGGGGTACTGGAGAGTGCGCTGGTACACGCGCGGGCACTGAGGCAGGGACATTGGCGGCCGAGATACCTGGGAGGACACTGGGACGGGTGAATGGGGAATGAATCCAGAGGACATGGGGACCTGGCGAAGGGTACTAAGTGCGCGGCGTGAATGGGTAGGTACCATACCGGGGGAACTTGGGAAAAGATGGGGAGGGGCTGGGAGGGACTGTGGGGCGGGAAACTGGCGCGGAGGGATCTGCCGCGCCGCGCGGCTATTGGGAGGTCATCACGTGAAGAGAGGGGGGCACAGCACTGTGGAGGGATATACTTGGTGATGGGCGCACCCGAGAGGAGACTTGAGAGGGGAAAGATTTGCGACGGCAAAGACCGTGGGCGGGAGGGGAAGGGGGAGAACTAAAGGATGAAACTGCGGAGGACAATCTGCGGGGGGCCGGTCAAATGGGTGGTAACTGTGGGGGGAAGATGTGGGCGAGAACTGGAAATGCGGACTTGGGGGTTTCGGGACGAGCGAACGATTAAGGGAGGGTATACTGTGTTAGGGAGACTACGAGGAGGAGGGGATCTTGAAGAGGAGTGGGGGACTGTGTGGACAAGATTACTGGAGGGTGGCACGGGGTCGTAGCTACCAAGGAGGGTATCTTAGGGAAGGGAAACTTTGGGGGAGGCACTGGGGATTGCGACTGGCAGGCGACTAATACTTGGGAAAAAGGCCGGGAGGGACTGATCGCGGGGAAGTGATGGGGACGTGTGGGGGCCGCAGTGAGTAAGGGCTAATCTGTGTAGTAGGGAGGGACTAGGGGACGACCTGGGAGGTAGGCAATGGGAGAGCACTCAGCGAGGGAGACTGGGCAGGGAAATGGGTGAGGCATCTTGGGGGCAATTGCGGACTGGGTATCGTGACGGGAAGGGACGTCGAAGGGGGGGAATGGTGAAGGACTGGGGGGACTTGGGATGGAACTGGGGGGGGGCTGGGGACAGACTGGAGGGGCATGGGGAGCACAGGAGGGACTGGGAGGGTTGTGGGGGGGTCACTGGGTGAAACTGGGTGAACTTGGTGGGGACTGGGGGGGTTCAATGGGGTAACCGGGCCAGGTTTACTGGGGTAACTGGGAGCACTGTGGGGTAACTGGGGAGGGTAACTGGGGATGGAACTGGGATGACTTTGGGATGGACGGGGGAGGGTAACTGGGATCTAACTGGGGATTAATTGGGCTGACTGGGGCTGACCGGGCCGGCCTCCCCCGCAGGGGTTCGCCGGGGGGTCCCCAGCTGCGCTTCCTGCCCGAGCTGGGGGCAGCGCCCGCCCCTCCCCCAACGGCCCTCCCCCCACAGCCCCTCCTCTGCCAGCCCCGCCTCCACCGGCCCCGCCCCCAGCAGCCCGCTCCCCCCAAAGCCGCCTCCCCCCAGCCCCTCCCTCACAGCCCCTCCTCCATTGGCCGCCTCCCTCACCCGGCCTCCCACAACCTCCCTATTTTTTGGGCCCCGGGCCCTGCCCCATGGCCCCTCCACTATTGGCCCCTCCCCCATTGGTCCTTGCCCTATTGGCCCCTCCGCATATTGGCCCTCCCCCACGGCCCTGCCCCCACCGGCCCCGCCACCCCGCTGCCCCTCCCCCTAGCCGGGGTTCCCCCCAGCGCCTGCGGAGGGGGAAGGGGCCAGGGCCGCCCCCGCGTGGCCTTCAATTCATCATCCTCCTCCTCCTCCTCCTCCTCGTGGAGGGGCTTGTTCCTGGGGCAGCCCGTCCCCGCTCCCCCGCGCAGCTCCGCCCCCCCGGGGCCTCCCCAGGCCCCGCCCAGAAACCCCCGGCCCCGCCCCGCTCCCGAAGGCTTGCGCCTGCGCCTGACGCGCCGTGACCCTCTGACCTCTGTGTGACCTTCTGACCTCATGTGTGACCTCTGTGATGTCTCTGTGACCTGACCCCTGTGTGTGACCTCTCTGTACCCCTGTGTGACCCTGACCCCTCTGTGGACTCCCGCTGTGCTGGCCCTCTGACCTCTGCTCGGTGACCTCAACTCAGGGACCTCCGTGCGCGACTTTGACCGTCTGCCCCTCCCCTCCGGGGCGGTGACCTTTGCAACTGTGCCCCCGTGGCGCCTCAGGGACCCCCGACCTGTGCCGGTGACGCTTTTGACCCCTCGAGCCGCAGCTTTAATAAAGGGGCGAGCCCCCGTTGTTCCCCGAGTGTCTTTGGAGGCCCCGGTGCGGCGGGGGGGGGGGCGGGGCGGGCTTCGGGGTGAGCCCGGAGGCTCGAGCCCCCGGGCCGCCATTTTGAAGGCGGCGACCCCCCAAACAGCGCGGGTGCGCCCCCCCAACATGGCGGCGCCCCGTGCGGGTCCCCCGCGGCCGCGCGCGCCGCTCCCGCGCGCTGATTGGGCCGAGCGCCGCAGCGTGCCCTACGGCTGATTGGTCAGGGTGGGTCACGGGGTCCGCCGGAAGAGCCCGGGCGGTACCGGGGCAACGGGGGCGGGCCAAAGGGGAGCGCGGGTCACCGTGAGCGGCGCGAGGCCGGCGGGCGACTTACCGCGTTCGGGAGCCGGGACCGCAACTGGGAACCGAACTGGGACGGAAACTTGGGATCTGAACTGGGAATTGAACGGGACGCGAACTGGGGTAACTGGGAATCGCACTGGGATTCGAACTGGGATTTCGAACTGGGGTAACTGGGATTGATCTGGCGACCGAACTGGGATTGAACTGGGATTTGAACTGGGACGACAATGGGATTGAACTGGGGTAACTGGGAGCGACCCTGGGACTGAACTGGGGAACTGGGACGAACTGGATTGAACGGGGTAAACTGGGACCCCGAACTGGGACGAACTGGATTGAACTGGGGTAACTGGGACCGAACTGGGGTAACTGGGCTGAACTGGGATGAACTGGGGGTAACTGGGGAGCCGAACTGGGGTACTAGGAGCGAAACTGGACCGGAACTCGGGCGGTAACTGGCGATTGAACTGGGGACCGAACTGGGACGGAACTGGGGTAACTGGGACTGGAACTGGGGTAACTGGGATTGAACTGGGCTGGAATGGGACCGACTGGGATGAACTGGGGCTGACTGCGGATTGAACTGGGGTAACTGAGAGCGAACGTGGGTAACTGGGACTGAACTGGGATTGAACTGGGATTGAACTGGATTGAACTGGAGGACTTGGGAATTGAAACTGGGGTAAACTGGGTCAACGGGACGGACTGGGACCGAACTGGGACCGACTGGATTGAACTGGGGTAACCTGGGCGACCGAACTGGGGGAACTGGGATTGAATGGGGACTGAACTGGGGTAAACTGGGATTGAACTGGGATTGAACTGGGGTAAACTGGGATTCGAACTGGGATTGAACTGGGACTAACTGGGATTGAACTGGGGTATGGGATTGAACTGGAACCGAACTGGGATTGAACTGGGGTAACTGGGAAGAACTGGGACGAACTGGGATGAAGCTGGGAGCTGAACTGGGTAACTGGGATTGAACTGGGGTAACTGGGATTGACTGGGATTTGAACTGGGAGTGAACTGCGATTGAACTGGGTAACACTGGGATTTTGAACTGGGGTAACTGGGATTGAACTGGGACCGGACCTGGGACCCGGACATGGGGTAACTGGGACCGTTAACTGGGGTAACTGGGACTGAACTGGGGTAACTGGGGTAACTGGACTGGAACTGGGGATTGAACTGGGATTGAACTGGGATTGAACTGGGGGTAACTGTGGATTGGACTGGGATTGAACTGGGACGGAACTGGGGTAACTGGACTGAACTGGGACGGAACCTGGGGTAACTGGGACTGAACTGGGAATTGAACTGGACCCGAACTGGGATTGAACTGGGATTGAAACTCGGGGTAACTGGGAATGAACTGGGGTAACTGGGATTGAACTGGGACTGAATGGGATGAACTGGGACTGGAACTGGGATTTGACTGGGACCAGGACTGGGTAACTGGGATTGAACTGGGATTGAATGGGCACCTGGGCGTAACTGGGATTGAACTGGGCGGACTGGGGTCAACTGGGACTTTGAACGGGACTTCTGAACCTGGGAATTGAACTGGGAGCGAAACTGGGGTAACTGGGAAGAAACTGGGACCGAACTGGGATTGAACTGGGATTGAACTGGGGTAACTGGGATTGAACTGGGACCGAACTGGGATGACTGGGATTGAAACTGGGATTGAACTGGGATTGACTGGACTTGGAACTGGGTAAACTGGGACCGGAGCTCGGACGCCGAACTGGGGTAACTGGGACCGAAACTGGGGCTGAACATGGGGGTTTATTGGGGTTCCGGGGGGTTCCCGCTGGAGAGATCCCGGGCCTCTCCAGGGGTGCCCGTGGTGATTCCCCAGGACACGCGAGGGGCTCTGGGGGTCCGGGGGGGGTCCTGCGGTTGCTGCCCCCATCCCGTGCCCCGCGAATGTCCCGGTGCTGATTCCCTCTGTCACGCGCTGTGTCCCGGTGCTATCCCGGTGTTTCCTGGTGTCCCAGTCCCTGCCCACCGCGTGCATTCCCGGTGCTCTCCCAGTGCTGACTGCGCCTGTGTCCCGGTGTGGTCCCAGTTGTCCCAGTGCTGATCCTCCCTGGTGCTGTCCCCGGTGTTCCGGTGAAATCCCTCGGTGCTGACTCCAACCTGGCTGGTGCTGTCGCAGTGTCCGCCAGTGCAATTCCCAGGTGCGTTCCCCGGTGTATTCCCAGTGTCCCCGGTGCTATCCCAGTGCATTCCAGTGCATTCCCTCGGTGTTCCCGGTGTCCCGGTGCATTCCCGGTGGCTGATTCCTGGTTGTGTCCCGGTGCATTCCCGGTGCTGAGCCCCCGTTGTCCCGTGGTGTGTCTCCAGCTCTGGTCCCTGGTGATTCTGGTGCTGTTCCTGGTGTCCCAGTGCTGTTCCCGGTGCTCCCCGGTGAATCCCGGTGCTTCTCCAGTGCTGACCCTCTGTCCGGTCTGTCCCCAGTCTGTTCGGTGCATTCCCGTGCTGTCCCGGTGTCCCGGTGCTGCTCCCGGTGTTTCCCCGGTGTTCCCTGGTGCATTCCGGTGCATTCCGGTGCCTGGACCTCTGTTCCTGGTGTGTTCCAGACTTCTCCAGTGGCATTTCCCAGTGCTGATTCTCCTGTCCGGTGCATTTCCGCAGTGCATTTCCCGGTGTTCCCCGGGTGCTGATTCCCGGTGCATCTCGTGCGTTCCAGCCTCTCTCCGGCAATGCCGCTGCCGCGCGTGGCTCTCGTCCCGCCTTGGCGCAAGCGGGGGCTGCTCAAGCACGTGGGCCCGGTGAGAGGGGGCGGGGCCTTCCCTGGGTGGGGCTGGGGGTGTGGCCGGGGTGGGTGTGGCGGTGCCTGGGTGTGCCCCTCACCCCAGAACCCAAATTTGTGGTGGGAGGGTGGGGGCGGGGTCAAGGGACAGTGGGCGGGTTTAGGAGCTAAATGGGCGGGGTTAGGGGCAGTGGGCGGGGTTTAAGGCAGTGGGTGGAGTTGAGGCAATGGGGGGTTTAAAGCAATGGGCGGGGGTCCAGGGCAGTGGGCGGGATTGGGGAGTGGGCGGGGTTGGAGAGTGGGGCGGGGGGTTTGAGCAGTGGGAGGGGTTGTGAGCAGTGGGCCGGGGTTTAGAGCCAGTGGCGCGGGGTTTAAGGCAGTGGTGGAGTTGAAGCAATGGGCGGGGTTTGGAGCAGTGGGCGGGGTTTGGAGCAATGGGCGGGGTTTGGGGCAGTGGGGCGGGGTTTGGAGCAATGGCGGGGTTAAGGCAGTGGGCCGGGGTTAAGGCAGTGGGCAGGGTCAGGGGTGGGCGGGGTTTGGAGCAATGGGGGGTGGGGCAGAGGGCGGGGTAATGGCAGTGGGTGGAGCCAGGTCAATGCCCCCCAGGAGGCTCAGGGTGAAGCATCCCTATGGAGTGGGGCAGTGGGCGGGTGGGCTACGGGCAGTGGGCGGTGGTTCTGAGTTGTGGGTGCTGTTAGCTGGGACGGTGGGTATGGCAGGGGGCAGGGCTCAGCTGTGGGCGGGGTAGTGGCACTGGGTGTGGCTCTGGGCAGGGGGCGTGGCTCCGCTGTGGGTGTGGGTCCCTGGGCTGTGGGTGGGGTTTGGGTGGTGGGTGTGGCGTGGGCTGTGTTCAGTGGGGCGTGGTAGTGGCGCCCCCGCCCAGAGCCGAGGAGGAGATCATCGCGGAGGATTGGGCAGTGGGGCGGGGCAGTGGGTGTGGTTTGCGGCGGTGGGTGTGTCATGGGGTGTGTCAGTGGGCGTGGTCAGTGACGCCCCGCCCACAGCCCGAAGGAGATCATCGCTGAGGATCTACGACGACGCCCAATGGTGGAATTACGAGGCCTCGCGGCTCGAGGGGCTGATCCGCCCTGGTACAAAAGTCCATCGACCCCACCTGGTGAGACCCCCAACCCACCCGGCGGAGACCCTCCCCACTCAGTGAGACCCTCCCCACCAAGGGAGACCTCCACAGTGAGACCCTCCCAACTGGTGAGACCAACACACCCCGGGGACCCTCCTCCACCCAGTGAGACCCTCCCTGCCCCAGGGAGACCCCACCCACCCACTGAGACCCCTCCCCCACAGTGAGACCTCCCTGCCCAGGGAGACCCCTCCCCCCCGTGAAGCACCCCTCCCCACCCCGGTGAGACCCCTCCCCTCCCCCAGTGAGACCCCTCCCCCCGGTGAGACCCTCCCCACCTGGGAGTCCCCCCGCCAGCTGTAAGGGACCCCCACAGTGCTATCGGGGCTGTGGGTCCAATAGGGCCCCAAAGGCTCCTATGGGGTCCCATGGGATCTATGGGGCTCCCATGGTCTATGGGGTCCACAGGGCCCCCCTCACCTATAGGACCCAAGGCCCCCCCATGGCTCTATAGGGCCCCCAGGGCTCTTATGGGCGTCCATGGGGCTCTATAGGGTCTGCAGAGCCCTCCCATGGCTCCATAGGACCCCACCCACAGCTTTTTCCTAGGATAATCCAGGCCTCCCGCCCAGGGCTCTGTAAGGGTCCCATGGGGCTCTATTTGGGGCTCTCCCCAATGGCGCCTGTGGTTGAAAGAGGGACCCCCTGTCCCCCCATCGGCCTATGGGACCCCATGGGCCCTATAGACGCCATAGAACCCCTCCACGGCCCTAGGACCCCCCATACACCTCTATGGGACCCCCAGACCCCACGGCCCTATAGGACCCTAGAACCCCCCCCCACTGGCTTCTATGGGACCTCCCCTGGGTTCTATAGGTCCATAGAGCTCTAAGGGCCATAGGGCCCCATGGCTCTCTAATGATAATCAGGCCCTCCCCACGGGCTCTATAGGACTCTATAGGACCTCCCCTCAGCGGCCCTGTAGGACCCCCCAGGAACCCCCATAGCTCTATAGGGCCCTCCCATGGCCCGCATAGGACCCCAGGACCCCCCCATGGCTTTAAATAGGACCCCATGGCCCCCACATGCTCTATGGGACCCCCATGGCCCTATACGGGACGCCCCCACCTGCCCTATGGGACCACCCAGGACCCCTGTCCACCCCCATACGCTGCTATAGGGCCCCCCCACAGCCCTGAGGACCCCCAGGCCCCCCCATGGCTCTATGGGACCAGGCCCCCATGGCCTAACGGGACCCCCCACGGCCTATATGGACCCCAGGCCCCCCATGGGCTCTATACGGGCCCATAGGACCATAGAACCCATGTTCTATGGGCCCCCCACGGCCCTATGGGGACCCCAGGACCCCCCTGTCCCCCCCATAGCTGTATAGGGCCCCCCCAAGCCCTGTAAAGGCCCCCTGTCCCCCCCCACTGTCTCTATGGGGCCCCCCACGGCCCTACGGGACCCCCATGACCCCCTGTCCCCCTGTCCCCCCAGCGGGCTGCCTATTACTGAACGTGGACGACGGAACCTGGTGTCCTGGCTGTCCCGCAGCGACCCCAACTCCGGTCATCACCAAACGGCCCGCAGGGCGCGGGGGGCCTCAGGGTACGGGGGGGGCTGAAATGGGGGGGGGCCGAAATGGGGGGGGGGGCCCGAAAATGGGGGGGATCCCGCAATGGGGGGCGCAGGTACGGGGGGGGCCCTGAAATGGGGGGGGCCTGGAAATGGGGGGGGCCTCTGAACAGAGGGGGGGGCCCGAATGGGGGGGGCCTGAAATGGGGGGGGGGGCCCCGAAATGGGGATGGGGGGCCCGAAATGGGGGGGCGGCAGCGTACGGGGGTCCCTGGAACAGGGGGGCGGCCAAAATGGGGGGGGGCCGAAAAATGGGGGGGGCCCGAAATGGGGGGGCGCAGGACGGGGGGGGCCTGAACCGGGGGGGGGGGCCCCAAAACCTGGGGGGGATCCTAAAACTGAGGGGGATCCCCCAAAATGGGGGGGCCCAAAATGGGGGCTGGGTTCTGTGGGGGGCTCGAAAATGGGGGGGTCCCCAAATGGGGGGGGCCACAGGTAACGGGGCCTGAACCGGGGGGGAGACCCCAAATGGGGGGGAATCCCCAAAACTGGGGGGGCCAAAAACCTGGGGGACTCCTAAAACTGAGGGGGACCAAATGTGGGGGACCCCGAAAATGGGGGACCCCCAAAAATGGGGGGTGCAGGTATGGGGGGGGGGGGCCCTGAAACGGGGGGGGCCACAAACTGGGGGTCCAAAATGGGGGGATTCCCAACACAGGGCGGGAAACTGGGGGGGAACCCCCAAATGGGGGATCCCAAAATGGGGGGGCCCCGAAAATGGGGGGGGCACGGGTACGGGGGGACCCCAAACAGGGAGATCCCCAAAATGGGGTGGGGCGCCAAATCGGGGGGATCCAAACTGGGGGGGACCCAAAACCTGGGGGGGGGCCTACAAGCCGGGGGGAACCCCAAAACTGGGGGGGACCCGAAATGGGGGGGCCAAAAACTGGGGGGGGGGGGGGGGGGGGGAAAACTGGGGGCCCAAAATGGGGGAACCCGAAAATGGGGGGGGGGGGAGCTAAAACCTGTGGGGGACCCCAAAACGGGGGAGACCCAAAACCTGGGGGGACCCCGAAAATGGGGGGGGCCGCTACAAACTTTCCGGGGGTCTAAAAACTGGGGGGACATCCCCAAAACTGGAGCGGCCCTAAAACGTGAGGGATCCCCAAAACTGGGGGGGCG
>NDFG01001732.1:66242-83831 GCA_002167245.1 Sporophila hypoxantha | reverse complement strand
TAACTAGCAGTTTCTTTTAAGTAAGGAATGCTCAAAACCCCACAATGATTCTAGAACTGTGGGTTGAAAAAAATCTGATACTGACCAAGAAGGATATGAAAATTTGTCTTTCTTGATTTGGTTGGTTTTATTTGTTTGTGGGGATCTTGTTTTGGTTTTGTTTGGGGTTTTTTTTGATTTTTTAAAGTCTTTTGTATATTAATGGGAAAAAAGGAGGGGGATAGAGGGATATTAATTTTCAGGTATGTATACTTCTGTCCATGTTTGTATTGCTGTCAGTTATTTAACGCTGTAACTACAAAATTAGAAGTTACCATCATCTCTGAAATGCCACTGTGCAAGAGTATACATGGAAATTGTCTTTCAACTGTTGACTGCAATAGTTTTGAAGCTTTCTGCTCTCCACATGCTCAGAGCAGTCTATCCGCCTGTTGTATCTCAGATGCAAAAAATGAAAGAAAATTAAAAAAAAAAAAATAAACAGGATTGGTTTTAGACTCTAACCTGGAAGCATGCAGCCTCTGGCCTGTCCACCGTTGCTTCCTCTGGAAGGGTCTGCAGCTGCAGGCTGGGGAGTGGCGCAGCTGCTTCAGCACCTGATGCCACAGCCTGCTCTTTGGCCTAAAGGGCAAAAACCCCAGCATCAGTTGTAATTCTCCTTCAGACACACACCTGGGATGAACCGTGTCCCCTTGAGCCCGTTGAGTGGACTTGCTTTGATCACTGGACCTAACATCCATGAATAAAGTACGACTGATTGAATTTTTTGCAAATAAATCTCTAATTCACAGTGCTGGGAGAGAATGCTAGCAAAAAAAAAGCACCTTGCCCTGGTCTGCAAAGAGAAAGGCCAAGGATATGGCACATATGTATTTACTTGCTAGAAACACAGCACTTGCTGCATGACATTCACTTCCAAAGTTTGAAAGAAGCCAGTATGGAGATGGTGGTGGCACAAAAGAAATTTTCCAGCAGCACAGTTTGCTGTAGGAGAAACATGCAGCTCAGATTCTGCCACTTTCGTGAACATTAAAGGAAAGAGACTCAAAAAAGATATCTGAAAATAAATAAATTAAATACATAGCAACAGTTTTGGTGAACTCTGAAACTAAAATAGAGATTCCCACACTGCTAGGAATCAAAGATATAGTAAGGGAAATTGACACTCCAAGGTAATGAAATCACTTTTGCTCTGCACTGCTCTAGATTAAAAACAGTTATGATACCATCTGCCATAAGAGCTAGAGAAATAATCCTTCTCCTAAATAATTAATATGTACAGCTTTGTTGGACCTTCAAATAGTCCTATATCAGGGCACAATGTACAAGTCAGAGGGAAAACTTGAGATTACTATTAAGTTTAAAATATACTATGGAAGTTTCTGACCACAGATTATTACTTCCTGCCTTTTCTTTTGCTATTTATGATGTTTCATAGGTTAAAGTAGCAGACACAAAGCCAAATGTTTTACGGCCACCAAGTATGTGACTTTTTTATTCTTCAGTAGAGGGGTAACTCCACAGCAATTGCCAATTTTTTGTGTGTTCCATTAGTCTTCACTTGTCAACCAGAATAGTGCTCAGTGAGGGAAGGCCAGTGAATTTTGTCATAACTTCTACATTCAGAAAAAGTTGTGTATGTACTACAAACTGGCATTTTATTTCATTGTGGTTTTTTAAGATGGAAGAAGTTGAGGGGAAACTTCAACACTAAGGAAAGGAAGTTGCTTTGCAACAACTTCTCTCCTCCCCTGAGAATAAGCAGTTCCAAGGCTTCAGCATGTTTAGAAACACAAATCAGAGGGAACACTTCCAATTCTTACCTCATTCAGGGCAGCTTCCACAGCTTTCATTTGACTAATGATCAACTCTTTGTCTCTATTATAAAAGAAAAGAAAAAAAGAAACAAAAACAAAACAAGAACATGGAGTAACTTTTGGAACTGAAGCTCTACCAATGTAGAAATTAATCTTCTGCTACTTTATGGCTGTCATGTCTTGTAAAATAATTGTTGATAACTCAAACTATTAGGATTTTCTCTCTTTTTCATATTTCAATGCAACCCTAAAATAGTTCATGTACCACTATTTGGTGCATTTCCATGTGAAAGATGCTTCTGTTGAGGAGAAGCAAATAAAATTGAGATAATTACAGGCCTATCAATGAACAACCATCATGGCTTGGATATAGAGGTCATAAAAAGTCTCTAGCAGGATGATATTATATTCTTGTATTGGAAACCACAGACAGATTCTGTTAATTTAATCTGTTTTGTTTATATTCCAAAGGGAGAAATACAACCTATTACTTGTAAAGAGCTGCTGTAATAATGGAGGGAAGAGTAGCTTTCTTTGTTGATATTCAGTTGCTATATACAGGAAAAGAAAGCCAGTTTTAAAGTTACTTCACATTACAATAACCTTTTCTGGATATATGTATGGCCACAAGAAATGATCTTTACTGAAATGCCCAAATAGATTGGGGCAGGATGAAAAGGGCAAGCTTTCTGGAACAAATCTTTCTGCAGGTGACACCCGCTTTGATCAAATCATACCAAATAACATTTGGCATTTTAATTAGCTTGTTAAACATTTAATTGATGACCATACAAATTGCATTATTTCCCTGGTGCATGAAACCCTTAAAGCTTCTCAGCTATTGTTCTTCAGAGGTTGAATGATCCCAGATATGATGAGAATTTAATTAACTAAAATTTTTTTAGATCCTAGCCATGGAACAACAATATTCATAACACATACTTCATACTACGAAAAGTATGAGACAACAAAGTCTGCAAAGACTTATTTTTTTCATTTGGCATAAGAATAAGTTAGTAATAAGCTTCAAGTCAAGGGGCTCCTTTTGACTACCAATCTTCTCAAGACCAGTGCCTGAGCCTTTCCTTCCACTCCAGGTGTTGGTGTAAGTGGTGTGGGGATTAGGTCAAAATCCAAAACTCCCTGAAATCAGCAGGAAGATCTATCTTGTACCACAGGAAAGGCTAGGTCCAAAATGGGTTTCAGTCCCTTTGGCAGTGAAGACCTGTCCCCTAGCTGATGCTTCTGTATTTACTCTAAATAATTGTATCTGTCTATGAAAAGTTGGCATGGAAACACAGAGACCATACAATAATTTCTTAATAAACAGAACTTTAAGGATCTGCCAAAGAGATGTTGTCAGACCAGTAAGATAGCACAGTATTTTGTTTGCCAGTTATTTCAGCACCCAGAATTTGAAGCACTCTTATGGGATAACTGCATAAAATGTATGACCTAGTATTTAAACTAACACTTTTGTTTTTAGAAGACCCCTGAATTTAAAAATAAAAGAGACAGATGTACTTTTCTCTTCTAATCTTACACTGTCCAGGGCTAAAGCCCTGCCCACGGAAGTAGGAATTTAAATTTTTGTTCATTTTAAGTGACATCCCCCAGGCCCCAGGACTCACTTTATTCCCTGTTCAAGGCACGTTCTGCCTGTCCTCGAGAGTCTCCAAGCTGCTTCTGGTCCCTGCACGCAAACGTCTTTCAGGAGTTTCTCCTGTTGATCCAGAGCTTGGGTCTTTTTCCTCAGCTCTCCGCTGCATCAGGGAGCCCCTGCAGCAGACGAGAGCAGAGTTCTCCTGTAGCCCAAACTAAACTTCTACTTTATGCACTGGCATACTGACCAACGGAACGACCAATTGATTGTGAAGTAGATCTTGGACCACTTGCATCCTAAGGTTTTATGAATGTTCCCTAGCAAAAGCATTACTGACCAGAAACCTTTCCCCTAGTTTTTTTTAGTATATTTGGCTTATATATAAATGTTGCTTTAGCAAACAAAATTATTGTAGGCAAAAAAAAACCCTCAAAAAAACCCCCATTGAGGCCTTTTTTCTTAAACTGTTAAAGAAAAACCCCATTAGGGCTTTAAAAAAAAAATTAAAAAGGAGTCTTTGAAAGTGTTTTCTCAGAGCCGTAAAGTTCCAGCAGACTGAGTAGTGCGTGTGTATTTACTCCTGTTGTTTTTATTTAGACAAAGGACTGCACCTAATTTGGCTTATTTTAATGAAAGATAATACCTGGTGACTGCTCCACGAAGAAAACATCTTAATACCGGTCGGAGACACTTGGCTTTTACTCAGCTCAGTAAATGTGTGCGATTCAGTCTGTTACTCAGCGCTCCTGAATCGTGTCGGGGTGTTCATTGTAAAAAGGCATTGTGCCTCATCGCTCACGCTGCAAAGTGTTTTGTAATCCTCCTGTACATTGTCTTGGTTGATTTTTCTGAAAGAACAAACAAGTTGTGGCCTGATTCTGTAACTATAGTCAGTGCTTTCCCTACCATTGAAGTGAGTTCCATTGCAAACATATCAAAGTTAACTAAAGAATAAACTCATGCTTAGGATAGTATTGTGAGGTTTTTGTTCAAACATGAAGACATCAACTGAACAATAAAACGGCAGAGCCAGTTAATTGTGGTGCTTTTTTATGAAAAATTCATGTAAATTTGGCCTTCATTATTACTAGGAAGCGGGGCTGAACCTGTCAGGACTGTGGGAACCAGTTATGGCTGGCGCCTTAATGGCTATAGGTAGACAGCGTTAGATAGGATGCAAAAACTGTGAGTAATTTTCAGCGACAGGGGAAAAAGATCTCACCAGTGTCAATGTTCAGCAATTTGTAGTTGGTGGACACGCAGAGATATATACTTGGAAACCGCTGAGTGTCATAAAGTAAGAGCTTGGTGGGCATCTCTGTTCTAAAATATGGGTTCCGGAGGACAAAGAAAGTATATGGCTTGAAAGGGAGGAAAGAGTGTCTGTCAGTTGCTGGTGCATTTTTAATCTGTATCCGACGAGCAACGAGTAGGATCGATCTACTAGAATTGAGGTTGTGAATAGAGTTTTCATTAACGGTGGCAAAACGGTTACTGTAAAGGAGAGGCATAAAGGACTGTTGAGAACGAAAACTGAAGTGATAGATTTTTTGTTGTAAGGTGTATGTAAAAAACCGACAAGAGAATGGTAGGGACATGCGGGTTGACTTAGCGGATTGGAAGAGGGCTAGATAGTAGGAGTATATCAGGTGTGGACAGGAAGAGAGTGGGAGGATGGTGAGGACAGGTCATCAGGTATGCACGATATTGGCTTTGCTCGCTCCGAAGGTTTGATTGTAGGGATGTGGGGAATAGAAGGCGTTGCCGGGTGGCTGGAGCAACGGAGGTGTCTACTCCAAGCGTAGTGTCTTGCAAGAGGGTAGGGGAACCTACAGCTGTACGAATCGGATGAGATGGTGCAGAATCTAGAGCCGAACGGCCAGTAAGAGACTGACAGAGAGGGAATTTTGTGCATTTGTGACTCTGTGAGAGGGAAGTGCAGATACGATGAATGTACACACGAGATTTTTTCCCCCTGATACGATGTGGTACTTAATGCTTCAGGGAAACAGAACCGCTGACAATTTGTAAGTTGATAGTTATTACTGGTTTATAACAATTGTACATTTGACAAACATCTAAGGGAGTTAAATACTAGCTAAGAACATTTGTATTTCATTTACATTTCTTATTGTACTGACACCTTCCCGCTACTGATGACACTTACTATCTGCATGCTGATTGTCGTGAAAGTGAAATCTTCCTGTTTACGGATACATTAAATCACATCAACATTTCCAAACAATGGCGGAGAACCTGGAGTGGCTTGAGACCAAACTCATGGGAATTTGTAAGCGAAGATGACCTTCGCTGTGTAACAATCAAAAAGATAATACTTCAGCGGGGATGAAAAGGGATATTTCTAAATAATCTGTCTCTTCTGGTTTAGTGACATTTAGCAAGGCGAAAGAGTTTCTGGGTGAAAAGTTACTGATTGGACAATTCAATTTCATGCTTGTTTTTCCAAAAGAAACACAAATCAAAAAATGTGGTAGAAAGGAGAATCTCTTTAGGCAGAGAGCCTCCAAGTCAAATGCACTTACTTGCTGAACTTCACTTAATTGGGTCTGCAGTTCTGTGGGTTTTTTTCGAGCCTCTTTTCGTCATCTCGTTGAGAGCCCCATCTTGCATTCTGCAAAGCTGCAGGTTGCAGTGAGCGGGACTCCACCTCTGTTGGCGTGTGAAGGCCTTCGTGAAATTCAATAGTTCTTGCTGCAAAGTTGCTTGTTCTCTGTCAGGCAAACAAAAAAAGCATGTTTGTGATGGGGTCTAGTGATGAGAAATCTGCTATTTGAGCAGAATAAAATAATATTAATATTTAGACTCAAGAAAAAGAGACAAAACATATTTTTTCCTCCGTCTTTTAAAAGACGTACCAAGGGCAAAGAGTTGGTGAACCGTGTCACCTACCAAGGGTTACTGCCAATTCTGTTTAAAAGGGAAGTACTGTTTTCACCTAAGGTTTACTAGAAAAGATTATTAGAGAAAGAGTTTATCCTTCCATTTTTGGTTAAAGGGAAGAAGGTTATCTTTACTGAAAGAAAGGAGGTAAACATAGAGAAAGTAGACAACAATAATAAAAAGCAACCTTTACATTTACATCAAGCCAAAAGCAAATGTGTTTCTTATAAGCTGATACGGATCGATGATAGAACTTGAAAAAAATCTTTTACTTGGATACACTAAACCTCCTCCAAAACTTCTTTTCTCAACAAAAGAAAAAACCTATTCACACCCTAATGTGTGACAATCAACTTCTGAGTGCCATTATAGGCAGCACTTCATTGTCATGGACTCATCACCAGCCTGAAACAAGAAAATGTCTGAGCTGATCAAGGGAGCTTCACCATTGCTGTAAACCTTCTGTTTTGCCACGAAGAAGAAGACTGTAAATCTGCTTACTGTTCTGGGCAGTCTGTCATACAATCCAGCTTCCAGGGCTGGGCGTTCAGTCTGCGGAGCCCACGAGCCAGCCTCTCTGCCAGGAGGAGTCCCTCTCACAGGTAGGCTCTGCACCCACGCCGAGCGTTCCCTTGAACCGTCTCCATCATGAACACTGCCATCAGGTTGTCCGTCATGTTTTGTAAAGCAGTTTCTGGCTGTGCTGATCAGCGAGTACTCAGACTAAGCAGTGGAGACTCTGAATTTTTAAAGAAAAAAAACAACAAAAAGGAACATCGAGCAGGTTATTAGTTCCCGTTGTCTTGTGATATCACCTTCTTTTTCACTTATACAGCATGAACATGTAATATTCTGAACACAGGAATTGTGAATCTGAAATACTGTTTAAACTTTTGCTTTTAAAGGACATGAATTCAATTTATTGAAAGCAGCATGATCAAGAGAAGAAAGTGCCTGAAACTGAATCTAAACACATTTGATTCAATGGCAACTTTTATACCAATTTAGTGTTTCTTTTTACCAATTTAGGTTTAGGGCTTCTGGAAAAGCCATTTCTGCGTGTCCGCTTTTTCATTTTTTTCTGAAAAGGAATTCTTAAGCTCACGCGGAGGGTGGTACTCTGCGGCATGTTATTCACCTCTGCGGTCTGCAAATCTTTGTTGCTCCTCTTGAAACACTGCTCACTGTTGACACTTTTGGATGCATGCTATTCTGTCGATCTGCTGAAGTTTGTCATTGACACGTTACAAAAAAAAAAAAAAAAAAGAGAGAAAGAGAAAAATAGCACTGAAAATTAGCATGTTCAGAAAAAAAAAGTATAATGAACATAAGTTCCTCGTGTATTGTGATATCCTGTGAAACACTGGAACAGTACCACTTCCAGTTTCACTACAGAGAAACAATCCCATTTTGTGTTCCTGTAGCATTTTCACACAAGGACATGAAATGCTTTGGAGATTTCTACAAATTTAAGCTCTTTCTCCCTTTGGAAAGGAATAAAATTTCAACTCTTCAAGTGAGGCCTCTTAGCATAGGGAACTTAATAACTTAATACATTTTTCTGCAACACTTGGCTAGCTTATTTCCAAATATATGAGATCCTTCAGTCTGTATCAATTAATTTCAAGCTCAGTTTCAGTAACAATAAGACAGACACCTGCCACATGAAAATGATTCTAGGAAAACCTTGGCAGGTTGGGCTAATGAGCAAAGGCTTAGCTTTTCTGGGAAATTTCTGCTGCTCAAGAGATTGAAATCTTCAGCCCAATGGCGCCCCAAGTAGGGAAATACTGGATCTACTTCTCTGTGAAAGCTTAAATGCCAGGAGAGATTTTTTTAGAAAAGCTTATTTAGTAGGAACTTTGTCTTCATTTCACAAAACTCAGTAAATATATTTTGTCTTTATCTTTATTATGTTACTGAGATAAAACTAGCTATGTTGGCATTTATGTGATCACCACTTGCTAACAGTATTTTACTTCAAATTCATCCCATTCTTCTGAAATTTCTTCCTAGATGGAGAAGGGTGAGAACAAAAGAAGATATGTGGGAGAACAAGAGAATTAGTGGACACAATGATGGGAAACTCCTGTAGATTCAGGAAGTCAAACCTCAGAAGAACGCAGAAAACAGTTTGGAGAAGATACAAAGACAGGGCACAAGTGAGGTGCTCTGTCCAGGAAGTTAAGGTTGAGATTGTATTCAAAAACACCACAGGAGGGTGAGACAAGGAGCCAAATGAAAGCAACACTGACAACTATTCGGCTTTCTTTGACATTTGTAACAATAAAAACAGAACGGGGGGGGGGGGGGGGGGGGGAAGCCACAAAAGAACAAAACAAAACAAACCAAACAAAAAACCCCAACCAACAAAAAACAGTTTGAGAAATTTAAACCAACCAAGATTTCTGTAATTTGTGTGTTTCTCCAAGAATGAAAGTGCAGAATCCTATTATCTTTTAAAGAAACCTGGCAGTATAGATGCACTTTCAAGTTTCAGAGTCTACTCCATCTTTGTAAGGTTACAAACTCCAGGAGTCCTCCAGTCTTTTCAGTGAACTCCAAAGATTCCAAACATCTCTTGTCTGAATTTAACAGTATTATATTTACTTAGGTAACAAAAAAAAAATCTTCCCCAGCTTTTAAGAGTGAGAAATCTCTCTCTGTTTGAGAAAGATTAAGAAAATGTGAGTTCTGAATGCAAAACTAGTAGGGGGAAAATGTTTAGGTAAAACCCTTCCTTTCCACACCTACTGTCATAACACATGTTATTTGTATAAAAAGAAACCAAGATGACATGAAGAGCCCAGATATGAGCAATGAAAAGCTAAAATATCTGAAAAGGTGAAAGAAAAAAGCAGCACGATGAGAACTCTGAGGGAAAGAAAAAGTTTTTGGAAAGAGTGTAAACAATAAACAGGATTTGATTTTATTTTTTTTTCCCCTAAAATAAAAGGAAGAACTGCTGGACATAGTGATAAGCAGGAAGTGGAGGGGGATCCTTAATTACAATTGTGTACACACTGAAGGAAGGAATAACAGAAGGTAAGGAGCAAGAGAAAAAAATGAGGTTATAGATAGGCTGAGCAGGTATATTAATGTCATACGAGACAGCAAGGGTTTTGCAAACTCTATGAGCTTATAGAAGCAGATGAGTAAGACATGGGAAAATAAGAGACTTTCAAAAAATGCTGTAACTGTAAACCTTGTGCAATCTCTGCTTTTTAATGACTTGGGACTGATGTCCTCTGGTCTATATCTTTTTTTTTTTAATTACCTTGAAGTTCCAATCTTTGTTTTTCTCAACAGTTCCTCCTCTGAGAATACAGCTGTAATTAGACTTCTTTCTAGCAAATGTCATTTCACTCTGAGATGTTGACGAAGAGCTTCTCCTTTCTCAAGTTCCAACCTTAATTCATTATTTCTTTTTCAAGCGAGAGCACTAGAAAATAAATATTAGAATTGCATTCACAGCTGCCACATATCCATCTGAATTTGAAATACAGTCTTGAAATACATTGTAAATACTTTTTTTTTTTATGCAAACTGATCCTGTTCCTAGATCATTTTCATGTACCTTAATTACCTCTCTGTTTTTCCAAACATCTCTGCCTTTAAGAAAATAAAGTATAAATATATCCACAGGAATTTTGTGGTAACTGTATTTACAACTAGAAAACATTGTTTGGGACTAGATTATCAGACACCTAGAACTCATATGTAAACACAAACTTCAGTCCAATGATGTTCAGCAGGCAAGCAGAATGCTATTAAACACAACAAACAAAAAAAAGAAAAGGCTTCAAAAAGAGTTCTTATCTGGTGTAAGGAAGTAGTCTAGTACTGCTGCCAAAACTGGACCCAGGAAACCACTTCAAGCCATTAAGCATCAGAAGGGGAAAGTAAAACATGATTTCTTCAGAACATCTACAGAGATCTATAAAGGAATTCAAGAACATTAACATTCAAAGTTTCTGATGCTTGTGGCAAACTAGCACCTAAATGAAGTAGCAGTGAGAAAATACTTCATAAAATTTTCTTTAGTTTGAATTTTATTCCTGCTTAGGTAAATTCTGCTCTTAGCAGTTAGGGGCATTGGTGTGGGTGCTCATTCATCTGTTTTTACTAAATACAGCCAATAACCAAGTTTCTGTTCCTTCCATTTATTTCAAGATTCCTGCTTCTAACACAGTGACTTGCCCTTGTCCATTGCTCCATCAATGAATGGGGTGATTCTGTAAAATGCACCCTGGAATTACTGGGATTAAAACACTCAGACAACAGACAAACAACCACATCTACATTGAGAATTCAAAGCTGGGGTGCAAAATATCTTCTGCATGATTTTACTGTTGGTGGTGCTTCAGTTTCTTACACACACCTTCAACTATTAGCAGTGACACTAAAAATGATATCAGTTCTCAGGGACAGGCATAAGAGTCTGTACAGTGTTACTTCTTGTTATTTTCCAACTACTGAATGTGATTTTGACTCACCTGATGAGAGGATTTTTTCAAGGAAACAAATTGCATTAAGAATCAATTACATTTATTCAAGGGTAAATAAAGCAAACAAATAAAAAAACTCCTTACCTCTTATTGTGTTGATTGTTTAATTCCAAATTTATTTCTCAGACTAAGGTTTCTGTCTCAGATCTTCAACAGTGTCCATTTCCATTTGATTTAATTCTGAGGCAACTGGTAACTCTTTAATCTGATTATCAAGCTGAAAAATGTGTTTTGAAAAAACATGAGCATTCCTTTGAAGTTTTAATGCTTCTTTACTTCAATTACCCAATCATGGGCCAGAGTTTTAAACCTTCACATCAGTAAAATTATTTTGTGCAGTTTTCATCTTACTATTGCTCTTTGAAGAAAGGATTATATGGAAATAATGGAATTGCTTCTTGTGCAAGATATGAGAGATGTGGCAGCAGGAACTTAAAAGAGAGATTCTCTTTGGATTAATAAAGTTGATTTAAGCATAACATATTCATTATTATTTTTCACCAATCATGAGCTTCCATAATTTTGGATAATCAGCTTCCAGGAGGCTTAAAAACGTAATTCCAATTATGTGAGTTAAAACAACGGCAAGCTTTTGTCTCCACAAAAAGTCTCATTTTTTAACATTGGTTACCATCTCAAAACCATCGCTGTCATGAAACAAATGCACAGATGTGGGAAAAAACTTTTTACACTTTGTCTTCTGAGATACATACYTTCAAACCACAGACATGCAACTGATCACAGACACGACATATATTGAAGGTTTAGTCCTCCAAACTACCCTGTTTTATCATCATTTCCACTGCTATTTTAGTTAAAGCAAAATCTACTTGGCAATTAGCAGAATCAGCCCTCAACCACCACAAATAATAACAAAAGAGTCAACACCAAGTTTATATACATATATATATATATGAAAAATTTATACATAGAATATATAAATTTATATATATACACACACACATAAATATCGATAGATACACATATATATGTATGCATATACATATAAATAGTTATATTTAAAAAGTATTTATTAACCAGTTAAATAATTTAAAGTGAAATTAGAACTTGAAACTGGAAAACTTGTCAGTTATTTCAGTTCTTGAAAATCAGTGTTCACATCATTTGATATGTTCATTTTCACAGAATTTTAATATGTAAGACTGCAACAATTATTTTATCCAGACAAAAGTGCAAGAGTATATGGGCAATAAATCTGAAATACACTGATAAAAGAAACATGATTAAATTAGACACTAAACTGGTATCATATAATGCAGACATGTAAATACTAAAATATCACACCTTTGTCTACATGAAGTATTTTTTACAGAAGTAACACTGTACTGGCATTTAACTAATAGATCTTTCTAAATAAAAAGTCACCACTTAACCCCTAGATTTGTGTATAGGCACAATTAACATTTTTCATGACCAAAAATTTACCTAATGACATATTTTTCTCACTTTTTTTTTRCACTGGCCAAAGAGACACAAATGCTATCAATAAGGGGATCTGTAACTTAGATTAAATCTTGCCTTTAAAGACATTATTACTCTTAAAGAATGAATGAAATTTCAGTTTTTTAGCTGCAGACCATGAATATTTTATAATTGAATMAATAGTAAGTATATTCCCATTTAAAAAGAAGACAGACATCCTCTGTCAGATCAGAACAGCTATATGTCATCAGAAATTGTTCCACAAGGTGCTGTGTTCTTAACACATTTTATGTATTTAATAAATGTAGGAGACAATGATCATTAAAACCTGCATGCACTGCAAGAAAACCACAAGGTCATTATTAGTTTTCAGAACTCACTACCAAAGCCATACCCAAAGCAAGCAACATGAATCAAAGAGCACGAGATCAGCAACAATTAAAATCACTGTTTTTAGTGCAACTCTGCTCCTGCAGTAAGAAGATTTGGAAATAAGTAGAACCTGAGCAGCTAGATCATCTGTAAGGGCAATAAAATCTTGTTTGTGGACGTCATGTAGCAGGTTTGAGTGACCCTTTTTTCTCCCTTTTTGGGGAAAACACAGAAGAAATAAAGGCAAGTAATATTGTTCACAGATGATGAATAAAGTATCAGTCTTAGCTGAAAATAGCTAAAAGCCAGACAGCAGCAAGGGGGGAAAATGAAACCCAAACTGAAAACTGGGGGAGACTTGGTCCAAGAAACAAGGGTTATGGAAAACGTACCCATTTGTTTGGGTTATGGAAAGGGTAAGCATTTATTTGGGTTATGGAAAGGGTAAGCATTTATTTGGGTGGGTTATGGAAAGGGTAACCATTTATTTGGTCTGTAGGCAGCAGGGGAGTAATTTACCTTATTTAAACTTGGTGAGATGTAATATTATTTTCATGGAGACTACACAAAATGAAAGCAAGAGAATAACCACTTTTTGTAAAAACCTTTAAGGCTTTAATTAAATTGCATTGGTTTGTGTGGCAGTCAGAGCTAAAGAAATCTGTTTCTTTCAGCTCTCCTATGAAATATCCACCAACAAAAAATCATAATGGAAAGATGCATTAAAACTTACTCAGAGGAGAAACTAACTATGCAATTAACTGTTTTGCGTAACTGAATCTGTGGGGGGGCTGTGGGGGATAATAAAAAAATCCAAAACCATACCATGCACCAATTATGTGCCACCACAAGCATTAGCAAATTAAGGATGCCATGGAAATGAAAAATATGTATTAGAGCATTAAAAATAGAACATAATATTAAGTACTGGCAAAAAAAAYCATTAGACACCTTTTGAAATAGCATTTTATGCACAGCTTCTGAAGTCACAATGAAATTGATGGAAACTTAAAAATATATATCAGAAAACCCTAATTTTTTTTTTAAAACATTCCTGGGAGGCGGCAGAGAGCGGCGGGAGCTCCGCGCTGGGTTCGGGGAACTGTGACATCACCTCGCGTATCCAGGCAGCCGCGGAATTCCCGTCTGGGCTCCGCCTCGGTCCCTGGAATTCCTGGCGCAGTCCCCGCTTGCCATGCTGGAGGGCGAGCACCATCGGACAGCTCCAGAATTCCGTTGCAGACACTGCGGTGAGTTTCTGTAGGCTCACTGCGGATTTGTTACCAGGTGGTGCTTTTGTCCGCTTTAAGTTAGTGCCCCTTAAGATCACGGTTGGGTTTATCCTCGAGTGGTCTCCATCACTTCAAACGTGGTGGGACCTTCAAATGTCGCTTGTTCCACCCTCTGCCATGGGCAGGGATACATTCCACTATCCCAGGCTGCCGCTCCAAGCCCTGTCCAGCCTGATCTTGGACACGCCAGATGGGGCAGCCACGGCTCTTTGGGCACCCAGTGCCAGGGTCTCACCACCCTCACTGAGGAGAATTTATTCCTCGTATCTCAATCAGTGGCCTCTTGTGAAGTATTCAGCATCTATTCAGAAGTTGGCAAGAAGAAACTGGCACAAGTTTTTAGTGACACATCAACACATAATTCCCCAAGCAAAAACTTCCTCTGCTGTTTTGGTTAATTATGGAGCTCCCACAAGCTGCTCCATGGCACTGGAATTTTTTTCCCCTAAGTGAAATAGCATGCTTTTTGAATTTATCCCTTGGTGTGCTAGTAAGCTATTAATACTATATTAACAGAGGAATATTGCAAGATTCAAAATCTTTAGCATTCTCAGGTGACACTCTTCAGATTTAGTTTTTTCTTTTCCGCTATTGACTTCAGAGTAATTTAAAGAAGTTTTAAAACTTCAGAATGTATGGATGTGACAGAAAACATTTGATTCTGTTATGGAACTACATTTTTTTCCTGTTCATTATGAGATTTTGGTGTAAGTTGCAATAATAGAAAGAATGATGTTAGAAAAACTAATTTGTTAGTTTCAGGGCTACATCGTAATGCAAAATTCTGTGCAATTTGTGAAAGACTTAGCAGCCTTTAACATAGCAATGTTCTATTAGGCAGGCAACCTTGGATATTTGATCTACTTAAAAAATCATAGTACCTTCATTTATCTCCCTTAGAATTGTGTAGAATTGTTTGAAGAGAAGCAGAGTTTGTCATCTGCTTAGGAGGAATGTAGCTCAATCTACCAAACGTAACATTTTTTATTGGTACTCTAAACTCTGACAGTGGATATCCTGCTATATATGCATATTTATTTCTCTACAGTAGAGAGACTTAGAAGACTAGCAGTACAATTCTATTTTCGAAGCCAATGTCAAATTGCAGTTGTGGTGTTACAGAGTCATCAGGAGTAGAGATAGTTTCTGCCAGCAAGCAGAACACTGCCCAGGAGGCACAGGAGGGTTTTCCTAATTAATTGGGGTGGTAGATGTTGGCTTTAAGTCTTACCATGACCCCGTGTTTTATAACTTGATAAGAGTTTGATCTTTGGCACAAACTATTTGTCTCTCTTTAGTCTGTACAAAACTGCCTGTTATTGGGAGCAGCAAAATTCCACAACTATGGAGTTTGGTTAGAAAATTTGGTTAGAAAACTTCTGCAGTCTGCTCCCTTAGCTGCAGAAGTTCAGCAAAATTACACTCCTAGGTATTAAGTGAAAGAACATTTCTCTCAATTGCAAAACTACTCTGCATTTTCTGCCAGCTCACTGTAACCAGCGGACTTGTGAAGTGAAAACTGAGAATTTAGGTTTGAGCTACAAATACCTTCTGCATGTAGAGCTCAAGAGCTATTTCACCTGCTCATGTTTACTGAAAACTCTTAAATTCCTGTTAAAAATGGTGTCTTAATAAAAATGGTATCTTATTAAAAGCTGTAGTTGGTAAAAAACGTATTTTAGCTCAAAAGCAAGTAGTTGTAGTTGATGAACTACTATATGTGGAAATGGAAGTAGAAAACGTTCTCTGAATTTTGTTGACTGCAAATGGTGCATATTTTGAAACTTCTAGGGACTTTGTGTGGTTTTGCCTTTGACTAAATCTTCTGACAGCTTCTTGGTTATAACACTTCTAGCTGTTATATGAAGATGGGAGGAAAAATCTCCTAGAAGTGGTGGTAGGAAGCTTTCATAAAGTACTGCATTTGCTGACCATGCTGTGACAATTAAAGAAAGTATCACAGAAGCAAAAATTCTTAAGGCTAGTTTCCATTTCATTGAAAATGTGTAAGTAGACAACCAAAATGAAGTGGGCAACATAAGGAATAGTTCAACAGTTCTGACACTGGTTGGCTGGGGATTTTCTGTTCATCTGTTTGTTTTTGTTGGTTTGGATTTTTTTTTCTTTTTTTTTTTTGTTCTATACTAAGGAAAAAATTAGGGTTTTCTGATATTATATTTTAAGTTTCCATCAATTTCATTGTGACTTCAGAAGCTGTGCATAAAATGCTATTTCAAAAGGTGTCTAATGCTTTTTTTTGCCAGTACTTAATATTATGTTCTCTTTTTAATGCTCTAATACATATTTTTCATTTCCATGGCATCCTTAATTTGCTAATGCTTTTGGTGGCACATAATTGTGCGTTGTATGGTTTGGCATTTTTTTATTCTCCCCACAGCCCCCCCCCCCCCCAGATTCAGTTAAGCAGAAGAGTTAATTGCATAGTTAGGTTCTCCTCTGAGTAAGTTTTTAATGCGTCTTTCCATTATGAATTTTTGTTGGTGATATTTCATAGGAGAGCTGAAAGAAACAGATTTCTTTAGCTCTGACTGCCACACAAACCAATGCAATTTAATTAAAGCCTTAAAGGTTTTTACAAAAAGTGGTTATTCTCTTGCTTTCATTTTGTGTAGTCGCATGAACATAATATTACTTCTCACCAAGTTGTTTAAATAAGGTAAATTACTCCCCTGCTGCCTACAGACCAAATAAATGGTTTCCCTTTCATAACACCAAATAAATGTTACCCTTTCCATACCCAAATAAATGCTTACCCTTTCCATAACCCAAACAAATGGGTACGTTTTCCATAACCCTTGTTTCTTGGACCAAGTCTCCCCCAGTTTTCAGTTTGGGTTTCATTTTTCCCCCTTGCTGCTGTCTGGCTTTTAGCTATTTTCAGCTGAGACTGATACTTCATTCATCATCTGTGAATAATATTACTTGCCTTTATTTCTTCTGTGTTTTCCCCAGAAAGGGAAAAAAAGGGTCACTCAAACCTGCTACATGACGTCCACAAACAAGATTTTATTGCCCTTACAGATGATCTAGCTGCTCAGGTTCTACTTGTTTCCAAATCTTCTTCTGCAGGAGCAGAGTTGCACTAAAAACAGTGATTTTAATTGTTGCTGATCTCTTGCTCTTTGATTCATATTGCTTGCTTTGGGTATGGCTTTGGTAGTGAGTTCTGAAAACTAATAATGACCTTGTGGTTTTCTTGCAGTGCATGCAGGTTTTAATGATTATTGTCTCCTACATTTAATAAATACATAATGTGTTAAGAACACGGCACCTTGTGGAACAATTTCTGATGACATATAGCTGTTCTGATCTGACAGAGGATGTCTGTCTTCTTTTTAAATGGGAATATACTTACTATTCATTCAATTATAAAAATATTCATGGTCTGCAGCTTAAAAACTGAAATTTCATTCATTCTTTAGAGTAATAATGTCTTTAAAGGCAAGATTTAATCTAAGTTACAGATCCCCTTATTGATAGCATTTGTGTCTCTTTGGCCAGTGAAAAAAAAAAGTGAGAAAAATATGTCATTAGGTAAATTTTTGGTCATGAAAAATGTTAATTGTGCCTATACACAAATCTAGGTAAGTGGTGACTTTATTTAGAAAAACTATTAGTTAAATGCCAGTACA
>NDFG01001732.1:0-54044 GCA_002167245.1 Sporophila hypoxantha | reverse complement strand
CATATTTATTTCTCTACAATGTTCAGAGCTTAGAGACTAGCAGTACAATTCTATTTTCTAAGCCAAGTCAAATTGCAGTGTGGTAATTGTAATGTTCACGTGACATGGCAGTATGAGTGGTTTAAAAAACAAATATTTTAGCAGGCTGACAAATAAAGCAAAGCATGTCTCTGCTAGAGGCCTTGATAGTTTTATGATACAGAAGAGACTTAATCTTTGAAGCTCATCAAGTAAAGTATAAATGGTTAACTGTGTTCTTAATCCTCCACAGTTTATAGACTTAAAAAAACCACAGTTTGGAAACCATGAGTGCACCCCCTTCAGCAACATCACTTCTGGGGAACCTATTCGGTGAGGTCCAGTTCTGGATTTTTAAGTCTAGCAGTTTAATTCCTGCTTTTGTGGCTTATTGATTTTCTAGATGCCTGAAATGGTGCAATTCAGGCTGAAGAAGAACCAGATATGGTGTGATACATTAAAGCTGTTACAGAGTCATCAGGATGTAGAGATATTTCTGCCAGCAAGCAGGAACACTGCCCAGGAGGCACAGGAGGTTTTCCACATTAATTGGGGTGGTAGATGTTGGCTTTAAGTCTTACCATGACCCCCGTGTTTTATAACTTGATAAGAGTTTGATCTTTGGCACAAACTATTTGTCTCTCTTTAGTCTGTACAAACTGCCTGTTATATGGGAGCAGCAAAATCCACAACTATGGAGTTTGGTTAGAAAATTTGGTTAGAAAACTTCTGCAGTCTGCTCCCTTAGCTGCAGAAGTTCAGCAAAATTACACTCCTAGGTAGTAAGTGAAAGAACATTTCTCTCAATTGCAAAACTCTTCAAAAACAAGAGTTGATGAACTACTAAATGTGGAAATGGAAGTAGAAAACGTTCTCTGAATTTGTTAGACTGCAAATGGTGCATATTTTGAAACTTTCTAGGGACTTTGTGTGGTTTTGCCTTTGACTAAATCTTCTGACAGCTTCTTGGTTTATAACACTTCTAGCTGTTATATGAGATGGAGGAAAAATCTCCTAGAATGGTGGTAGGAAGCTTTCATAAGTACTGCATTTGCTGACCATGCTGTGACAATTAAAGAAAGTATCACAGAAGCAAAAATTCTTAAAGTTCAGTGACAACAATGAAGTACAGAACTTCTACAGGGGATTTTCTGTTCATCTGTTTGTTTTTGTTGGTTTGGATTTTTTTTCTTTTTTTTTTTTGTTTTATACTAAGAGGCTTCAAGAGGGCTCCCGACGGTAAAATAGAACTGCGGGGAATCAAAAGGACCGACTGACAGCAAAGCCAGGCTGAGATGTGCGTGTCCTCAGGGCAGCGCCCAGGTTATGGAGAGGAGCAAACAGGCAGGAAGTTTTGAATGTCTGTGGGCACAATCCAAAGCAGAGGGCTCTCTGGACCACAGGAGCACATCTCCCTCGATGAGGAGGGAGTTGGGGTTAGGGAAAGGTTCTTGTGAAACCTCTCAAGCCGAGAGATTTCGAGCCCCAGGTGTGTCAAACAGCAGCTGAATAAAACCCACTCTACAGTATGCTGGGAAAGCACTTTCTCCTTCTCCAAGCACTGCTGTACTTTCTGTAGCTCCGTTTTTAAAGTTCCTGTGAAATTGTCTCTGTCTGCACACTCAGAGTGCAAATGATTTAACTATTTGCTGGCACCAGCTATGGTATCCTGAGCTTTTTTCAGGTTTTGTCTTATGGCACCCATCCATTGGGATACCCGGGATATATCCTTCAAGACTGAAGGTTTTAATTGCAAGAGATAAAAACTCCACAGCATTCCACACTCTCTGGGACAACTCTCAAAACTTCATTTCTCATTTGTGACCTGATCTCTGTAAATGACTTTCAGCCGTGATTTTGTTAATTCCGTGTCATGTAGTTATTTTAAAGATATCGTGCCAAAAGAAATAAGGGAGGATGGAGGGTGTCTTGTGTGTTGTTTCATTTTTTCATAATTATTTCCAAGAGGTTTTATTGCACAAGGTTGTGATTTTAAAACAAACAAATAATGAAAGTAGAGAGTAAAACAACAAACTAACTCCATGGACAAATCACACACAAGTAAGGTTTAAGTTTGGATATGTGAAATAAAGATTGAGTTATAAAATGCAGACTTTCTCACAGCTGTCTTCTATTTTGTTTTGTGAAGAGAAGTTGTCAGGTCCAGTCCATGGCCATGGTCTCTGTGTTTTCTTTTAGAGTTTCATACAAGGCTTGGCTTTTATCTGCTTCTTCACTGGAGTGCAGTTCTAGTTTTTTGTTTGACTCCTCTAGCTGTTGCTTCTGTTCATTCAAAAGTGATTGTACCTGATGCTTCCAATGTAATGCATTATTTCATTCTCTGACACTGTCAAACCTCTACCAGTGTGATGAATTTTTGCTGAAGCATATTTAATTGCTCTCGCAGGCTCTGGGCTTTGTCAGCTTCTTTTTTTCATCTTACTGAAATTACATTTGAATTCTGCAAGTTGTAGCTGTAGTGAGTGGTGTTCCATCGGTGCTGCATGAAGCCTTCCTGCAAATTCAAATATTGCCTTCTGCAAGTATGATTTTCATACTGGACAGTCTGTCACACAATCCACACTCCAGACAAGGACTCTTTCTCCAGATCAGTGGTGCACTTGCTGTGGGCCAGTGGAACTGACTAGTGGAACATTTTTACACTCAGCTTGTSCCTAATTTCTGAAAAGGATTTTCTGGCTGCACCTATTTTTAAATGTCCACAAAGCCAGGACTTTGGTTTGTTAACAACGTTCTGCTCTTCAGTCATGGAACTGATTATTGCAGCACAGAAATTAACTAGGAAACCAGCTGAGTGCTTCAAAGCTGCCAATTTCTTCATTTTCACAAACTGGCAGATTATGCCTGTGTTTGGATTCTCCTACGCACACTCAAAATCCAGGGCCTCCTCTTAAGCCCTTTTGTCCAGGTGAATAGGGAGCAAGAAAACTGGGCTAAAGCTTTAAGCCTTTGAGCTGCCAAAACTGCAGCCACAGCTCCTGGGAACACATCAACCAGGCCTTTGATTCTTCTTTTCCTCAGCCTTGTTTCTTCTTGCTTGTTTTCCTCAACAGCATTAATAGGGAGAGCATTAATTAGGCTCCTGATTTTCTGTTCCACTGATTTGTGGGTGTTGACCTGGTCCTGGAGAGAGTCTCTTTGGGAAGACACAAGCACACAGTAGAGAGGACACAGCCATACCCCGCTCCTTCTTGCGCACTCTTACTTGTTGTATCCTCTAAATCCTTTTTGAGATTGCTGCTAATGTCCTGGAGATTGCCTGAAGTTCATAAGTAAGAAGAATTAYCAGCTTATGGAATATTTTTCTACATGGAGAAAAATAAAAAATGCCACCATTAGTAAAGGTGAGTCTGTCTTTTAGCACATTTGAGACAGGGAACAGGATTAGCTTTGCAAGGCCAGGCTAGGGCCAAGAGCAGAAGGCCAGCACCCTGCTTTTGCCCACAGGCAGCCCTCCAGAGCAAGCAGCCACTCCTGCCCAGGGGCTGAGGTGCCCYAAGCTGCCTCCCCGCTGTGCAGCTCTGCAGAGCCCACGGAGCGCAGGGTCCTGGGCAGCCAGGGCAGCCCGGCTGCCTTGGAGCACAAGGAYTGGCCCAGAGAGAAGCTGCTGCCCTTTGCTTTGGAGCTGTTCCTCAGAGTCTTGCCATTAATCCACAGTGTCTGACATGTTTTCCTTTCCTCTCCCAAATTTAACACAGCTTTTTGAGAAAATTGACTGATGTAGCTTCTGCTGCTGCTAGTGGTGCTTTTGTCTGCAGGTGAGGGCAGGTGATTTGAACCAAGGACAGAGTCCATTGTTAACACCCCAGCTTTGCCAAGTCAAGAAAACCATTCAAAACTGGGTTACTGGTGCTGAGCAGGAGGTTTTTTCCCCCCAGTTTTTGGAAAGCTGTGACCTTAAGAAACCCAACAGATTTTCCTCCAGAAGGATACCAGCAGTAGCATGATGCCAATGTCTTCCACCTCTTTTCTGTCTCTTTGGTGATTTTAAGAGTTCCTCAGTGCCCAGCAGGAATGAAAGGACATGTGGTACTGTGATATGAGAGCTCTGTGTGGTGCCTTGCCACATGAGTGTTCATGACAAGCTGGACACCCCACTCATGGCTCTGTCGAGTTCAATTCATCCCAATTCTGTGCAAACAGCAGCCCRGAGATGCTGAGAAGAGCAAGCACACTGGGTGGGTGTGCATGCACACACCCGGGGGCTGACTGCTGTGTGGGCAGAAGGTTTTGGACTGCTGTACATCTTCACTCTCCCAAGTTGGAGGAATTTATCAAATCTACATGAAATGAAAAGATATAAATCAATATGAACTCAAAATAGATCAAAATGTATGAAATCATACATATTAATTTATCATAGATGTAATTTAACATCTCTATACTATTGCCAGACGGGGGTCTATGTACAAATCATGAACGGGACGGGACCGCTGAGGAACGCGCCTCAAGCTGTTCAGCATCAGTCTCATTCCATGGTTATGACAATGGGAAGATGCCAACATCCCTGGCAGCAGACAAAGAACTTAATGTTATAACTTACTTTAAGTAAGTTTTTTGACCAATCACACAAAGCAAAAGCATATTGACAGTAGTTCTATCCAACCACTGTAAGGACACGTACCTTTTCTTAAAGCAATGCTTGCTTATTTTGAATACTATACCTGCTTGTAAGCCTTAAAACACAATGCACAGAGCTCCATTATTAAGCTTAGAAGTTCCTCATATCTTGCTAGATACACTTTTCTGAAGCTTAGGGACTTATTCTAGACAAGCATTAATACACGCACAATTGTTCTATTTGTCCTTTCTTTTCTTCTTCTTATATAATTTTTATGCTAACAAATCTTAAGGCTACTGCCTAGCTCTAATTGCAGTTCTGCTGTCTCTTGTGGGAACTCAGCACATCACTCCAGATGTCCAGAGTTGCCGATGACCCGTCCGGGGGGCTCGGAGATCCTGGCATGGTGCCCAGAACTCCTAGTGGCTTGACTTTGATCCTTCTAGCGAATTGCCAGCTTGGTATGGGGATTTGAAAGTCACACGAGTTTAAACGGTGTAATTACAGGGTGTACATAGGGTGAAAATGTAGGTTTTAGAAATTTTGGTGTGGGGGTTATGGAGACAAGATGGAGGAAACAGAGCGTGTCTTGTCCTTCTTCTTTCTTGTTCTCCATTTTCTGCTGTGATGTTGGCACTTGGGGATTGGTTTAGAGTAGAAATGCACTGTCTAACATAGGTGATAGGTATTGGGAATTGAAAGTAAATATGATGTATGTAGTTTGTAATATAAAAAAAGATGACACCACTTCGGGGGTGGTCAGAGTGCTTGTGGCTGCTGTGCTGAGACCATCTCAGCTGGGCAGAGAGAAAACCTTATAGATAAGAAATAATAAACAACCCAAAGACCAAACATCGAAGAGTCCAGACTCATTCTTCAGAGCGCAGGCTGCCTCAGGACCACCCCACACATCTTGGGGCAGAGAACAGAACAGCCAACCTGAGAGTCTCTGAGGCCTGCCTTTTGCAGTTTTCCCAAAACCCTCTGATTTTAAGGATTTCCACAATTCCCTCTTTTGGTCCAATGAAAAAAACCCTTTGTAAGTGTCTTTTTTAACTACCTTGCATTTCATAGCTTTACTATAGTATATTTACTTATTACTTGCTTAAAACATCCTTTTTGCTTGCATTAATCATTGCTATATTACAATAAGGCAATTTTAATGCTGTGAAAGTCCAGTCAGTTCAAAGGGCATAAGTCATGTCTGATAGCAATTACAATTGTTTGAAAGCCTTGCATGTTCCTAGGTCTTAATTCAAAACCTTCCTCCATGTCAATACCTTCATCCACCATTTCTGTGAGATTTTGAGAACTCTCTGTGAATCCATTTTCTACCTCTCTCTCTCATATGATAAAAACTTCTTTGATAGTTTTGTCCATCATTTGTCACACACACTGAAGTATGCAAGATTTTACTACTAGTCTCACTACCAAAACACCCAATACATAGAGACCTATTTTACAAAGTTCCCTTAGTCAAGGTGCAAAGCTCCATCCTTGGAACAAACCATCTAACCATGACCCACTGTATTCTTTAATTTGAGCTGTCAAACCTTTCAGCTTTTGTATGCTTCAGTGGATGGATTCAGAGTGATCAGACAGGTTCATGCAACACAATCCTTCAAATTCCTCACAATCGTGTCCATGTGCCAGTAAAAGAAAATCAACTGCAGCTCTATTTGGAAGGGTAGCATGCCCAACACTGTTAACAATCTGTCAGCATATCACTCATTGCAGTGGATGTGGCATGAGTTTGTTTACTCAGTCAACATCCAACCCAATCTAATTGTCAATGCCATTGTTGAAGCCAGTTGGGTAAAAACAAACCTGCTGAAACCCTTTGGGCAGCATCCAAGGCATGAAATCACTCTTACAGTTTTCATCATAGTGATGAGAGATCTTGTTCCCTCATGTGTTTCTTCTTAATGACTGCTTTAGCAGTGGGTGCTACCACAGTGAGCATTCCAGTGGCTACATGGGCCACCTTCAAGGTGTGATGGCATGCCCTGCCAAGCCCTATCTCCACAAATGAACCAACATCCTTTTGGGAATTGTCGTGGATATTGGTCAGCCTTGTAAAGGGCTGTCTGAATATTTACACCAAAACCTTGAATTTTTGTATGCAAAATAATGGGGAGAAACATTGTACTTTGAAGGATCACCTTCTCACTAATCATTASCTGTAAATGTAAGGCAGAAATCCATTGTTAAAGGACCAAGGATTTCTAATTCTTGGGGTTCAGATACTGCTTTGGGAAGTTCTTTGGCCCAAATGCTTTTGGGGATTGCTTCCATTGTCAATTTCACCAGGCTTACTACTGACTTGCTTTTTGACCAAGGGCAAATCCTTTACTGTCACACCGACTAGACAGGTTGAGAAAGGCTTTTCTGGTTCTGAATTAGACAAACATGGTATCCAAGCCTGCTGCCTTGGCTAAAGTCATCCAAACATTTGGGATTGGTTGTTCCACAGGCAAATCTGCACTACAAGAAGCAATTAAAACCCACCAACCCACACCAGCATATCATTTGATTTTGCACCATGCTTTTTGTGAGCTAATTTTTGGCAAATGATCCTCCCATATCCTCTTCAATTCAAAAACTTTGCTTTTAACCTTTAACTAAAATTCATCTTTTAAGTCCAAGAGAGGGAATCTATAACATAACAAAACAAAACCCCATGCTTTTGCTAAAAAAGGTCTATGAAACCAAGAATTGACACATTCATAAATAGCATAAAATCAGAGTTTGCAGGTTCCACCAATGAACAGGGAATGTCAGGCGTGACCTGTGATCCCTATGTTCTGCTCATGTCTGCACACTTGAATGAATTGCCATAATTGCTTTTAATCAAGGAGAGTGCATTGACCATTTTAGGCTTGGAATTTTTCCTTTCCTTTGTTGAAGAGGAAAGTAACAAAGTCTCTTTGGCCACCATCTATTTCACTGCCACTAGTGCAGAGTTATTATTATCCTGGTGTGTGTTTTTATAGAGACTCCAAGGCCTCTTGCCATTGTTATTTTTGTCTATTTTAGGTGGATTCTGCAAGCTGAGGTTTGAGGAGTTCCAAGTCTGTTTCTAAATACCATCTTGCAAAAGCAGAATGAGCTGTCTCCCTCTGGCTTGTCAGCGTGTTAGAGCTTGGTTCTGCATGAACCACATTGGATATTGTTCCCCTGATGTCTTGCCAAATTACACTGTAATTCCTTGGCCTGAGGAGTATCAGGAAATCCTGCTGAGCTCCATGAACACTGTCAGCTGCTTGGAAGTGAGCATCCTTGGTTTTGCTGAAGAAACTGGAGCTCAGCTTAGGTTAGATGCTCTTGAGCAGGAGAAAGACTGGAATCGTCAGGTGTTTCCAGAGGCCTGCGTGCCCAGAGGGACTGAGTTCCAGGGAGCAGCTGGATGTTTCTGCACATCATGGAAGGGGATTGCCAGACAGCTCAAGCCTCACCACAGGCAAACACTCCCCAGCCCTTCTCATGCAACACTTTGCTTTGGGTTTCAAGTTGTTCCCACTTGTCTGTCTGTGAAGATGCCCCTAAAACCACCCATGCAAGCCACACAGAACTGGTGTTACAGTTCCAGAAATGAAGAAAAGAAGCCCAAACCCAGCAAAGTTTCTAAGGCACTGGTTTTTAGAGAGGAACCTAAACCCACAGTACAGTTTCTTCTCACTGCCAAACATGTCTGAAACCTGGGCATGAGGGTGTAAAGGCCACAGAGTCTCTTCTGCTTCTTGTACAGTGTTGCTGAAACCCTCAGTGACCATGTTTCTCCCCTAGCCCAGGCCATGTTCTCCACGTCACCAAGCCAGAGCCTGGTGATGTGGAGAGCCTGCCAAAACCTCCCAGTGTTTCCTGGCGCCTTCTGGGACAGGCCTACCATTAATGTACTGACTTGAGTAGCCAAATGACTAGAAGGTGGCCAAAGGGATGACAATTCTCCTTCTGATTTCACCATAGGAAGTTTTCCTTTTCCACAAAAGGAAAGCTGAAATTTTCAGACTGCTGAGAGACAGAGTTGCAGGTGGCTCCTGTGTGCCCAAGCAGGCACTTTCATCCCAGTACATTTGTGCAGGCATCTTAATGTGTCTGTGTTGAAGATGAGATTGTAAATGTTTGTTTCCTCYCTTGGGGATTAACGGATGGATTTCCTTTCTTTTCTTCCAATTACCATTGTTTTCAAGAACAGCACAAAAAGCTTGATGAGTTTTGTTCTACAGCAGCTGTGCTTAAGGAACCAACAAGCACTGCAGAGATGCCTTTCATGTACTAATCCTTGGAATTAGTTAGTATAGCACAGTCCCTCTTCCAAAAAGCCTGGTCAAGCTGGTGTGAACCCTCAGAGAAGCAAACGCGCTTTTGTTGATGTAGCTCCCACTAACTAGGTCAGTCAATGAAATCAGCTGCCAAGGCAAGATCTGCAGGATGGTGGAAAAACTGTGGTTGCATCGGGGTTTGAGTTTTTGACTGGTAAAGGAAATTAATCTCTGGGTCTCTGCCAGGGCAGAAAGTGCCACTGAAAAACAGAGGTTAAACAAAGGGATCTGGGAGAGCACCTAGAGATGTGAAAGCAGCAGTTGGAGCCTCGTGTTTCCTTTTAATCCAGGCTAAATGCCTGATAGCCACAGTAGGGACCCCAAAGCTGCGTCAGGRCAAYCACCTCTCGCCTTGCCTGRGTSACTTCCTGAGCTGCTGCCTGCAGAVAGACGAGGAGCAGCGCTGGTCTGCCAAGGAGCTCCTGCAGGTAAAATGCGAAGGGGCTGCAGGTGAAACAGGGTCTGAGGCATGGGCTCCTCCTCCACTCAAGTCCAAGGCATCAGATGAACCCCCTTCCTCCTCACCTCTACTCTTGGTGCTCTTCAAATGAAAATGGTGAGGAATCCTAGACTGGGCTGGGCTGGCAGGGCCCTGTCAAGGTCCTCTGGTGCAAGTGTCCTGCAATGAGCAGGGGCATCTTTAAAGAGACATGGTTGCTCAGAGCCCTTTGCCACCTGACCTGGAATGGTTCCAGGGATGGGGCACCTACAAGCTCTTGGGACAACCTGTGCCAGGGTTGCACCATGCTCTGAGTCACCAAGTTCTTCTTCAGACCTACTCTGATTAGATCTCCTTTGTGTTTAAAAATATTCGCCCACATCCTATTCTAAGTGGCCCTGTAAAATAAGATGTCCACCACTTTCTTCAAAACCACTCTGAAGTCTTGGAAAGTGGCAATAAAGTCTCCCTGGAGCCTGTTCTTCACTAAATTGAACAATTCCACTTCCCTCTGCATTTCCTGAGAATTGGCTGTAGGCAGGAGGGGCTGTGGGGGGCTCACTGTGAGCCTCTGAGGGGCCCTGGTTTGTGCCCCCCAGCGCACCCTTAGAGGTTTCTGCCACGCAAACAGGGACAGCTGGGAGGGACTTGTCCCAGCCCCATCTGCTGCCTGGCACCCTCAAGCAGACGGGAACTGTGCCAGGTTACTGCCAGGTTGTGTGGCAGAGAGGGAACTGCAGGGCCAGTGCCACTGGGCTGCCCTGCTGTGGGAAGGAAGGGGTGCCATCCAGCACAGGAGGGGCAGGGCATGGAAAGGCAGACACTGCTCTGTCTCCCTGTGGAAATCAGCACAGTGCCTGTCTTGCAAAGGCAGGGACCTATGTGAGTCAGTGGAGTTTCCTGAAAGGAAGAAATGCCAGGGACAGAAAGCAGCATTTCTAGAGCACTGGCAGGGCAAAAATCCCAGCAAGATGAAGACATCACAATAAACAGATGAGTGGGATTCTGGGCCAGGTTCGCCTGTGATGGCATGGTCCTGCGTATCGGGGATGACTGGGGAGCAGATGGCCCCATTGCTCCTCTTTCTGGGTCTTTCTGAGAACCAGAGAAATCCTGATTGAGTCTGTGAAGCACTGAGCTTGGAAACTCATGGTTCAATATTCTGTGTTGGTTTTTTCCTGTGAGTAGCATCCATTTGATTTGGCCAAGCCAGCATCCAGTCTGGCACCGCTCACCATTTCACCGAAGAGGAGGAAAGTGACGTAAACACTGTGCTAATCACATCAGGACCATTTACTCCATAACCAGCTTAGAGTAGGACTGAAGAAAGTTTCTAAAACTTTGACTTATCTGGAAGATTCCTTTCTTTTTCACCCTGTGAATAAACTCAGCAATCCTTCTGTATTGTCAGATGTCAGATCATTTATGGTGTCTTTGGTACAGTTTGAAAGTGGGGACAGCCCCTCTTCATTCATGCTTTCCAGACCACACTGCCTTTATAATATGGGCCACTGGCACCTTTTGGCAAACCTGCAGCACTTCTACTTGCAGGCAAAACCAAAACACCATGTGCATTGCATTTGACTCCAGAGCATTTGGGTTCCTGCCACTTGGATTTGTATCCCTAAATGCAATCTCTTTGGCTGGAGGAGAGCCTTGCTCAAGTGAGAAAGCAGAAAGATCAGAGAGGCTGCTCGGGAAGGTCTCCTGTGGTGCAGAGCTGTCAGCGCCTGTGAGGTGAGAGCGGGCCCGGCCTTGCCCGGGCTGGGGCCCCAGCAGAGCCCCGGCAGAGGCCGGAGCAACTTGAGCCCTGGCAGAGGCAGGCTGGAAGGAGGCCCTTGGAGCTGCGAGAGGCAGCAGCTGGGCCCTGGGTGCCTGTTCCTGGGAGCAGGCGAATCCTCCGCTCTCAGAGCCCAGGGGGCAGCTGGCTGCTCCTGAGGGGAAGCGCAGCCGTGCTGGGCACAGCCCAGCCTGGAGGCATTGGCCGTCTGGAGTGTGCCCAGGAGCAGAGAAAGGRCAAGGGCAGCCGAGGGCCGCTGGGCTGGCTGAGGATTCCTCCTCTTCTGCCGGCTGCCCTGCAACTCCTGGCAAAGGTCAGCAGTGTYTGCAGCACTSTGGGCACCGGGGGAGGGAGCCGGGCTGRTCGGCAGGCTGGAGCACAGGGCAGCCTCCTTCAGGCCCGGCACTTGTGCCAGGGGAAGCGAGGCCAGCGTGAGGCAGGGACAGCTTGGCAGGGCACATCTGCAGGAGCCAGCGCCTCACYCAGCTCTGGGAGGAAGCGCCTGCAATCCTGCAGRTCTGCACTGAGCCAGAGCAAAGGTGTGAGATGCAGAGTGTTTGGCAGAAATATTCAGGCCCACCAGGCCAGCCTGCTTTGTGCTCTCTGGCGCACAGCAAGCGCTGTGCAATGCAGCTCTGAGCTGCTGGGAGAGAGGAACACTGGGGATGTGCCTGAGGGTTTTGCTTGAGGAGTGAACTGATTTGGAAGGAAGCAGAAGGGTTGCAATAAGCAATTTGTGTTTTCTTCATTAATTTCTGAAAGAATGTCATCATGTGTTGCACACAGGTAGGGGGATTAGAAAAGAAAGGCCTTATAAAATCAGGCCTTGCTATGGTAAATTCCCAGCTGGCCTGTTACGTCTTCTACGTGCAGCCAGCTAACTTCCCATGGGAATAGTCCTAAGAATGAGTGCAGTTAGCACAACAAGCTATTGTGCTAAGAAAACTGTTTGCATCTGTAATAAACAAGAAATCTGTCCCATGAGCGTCCACGAAAGAAAAATGTAATCACCTGAGTAAGAGTGAGTCTTAAAAAGAGAGAGTCTCAGCATGCACACACCAAAACACCTTCTAAGCAATGAATTGTGTGGAAAGAAAACTACCAGCCAGTTGGAGTTGAACACGATCTCTGTGCAAACAGTATYAAAATGWGTTATGTGAATAAAGAATTGGCTTTCCCTGCATGAAGAAACTGAGTCCCYGCTGCTTTATTGACACAGCAATGTGGCTTCACTCAGCAAGAGCACTTGCAGGGTGTATTGATGAAATGCTTGTTTTTGATTCCCAGAATAGGAAGGAGAGGTGTTAAGTGTAACAAACAGGGCTTGCTGAACCCTGTACTCCCCCACTGCAGTGCTACTGTGTGCAAGTGGCTYTCTTGGCCTTGAGAATAAGGAGAYTGGTCCTGCTAAGAAGGTAGCTGGAATGCATTCAAAAGGAAAAAAGTGTTTTTAGGAGTCTCTTGACCACCAAAGGAGAATTTGAGGAATGGGAGTATTTCCCAAACAACTGTCTCAGGAACTGGAGTCATGTCCCAGGCCCTGCCATATTTGATCCATGTTTGAGCAGGTTGACAAGACAATGAAAAAAGTGTCTTGTTTAACAGGTGGGACCTTGACCTTTGAAAGAGAAACAATGTATTGGTCAATCGGTGGGCAGTCAAGCTTTGAAACGAGAACAGTGCATAATGGAGCCCTTGGTGGCAGGGAGTCATGGAGTCATCCTGAGCCATCATGGCCTCATCTCACACACCAGGAATGTGTGAGCCGCTGCTCTAACTCCTGCTGTAAAATTCCACTCCTGAGCAGGAGATTCAAGGCCTGGTTCTGGAGTGGAGGGGTGAGAAGGATGAGATGCACAGCATTTTGATCCAGGGAATGTCCTGAAGTGCACTGCCTACCTGCCCCCGCTGCCGAGCACCACACTCCATCTCCTTGTCCTGCTCAGGGGATTTTTGGGAATCCAGAGGTCAGTATGTATTATTTGCTACTGCAACTAATGGAATAAATTTGCTTTGCAAGCCCAGTTGTGTCTTAGGTTCTTTTGTGCATGGGTCTCCTCCTGAGCCTGTGGCAACGACCACCAGGGACCTACAGGACACTCCTACTCTGATGTCAATAAATTCTGGGAAGTGATTGAAATATAGCAATAAATTTGGGGTAATGTTTAGCTTGGGAGTTTCAGTAAAGTACTGAACATATCGTAATTCCATGGATACAAACTGGCAGGCTGTGCAGGGCTTAGGGAGGTCATTCCCTATGAACCCAGCGCAGAAATAAAGTAATGCCTCCTTTGTAACCCTGAGCTGGCAGCAGGGATCAGGCCCTGCTTGGTAACTTGCATTTTGGCAACTTCTGTTAGCGGGTAAGAAAGGTCAAAATTAAACCTTTTCCAGCTGTTTCCCTTTGGTTGATCTTTTTAGGCACCAAAGCTCTGTGCCACGCATGGCCTGGGTGTGTTCAGAGCAATGCAGACCCCAAAAAGCCCTTGGTTTCCCCACAAGTTGCCATTTTGACTACTTCCAAATGGGAAGTGTTGAAGATTGCATGCAAGATGTTTTCCATTACCACCTGTATGGCAGATTACCTTTGTCAAGTGGGCAGTTTGCCTTATCTCTCTCTGAGTGACCACATTCACACCCCCCTCAGGAGGGGACCTCTGCTGATAACAGACTATTGAATGTCAGTGTATGACTGATAAGAACTGTAACATCCCATTGTGAGATGCTCCACCCAGAGGGAGGAGACAAGCATTGCTACCCAGATATACCCTGAGATTCTGGAACACCAGCACAGCTTTTCTCCATGGCATTCCCCAGAGGAACAGCAGCTGCCTCTTCCTCCACTGGATCTTCAGAGGAAGACTACATCCTTCTCTACAGATCCTTCTTGCTCCAACAGAACCACACTTGATACTTCAGAGGACTGCAGCCACATTTTCAATCAGACTACCACCAACACCCTGACCAACAGGGTCACGTTGGGTTCTGACTCTGTCAGTGTTGTTCTAGTGGACTACATTGTTTATTTTATTCTTTTTTTCTTCCCTATTAAAGAACTGTTATTTCCTGCTCCCATATCTTTGCCTGAGAGCCCCTTAATTTAAAATTATAGCAATTCGGAGGGGTGGGGAGTGTTTATATTCTCCATTTCAGGGGAGGCTGCTGCCTTCCTTAGCAGACTCCTGTCTTTTCCAAACCTAGACAGGAAGAAAGGCAGAGATGTACATCCAGAGGTATCCTGGCCATGTCCAATAAATGTGCAAATATGTGGGGAGATTTGTTTGGAATGATTTCAGCTGTTATGCCAACAGTGCCTTCTCTCCTGGTTCTGTGCACTATAGGTGAGTAATGTAAGAGTTGGCTCTCACAATTAAGAGGTAGATATTATGTGGATAGATATTATGTTCAAATGTGAAGTGCTGTTATTGTAATATGTCCTCCCACAGTCCTCTTTCTTATCCCCCTTGTAATAGCCTTGGTAGTCAGGGCATTTTGGGAGGGCTGGCTTGTGACCAGGAGGCAGGGTATAACAACACCTGACCTCCAATCAAGATGCAAGAAAGTAATCTCCACCACTGGAGGGCAGAGAAAGAGTTGACTGACAAAACATTGGGAGGGCTAAGGGTATAAAAGGCAGAGAATCCCTTTTGTAGATGAGCACGTGGATGCCAGTCATGGAGACTCCCAGTGCTGCAATATTTTATTCAGTCCTTTGTTAAGGTTTAATAAACCTTTAAAAAGTTAAAAGTGAGAGTCGTTTCTCAGAGGGGCAAGGCTTTGAGCCATTTTCTTGGTCTGGTTTCCTTTGCTTGGGTCCCATCTGAGTGCTCAGTTGGGGTACAAGCTGTAGGTGCTTGGGGCACTCTTGAAGTTACTTTTGGATCCCATGAACAACAGGCTTTGGCCCATGAGGGGAATTTCTGCTGCTTTGTGACAGAGGAGAACTTCCCAGGCTATTTTTTGTTTGCTGTAGGAAGGTTGGTTGTTTCTTGGCATAAATTCACAGACCAACATGGAGCGTTTGCTTTGTGATGTCAGGGCATGGTTGCCACCTTGTCGTAGTGACATCAGAAGGTTGCCTTGGTGCACAGAAGGCCTGAGTGTCAGAGCAACCCTAGTGCTTGCTCAGTTCAGGAGAACCCTCCTGATTGAGGCATTTGTCAGTGGGCACTTGCACACTGACAGGAGCCTTGTTTTTTCTACTGTGGAGCACAGCCTGCAAACTTGCAGAGCAGTAGTTCTACAATGATTGAGCGAATTGCTCCAGCACTATTCGCTGTATATGGTGTTACTTATTCTGCCTATTTTGTGACTAACCTGGCAAGTAAGTAGAGGTTTTCTCTGGGTGTAACCAAAACGATGGCTTTTGTGTGTCTTCCTCCTCTTTCTCAGTGACTGWGTTTCTGATTTTGAAACAGAAAGAACATTAGGAGGCCACTGGTTTGGTAAAGCTCCTGGTCAAGGCGTTCAGCTAAAAAGGGGGTGTCAGTAGCCACAGGGGAAACATTTGCAAGTGAACATGCAGAGGTACTGTTCTCTCCACGGAAGAGTTTGTGGCAGCAGAGTCTGTCATTTCCTCAGTTTACTGGGATAGCAAGACACCTTTGAAAATTTTGGCTTGGAGACCTTCTTGGAAGACCCTCTAAAAACTCTGCAGTTGTTCCCAGAATTCAGGGAAAGCTTCTTTCTTCCTAAATTTTCTCATGAAGGGATTTGACAGTCTAACTTGACCCTTTACTGAGTGCTAAAATAGTGATTCCCTTTGCAAGGAAGTGCAAACTCCAAAGCACTGAGTGTCTGCTCCAGAACCCTGGAGCTGCTGCTGTGCTCAGCAGCACAGGGGGATTTTGAGGACGTTTTTCTGGGCAACTGTTTCCAGCAAGTAAACGAGAATTAGTACATGCAACTGATTTTTAAAAAAAAGTACCTGAGGGAGAGGATAAAAAAAGCTGCTTGCTGGGTTTGGTAGAACAGGAGCATTGAGTGTTACAGATGAATTTGCATTTTCTTGGGCATGTTTGTATTCATTTACTGGCAAAACAGGCCAAAGCATAGGCACAAGCAAGAATATTGTCCTAATCTCTTGCTGGCTGCATGAATGAAATGTGTCTCCTGGAGAGATGTTGTGAAACGGGAAATCATCTCTCTTTGGGTTGACTTGTTCTGTGGGATTCAGCAGCCCAAGCAGTTTCCTCACAGCATCTGGTTCATTTCCCCTGCCCACTACAGGTCACCTGAGGCGTGTCTTCAGTGGTGCTGATCCTGAGGTGAGTGAGAAGGGGAGATTTCATGTTCATGGTCTTTAAGAATTGTAGAGCAAGCTGTGAGACTGGCCAATGGCAGTAGAGTGTAGGGGGTCAGCTAGGGAGGCTGAAAGAAAATCCATTTTCATGCCTTCAACAAAAAAAAAACAAAGGCAAAAGCAGATATTTCCTAATTTCCATCTGAGAGCCCTGCAGAACAATAAACTCAGTTTGGCATAGAGAATGATACTTGCTGACAGCAGCCAGATGGGAATACTGAAGTAAGAGAAAATAGAATTCGCCTATTTAAATTTACTCAAGAGAGACTGAGAATTCTATTCCCATAAATTTAATGACATCTCCTTAGAAGATGCGGTTGTAGAAAAAAAAAGGACATCTTGAAATGGTGGATGCTGTATTTGAAGTAAAACAGGCAACTTTGTGGCTGGGGTTGGTTGGAGTGACTTAGAATGCCATTGCTTACAAAGTTGATGAGTTCTCCTTAGAAGATGTGGCTGTAGATCTGAGGAGAAATGGGGTTAGAAATGATGGGTAACAGCCTGTCCCTCATGCTTCTCTCTTGCCACAGGTGACAAGACCAACAGGCATCTCTCCCCTGCCTCCCTCTGCTCCTGGAGAAGAAACCAGAGAGGAGCAAAATGAGCAAGACAACCACAAGCGTTCAGCTGTGGTCCCACCACAATCTGATCATTCCAAGAGAGTAAGTGCCCGTTGTGTGTGGTGCTGTCTTTAGTGCAAGGCAGAGGTGCAAGTTTCTGAGCAGCCAGCACTTGCTGTGTCTGGCCGAGGATGCTGAGTGCTGAAATCCTGCAGGACATAGCCATTTCCTGCAGGCAGTTAAAGCTTGAAATTGGCCTTTGACCTGTCCTGTTGGGGCAGCGCAGAGCTGGGAGCTCCAGCTGAGCTTCTGGCTGCTTGGCTCAGGGAAGCTCCATCTCTGGGCTTCTGCACTGCTATGGCCAAGGGCACACATGGTAGTGCTGGTAGTCAAAAGGCTTTGTTGGTTTCTTTTCCCTTAGTGGAAAGGTGTGTTTGGCTTGTGGAAGTGTTCTGCAGTTTTCTTGAGTTGTTCCTCACTTGTAAAGTCCCTCTTGGCCGAGCTGCCTTCTGGCTTTTGCTAAGCTGCCATGGAGATGTTTGTGTTGTCCATGAAGCTGTGTGGGCCATTCTTGTCCCATGTGGCCCAAGAAAGGAACTGCAGAGCTGCAAAGCCTTTTGTGAGGCAAACAGCAGAAGGGGCAAGTTTTCCCTGCTTGTACGTTTGCACTGAAGTCTGGCAGCTTTGGCAAGGCCTTGGAGCTGGAGTGGGGTGAAGCTGCAAGTCCTTGACTGCTGTCTTGTGTTGCTCAGAAGAGGAAGGCCATCTTGAATGGTGCTGCTGTATTGAAGTGAATGGGCACCTTTGTGGCTGGGAGCTGGGTGGCCAAAAGGACCAGGGGCTGCCGTCTGAGCAGCTGAAGATGAGCCAGCCTGGGCCAGGTGTCCAAGAAGGCCAAGGGCATGCTGGCCTGTGTCAGCAGCAGTGGGGCAGCAGGAGCAGGGCAGGGAGCGTGGCCTGTGTGGGCAGCGCCGCGGCCACAGCTGGAGTGCTGGGTGCACTTGTGGGCCCTGGGAAGCAGAAAGTCATGGAGGGGCTGCAGCGTGTGCACAGAAGGACAGGGGAGCTGGGCAAGGGGGTGCAGCACAAGGCCAGTGAGGAGGTGCTGAGGGAGCTTTAGCCTGGACAAAGGAGGCTCTTGAGGCAACTTCAGGCAGACTTCCATCAATCCCTGCATGACAGTGCTCAGCACGAGGGCCGTTTCCCTACCAAACATGCCCTCACTGATTCCAAGTGCTTTAGACAGTGGAGTGGGTGACACTTCCATCTTGTGGTTTGTTGGTTTCCTAGGAGGAGAAGGCCTGTTCATTTTCCTCTTTTTCCAGCAAGCAAGGATGCTTCTGCACAATCTTTCCTGCGCTTATCAAGCACTGGAAGGCATTCTGAACACTTTTTGGACCTTGATGCAGAAGGAGCATTTGTGTTTCCAGGCCTTCCAGCATGGCCTTAAAAATCACTTTAACATTGCCTGTGAGTTTCTGTAGCCCAGGGAATCAGTGGGTGTTGTGTTTGGGAATTGAGCAGCAGATCAATGCCCTTGCATTCCAGCTGCTCCTCAGAGATCACAGGAGCTGGGAGGGGCTGGGCTGCATTTCTGATTCCAGCCACATTAGCACCATCAATGTGGTCGAGGCCAAGAGAAGAACTTGCCCAAGCACAGATGCACAAAGAGTGCAGTACTCAGTGCAATGCTCTGGGTCTGATCCCTTTCCATAAGGACCTAGATGCTCCAGATTCCCCAAGAGTGGGCTTTATTGAAGCAACAGCAGAGCAATCTCAGGATTGCTGCTGAGCAGGGCACTGGCTACCAAGTGCTGATGTGTGTAGCAACAGAGAGGACAGTAAAGAGAGATTTCAGTAATGAGATCCGTCTGTCTGTCTATCTATCTATCTATCTATCTATCTATCTATCTATCTATCTATCTATCTATCTATCTGTCTGTCTAACATTTATATAATTGAATATTCCTTGTACTGGTCCAAGGCAGTTGGAGGTGCAAAGGTCACCTAAAGCATCCCTTTCAGGAGAGGGTTAGAGACATGTTCCCTCAACCAATTCTGAGCAGGCAGAGATGTTTCCCCCTCCAGATATGACGGTTTTTCCCCAATTCTCCAGCCTCTTCTGCCCTGAAGTCCCCAGTTAATTCTTTAAATTTCTGCCTGTCCTAGAGAGGTGCAACAGTTCCATGTTTAGGTGGTGTTTCGTGACTCTGGTCATACATGCCATGCCTTACATGACACATGGTTTCCTTCACTGGCATCCCCAGGGCTGTGTAAGTGCATTCGTTCATGGGGCCTCAGGAGAGTCTGTGTTACTGCTGATCAGAATTCTCAGTTGACAAAAGAGGGAGAAGAAACACCTTGGTCCTCTTCCATATACTGAGGTGGCCATAGAGGCTCTGTGACCTCCATCAGAGATCTTTGCATGCATCCTCATCTCCTGAATGACCAGGTTTTCTAACAAGAGTGTAGATGCAGAAAGGCAGGAATGCTGGTGCAGTGCAGTCTGAGAGAATCACATGATAGTGTACATCTCGAAGAGGGCTTGAGCTTCTTGCTTACGCAGTGGGAAACCATAGCTCTCGCTGTTATAGCGCCTCCATGTATTGAGAGAGTTGACTGTCCTCGGCTGTCTCTGGTCTAACAGGACAGTCACTACTAAAGAACAAACAGGACATGGCAGAAGCAGAGGGAGGCCCTCAGCCAGACCCTTGAGAAATGCCACACCTTCCTGTCAGCTGCCTGAGAGGCTGTTGGAGCTTCAGTCCAGATGGCCCCTGATTGTAGGGCCAGGGTCACTTTTGGAATCTGTGCCTCCCCTCGAACAGAGAATGACCCAGCAGAGCAGCAGCACAGTGCTTTGGGAAGTGTGAGCCCAGCAGTCTTTGAGTCTTGGCCCACAAAGGTCCTATGGGAAGTTGAAACCCATCTTCTCTTGCTTTCTGTGCAGGTGCTTCTAGAGAGAGAGCAGGAGCACATTGCTTCATCAGAGATGCCATGGCAGACTCAGGGAGAGCTGTTCCCAGCCCGAGAGCAGGAAGAGCAGCTCAGGCAGCAGGTGGAAGAGCCCAGGAGAATGGCCAGGTAAGCCTGACTGGCCAGGTTGAAGAGGAAGGGCAGGAAGAGGGGCATAAACCAGAGCTCTTGGGACTGAGGAGGCCAGGAAGTCCCACAGGCACTGGAAGCACAGAGCCTTGGAATCTGCAGAGATCAGCACTGGGGCAGGAGGGTTACATTGGAAGGAGAGGTGGGTAGGGAGGCAGAAAGAAGAGGCTGAATAAATGTGATTTTGAGGCTGCAAGAGGAAAAAGCTGAGCCTGATGGCAGCTCCCAGTCACTTGCTCTGCATTTGTGTGCACAGAAGATCAAGGCAGAGCCACAAGCAGAGCTGCCCAAAGCTCAGAGTGACATCATGGATGTGAAGAGAAAGAACAAGGAAGACGTGGGAATAATTCAAGAGGAGAATCTCCAGCAGCACAGGAGCGATCAACAAAACCAGGTGAGTGAAAGAGTGGCAGCCAGTCCACTCATGAAATGTCCTCTCCCTTCTCGTTTACAGTCTATCAAGGGACACATGCAGGCGGAACTACAGGACTCTGAGGCTAGCAACAAGGCAAGGGAGAAGAGGCTGGAGGAAGCAATGAAAATTGTCAGAGAGAAACTTAATCGCCTCCCTCAGGCTCTGGAAAAGCAAGTGAGTGAAAGATGGATAGCCACTGCCATCACCAAACTGGTGGTTTCTGCCCTTCTTGCCTTTCCACTCAGAGCAGCGGTGATTGGGGCCATGCCTCTGAGTGCCATCCTGCTGTAGTGTGTATCACAGTCACTCTGAAGGACATTTCCTGGTGTGCTGAATCTCAACTGCTGCCCTGGACAGTGAAACTTGTCCTTTGGCCTCTTGGCCAGCAGTCATCCAAATTGATTCCTGCTGGCCTGTTCCTGCTCTCCTTGTTTCTTGAGGTATTTTTACAGTGGAACATGTTGACCCAGATGGAGGATTGAAACAAGCTGTTGTATCCCCTGTCAATCTGTTCTTTGCCTTTCCTCACAGTCGATGACTCCTGGCTGACAGGGACAAGCTGTAGTGTCTGACTGCTTTGTTCTGTTTGACTTGAGGTACGAGTGCTGACATCTCACCAGGCAGCCTGCGAAGACTTCCAGCGAACGTCTGGCAATGAAGAGCCCCAAGTTTGGCATGAGGCACAGGAACAGTGCCCACCAGAAATGCTCCAGGTCCAGCACATCATGGGCTCTGAACCTGCTGCCGCAGCAGCATTACTTGGAAGAAGCCCTTCTGTCAAACTTGGGACCTCAAGCTTGGTCAGTTCCTTCATCTCTCCAAAACAGGAGACGGAAGAGAAGTACCTGGAGATGCTGGGTATGTCTGGTGTGTTTCTTGTCTGAGGGACAGTGCGCTGTGTGCAGGTGTCAGCAGAGCTGGACCAAATGCTCCTCCTAAGTTTGGTGTCACAGGGCCCTTTAGGACTCCCCAGAGAAGTGCTGTGCACCGAGGCAGCGAGAGAGTGCTCTGGGTGTTCCTGCTGCTCTGAGGGCACCTTGGGCTGGCTTGGGTTTGCCTGAGTTCCCTCTCTGCTAAAGGCTGAAGCAGGGATTGTTCTTGGATCAGCAGAAGGCTGTGACCTAGCAAATGATCTAGGCAAGTCCTGTGTGCTTGGCCAAACTGAACAGAATTTTCAGCTTCCTAAATTCTCCTCAGACTCCTGACTTCCAACCAGTCATCAGAGCAAAAACTTCACAGAAATGGACTGGTTTTGGAGTTTTGTCTTTTTGGTTGGGATTTTTTTGGGAGGGGGGGTGGTGGTTTTTTTTTGGTGTTGTTTTTTGTGTGGGTTTTTTTGTTGTTTTTGTTTTTTTTGTTTTGTGGGTTTTTGTTTTTTTCTCCATCCTGAAGGAGCCCTTCTGCCCCACTCTTACTGATGATTTTTATGACTGTTACTGTAACACTACTACATCTGCAGTTATTTTCATGAGAAGCTTTTTTGTCAATAAGAGAATGTTTTTTGTCAATAAGAACTACTTTGAAAGAATATCAGGTTCCAGGCAAATAGAGGGCAGAGGTGTTTTCCATGTGCCCCCAAAGAAAAAACAGATACTTTTATAACAGCCTTTATTTAATCTTCTAGTTTATGCTTATCAAGATGTGTCCAAGAGCACATCCAAGTGGTGTGATAGATAAACTGTACTGCAGGCATTTTCAGAGGAGAGCCTCCAGCCCAGCCATGGTATATTCCCGATCCATGGCACTTTTCCATACCCAATTCCCACTCTTTCCCATGACTGTTAGAATCCTAGCCATTGGCCCAAGCCCTGCTCAGATCAGTCTCTAGGAAAACACATCAGTCCTTTGTGATCCTGCAGCACAACCCAATGAATCTGCTTCTTGCCCGTAACAGCTGCCAGTGCTGTGCTCTCAGTAAGACCTGGTGGGGCTGAGACCAGAGCCCAGTGGATTCTGTGTCTGCCATCACCTGTTGGGACAAAAAGGGCACTGATCCGCACCTCGGTGTGGCTGATCTCAAAGCCCATCCTGCTGTGTCCTGAATGGGGGCAGCAGCTTGCAAGGGCTCAAGCTGGCTGTGGCTTCTTCCCACTGCTTGTCAGTGCTCATGCTTGGGCTTTGCCAGCCTTGTTGTGCTAGCTGCCCTGTCCTGAGGGCTGGAGGGACTGCAGAGGCTGGAGCCATCCTTAGCTGGGAGAGAGGCATCTTTGAGCTCAGCCTGCTCATAAACAGGTCAGGGTCCTGATGCTGAAAGCCCCGTCGGGATTGGCTCTAGCTTGAGCTGCTCTGGTATACAAATGGAAAGGAATTCTTTTGGCAAACTGCTAAAAGGTGGAGAAGATGCCCTTCTCTCCTGGAAATGCATCTCCCTGTGCTTTGTTTCCTGTCAAGAGAACTCTTCAAAGGACTGTACAAAATCAGTCTCTGTGCCGGCCATCTGCACTGCAGGGCTGCCTGTCCTGTTGCTGTTGTGGTTGTTGTTACCCAGCTGAGCACAAAGGGCTCAGAGCTCCAGGCACTGGGGCTGCCTTTTGTATCTCCTGGAAGCTGGGATCTCTGCTTTAAAGTCAGCATCTTGCATTTTGTTTCCCTCAGGGAGAATGGTGAACCCCATTGAAAATCCTGTCATGAAATACACCGAAAAGGAGCATATTGGCAGTGGGTGAGTCCAACCGCAGTTACTCCTGCATAGCCATGGGCCAGGTGTTTTTCTGGTGCAATGTCTATCCAGCGTGAAGTCAGGCAAGCTTCAAACATGTTCACACACTGGGGATAGATTGTCCCATCTCTCAGTGCTGCTCAGAATTTGTGTGTGTGCTCAGAAGGCATTGTCAGCGACATCTCCATGCTGCCGAGGTCTTGCCTGCATCAAAGAACAGGACCTGGAAGGTCTCCTTGTCTGTCAAGTGTGGGACAGCTCTGTGTTAATTTCGTTAGCATTTTTGTATGTCTCAAAATCATGCTGCCACACTAATGAAAAAAGAAGCAACTTGCTTGCCTGAATGAGCAAACTATGCCCTATCAAAGCTGTGAGATAAGAATTGCCAGGAACATTTCTTTCCCCTGGTTTGCAGAAGGAAATACTCTGTGGTCAGGATAGGAACCACACAGTTTAGAAAGTGAAACCCAAGAGAAAAGACTAAACTCCCTTTAGAAGTTGAACCCCAGTGCTTCAGGGACAGGCCCAGTGCCCATGCACTTGAGAGGAAAATGCATCATTTGCCTTCTGGCAGAGCCTTCCTGCATCCTGCAGGTTTTTGGCACTTCCAGCGCAGATCTCCTGAGTGGGCAGGCTTTCACTCTAGGACATAAACAGCTTCTCCTTTCTCTGCTTCTGTTTTCTTTCTAGGACTTTTGGACAAGTGGTTAGAGCATTCAACAATGCCACAGGAGGAGAGGTAAATGTCAACAGCCCCCGCAGACTCTGCTGCTCCTGAGGAGCTTTCCCTTCTGGTGTGAGCTGTGGCTGGAGCTTTGGGCAGAGCTGTGCTGAAAAGGCACAAGAAGCACAGACTGGTGCCAGCCTGCAAAATACATCTGGGACAGTCTTTGTCCTCCTCAGCTGCCGCAAGGAAGGCACGGAGGCAGCGGCTCCTTTCAGAGAAGGACGCGCTCACTSGCTCTCCATTGCTAAAACAAAGGTGGTGCCTTCGAGCACCTCACAGCTCTTTGGGGCTACAGCTTCAGAGGGCTGAATTCTCATTTCTGGCTGCCAGCAAATCCATCTGAAAGTTACTGGTAGCTCCTTAGCCACCTGCAGTGCTGCACTTGGGAACTGCACCTAGGGAGAGATCTGCAAGGTGCCCTAAAAGCCCTAAGCCCTGCCCACAGCCCAAGATGTATCCACAGAGTATTAAGGCATGGATTACTTCTTCTGAATCCCAAACAAAGCAGCAGAGAGTGTGGTCAGAGGTTTATGGGTCATAGCTGAGACACAACTATTACCAAGTGGTCAAGGCAAAATGTCAGTGGCCCCAAGTGTCCTGTAACTGMCCCCCAAGGGAGCAGAGAAATGGGCTGTTGGAATGTCAGTTCCTAATTACTGCAGTGCCTAATCACAAGGCAGTTTGGCACAGCTCAGCTGGGTCATTGCAAAATCACTCACTCCATGCACCTTGTGGTCTTGTGCCACCAACTTCTCAAGTTACTGATTTTCAATGTCATTTTAGGTGGCCATAAAGAAAATAAATCTWKAAGGACTGAGGAACAAGCAACTAACCSTTAATGAAATCATGATCATGAAGAGGTATAGGAGTCCCAGTGTTGTGAATTATTTAGACAGGTGAGAAGTCTTGGTCTTATCACATCAATGGGCATTTACATACAGCAAACATGAGAGGRTAAAAACCCACTTTGATCAGTGGCAGAAAGTAGAGCTGTCAGTTTTTATTTATTCATATTTCTCTACTCATCTCCAATGGATGAGAAGAGAGTGCATCCTGTCTGCATGAGTCTTCCCTGGCACACCTAGTTTGAAAATTATTCCAAATTTATTCAAAACCTGGATCAGCTGTATCTTCCTAAGTCAATAGCCTCGAAGTACACTYCCTCCACATTTTTTTGGGATATATTTTCTAAAGTTTCTTTAATGCTGATGAACCATCCTGAAGTGGATTTCCCTTAGATCGTTGCCCCTCTTTGCCATTGCTATGCATGCCAGGAAGACTAYGTGCTTTTTTTCAGAAACACCATGCCTGACAGTTTTTTATCTGGGCTGTTACTAAACTGCACTTTTCACTTGCTGCCCATCTAACACATCTCCTTATTCACAGCTGTGTCTTTCTCCTCCAGACTGCACAGACTGCAAAGAATGCAAAGCCGAGAAGGAATGTCTATTCCTTTGATTCTGTCCTAGTCACAAAGGAACRTGCAAACAAGAAACCCGGAAGAAAAAATCAAGATACCCATGCATGTTTATCTCCATGCCCTTGTTTCCTTCTTTCAGCTACCTTCTGGGTGATGAACTCTGGCTGGTTATGGAATACATGGACGGAGGCGCCCTGAGTGATGTCATCAACAAGACCTACCTGTCTGAAGTTGAGATGGCAGCCATCAGTCGGGAGGTCAGCAATCCCATCTGTGTTTCCAAGGGCTTGGGCAGGATTGTCTGGGAAACAGGGGCTCAGACCTGGAGTGATTTCATGTGCCAAGCTTMGTTTCTGTGTTGCTGGTATGCTATGGGCAAGTAAAAGCATTTCAAGTGAAAGGCCTGCCAGTGCCCCTGCACTCACTGTACTCAGTTCTTGTACTCTTATCTCCTGCTGTTGTACTCTCACTCTGCCTCTTGTACTTGCTGTTCTCCATCTTGCCTTGCTAAACTTTTGTATGTCTTCACTGCATTCCTTGCCTGTGAAAGCAAAGGTGCTGGTGGCAGGATTTGAAACAAACAGCAAAGGAAAAAAGAGAGATTTGTTTCTCTCAGTCCTCAGTAAAAAGGATAGGAGTGCAGCCCAAATGCTCTTTGCTTCTGAGCACATCCACTGCAGCAGCAGTCATCCTGGCTGGTTTGTAGGGGACAGTCTACAAGAGCAGATGCTGTTGCTCTTTCAAAAGCTGACGTGCCTTTCCTCAGAAAGGTCCTGCTCTGCAAGTGTTGGAGCAGCAAGCTCTTCCTCTCAGTGGCCGTTACTGTTCATCCCCTGGGGAAAGGGAATCTTTTAGATTCTTTTTTTCCCTTCTTGCGTGATGAAATCCCATCACTTATTTTTGTCCTCCTCTTTCTGTTTTTCCTCTCAGTGCCTGCAAGGACTGGATTTTCTCCACTCAAACCATGTGATCCATCGAGATGTGAAGAGCGACAACATACTCCTCAGAACCGACGGTTCTGTCAAGTTGGGTCAGTATATTCTTGGTCAGGTGCAGCATTCCAGGGATGTGGGTGTGGGGCTGCTTTGAGTGACAGCCAGCTCCCCAAAAATGGTGCTGGTGGCAGCGCAGGGACACCTGCTGTGAGCGGGTGACACGGTAGCAACATGTACAGAGGTAGGACAAGGAACAAGCAGTCAAGAGTGGCCTTGCTCTGTGTGTGTCCCTTCCAGAGGGAAGGAGCTACAAATCTAAAGTTTCCAAAGAACAAAAGCCACTGCTGGAGAGAGTGTAAAAAATGTGGGGATTTTTTAAGTTGCCAATGCCAGGAGATTCAACAGCACAATTTCAAACTTCTACTGGGGAATTTTTTGCTTGCTTTCCTAATTGCACAGAATTCAAATAAAACCAGTATTTTGCTTTCTCCTCAGCTGATTTTGGCCTCTCTACTCAGCTCACCCCTGAGAAGAATAGAAAGAGCGTGATAGCCGGGACTATTTGGTGGATGGCACCTGAAATGGTGAAGGATCAACCATATGGCCCCAAAGTGGACATATGGTCTTTGGGAATTGTGGGGATTGAAATGATAGAACAAGAACCTCCTTACTGCAACCAAAGTCCTGCCTCGGTAAGGAACAAATACTCACTGGTCCTGCTGTCTTTCTCACCTGTCCCATGTCCTGTGTTGGACATTGGACAAAATCCCATTGCCATCTGCTGAAACTACTTCCACCAAGGCCCCCTCCTAAAAATGTCCCTGCAACACATCAGCATCTGCTGTAGTTCTTGGTTGCATCAGTGGGGGAACTCAAGCCTTACCACACGCAAACAAACTCCAAACAAACTCTTTTCTCAGGCAACACTTTCCTTTGGGTTATAAGTGGTTCCAGCTCTTTTGCCTATGTAGATGGRCCCAGTAACAGGAAACAAGCACCTTAGAACTGCTGTTATCTTTCCAGAAATGAGGAAAGGAAACCCAAACCCAGCAAAGTTTCTAAGGCAGTGGTTTTTACAGAGGAACCTAACCCACTGTGCAGTTTCTTCTCACCGGCAAACATGCCTGAAACCTGGGCATGAGGGTGTAAAGGCCACAGAGTCTCTTCTGCTTCTTGTGCAGTGCTGCTGAAACACTCAGTGAGCGTGTTTCTCTCCTAGCCCAAGGCACATTCTGCCACACGTCACCAAGCCAGAGCCTGCTGATGCGGAGAGCCTGCCAAAACCTCCCAGTGTTTCCTGGCGCCTTCTGGGACAGGCCTACCATTATTGCATTGATTTGAGTAGCCAAATGACCYGAGGGTGACCATAGGGATGGCACCTCTCCTTCTTCTGACCATGACAATTTTTCTTTTGCTGCAAAATGGGAAGCTGAAATTTTCAGACTGCTGAGAGACAGAGCTGCAGGTGACTCCTGTGTGCCCAAGCAGGCACTTTCATCCCAGTACATTTGTGCAGGCATCTTAATGTGTCTGTGTTGAAGATGAGATTGTAAATGTTTGTTTCCTCACTTGGGGATTAACGGATGGATTTCCTTTCTTTTCTTCCAATTACCATTGTTTTCAAGAACAGCACAAAAAGCTTGATGAGTTTTGTTCTACAGCAGCTGTGCTTAAGGAACCAACAAGCACTGCAGAGATGCCTTTCATGTACTAATCCTTGGAATTAGTTAGTATAGCACAGTCCCTCTTCCAAAAAGCCTGGTCAAGCTGGTGTGAACCCTCAGAGAAGCAAACGCGCTTTTGTTGATGTAGCTCCCACTAACTAGGTCAGTCAATGAAATCAGCTGCCAAGGCAAGATCTGCKYGATGGTGGAAGAGGTGTGGCTGCATTGGGGTTTGGGTTTTTGGTTGGTCAAGGAAAGTCATCTCTGGGTCTCTGCCAGGGCTGAAAGTGCCACTGAAGAACAGAGGTTAAACAAGGGGATCTGGGAGAGCACCTAGAGATGTGAAAGCAGCAGTTGGAGCCTCGTGTTTCCTTTTCCTCCAGGTTAAATGCCTGATAGCCACAGTAGGGACCCCAAAGCTGCGTCAGGCCAAACACCTCTCGCCTTGCCTGTGTGACTTCCTGAGCTGCTGCCTGCAGACAGACGAGGAGCAGCGCTGGTCTGCCAAGGAGCTCCTGCAGGTAAAATGCGAAGGGGCTGCAGGTGAAACAGGGTCTGAGGCATGGGCTCCTCCTCCACTCAAGTCCAAGGCATCAGATGTGCCCCCTTCCTCCTCACCTCCACTCTTGCTGCTCTTCAAATGAAAATGGTGAGGAATCCTAGACTGGGCTGGGCTGGCAGGGCCCTGTCAAGGTCCTCTGGTGCAAGTGTCCTGCAATAAGCAGGGACATCTTTAAAGAGATCAGGTTTCTCAGAGCCCTTTGCCACCTGACCTGGAATGGTTCCAGGGARGGGGCACCTACAAGCTCTTGGGACAACCTGTGCCAGGGTGGCACCATGCTCCGAGTCACCAAGTTCTTCCTTAGACCTACTCTGATTAGATCTCCTTTGTGTTTAAAAATATTCGCCCACATCCTATTCTAAGTGGCCCTGTAAAATAAGATGTCCACCACTTTCTTCAAAACCACTCTGAAGTCCTGGAAAGTGGCAATAAAGTCTCCCTGGGGACTGTTCTTCACTAAATTGAATAATTCCACTTCCCTCTGCATTTCCTGAGAATTGGCTATGAGCAGGAGGGGGCTCACTGTGAGCCTCTGAGGGGCCCTGGTGTGTGCCCCCAGCCCACCCTTAGAGGTTTCTGCCACGCAAACAGGGACAGCTTGGGAGGGACTTGTCCCAGCCCCATCTGCTGCCTGGCACCCTCAAGCAGACGGGAACTGTGCCAGGGTTACTGCCAGGTTGTGTGGCAGAGAGGGAACTGCAGGGCCCAGTGCCACTGGGCTGTCCCTGCTGGGAAGGAAGGTGCCACCCAGCACACGAGGGGCAGYSKKTGGAAAGGCAGACACTGCTCTGTCTCCCTGTGGAAATCAGCACAGTGCCTGTCTTGCAAAGGCAGGGACCTATGTGAGTCAGTGGAGTTTCAGTCCTGAAAGGAAGAAATGCCAGGGACAGAAAGCAGCATTCCTAGAGCACTGGCAGGGCAAAAATCCCAGCAYGATGAAGACATCACAATAAACAGATGAGTGGGATTCTGGGCCAGGTTCGCCTGTGCTGGCAGGTTCCTGCACATGACAACTGGGGAGCAGACAGTCCCATTGTTCTACTTTCTGGGTCTTTCTAGGAACTAGAGGAACCCTGATTGAGTCTGTGAAGCACTGAGCTTGGAAACTCATGGTTCACTGTTCTTTGTTGTGTTTTTTTTTTTCCTGTGGACAGCATCCATTTGTACGTTCAGCCAAGCCAGCGTCCATCCTGGCACTACTCATCAACTCAGTCAAGAAGAGGAAGTAGGAGATGAGAACGTATCAATCGTGTCAAGATGTAATCTCCATAGCCAATTTTGAGTAGGATTGTAGAGTAGGATTGTAGAGTAGGATTGTTAAAGATGTTAGCTCCATAGCCAATTTTGAGTAGGATTGTAGAGTAGGATTGTTGAAGAGTTTTGTAGACTTAGGAATTATAGATTAGGATGGTCAATTAAATAAAGTTTCTGAAACATCAACTCATTTGAAAGATTCCCCTCCTTCTAACCCCTTTCATTCCATTCTTTTCCCTTGCTTGCAAGCCTTTCTGGTGAAATCCTTTCTTCTACTCTTTTAGTATAGTTTTAATATAATAATATATTCATTAAATATAAATCAGTCTTGAGAAACATGGAGTCAGATTCTCATCTCTTCCCTGTCCTGTGAACACCACCACAGCCCACCGCTGGTTTTGCCTAGCGTGGTATTTCTAGTTGAGGCAGAGGCAATGGCATTTGCAGGATAAAACCAAAGGAAGGGGGCAGCCCAAAACACCTGTGCAGATGAAGGCATGACTGTGACTCAGAGCATTTGGCCTCTGCCCTTGGATTTGATCCCTAAGTGCAATGTCTTTGGCGAAGGAGAGCCTTGCTCAAGTGAGAAACAGAAAGATCAGAGAGTGCTTGGGAAGGTCTCCTGTGGGCAGAGCTGTCAGCGCCTGTGAGGTGAGGGCGGGCCCGGCCTTGCCCGGGCTGGAGCCCCAGCAGAGCCCCGGCCAGAGGCTTGCAGTAAGGAGGTCCTTGATCTACCATTTCATTCCCACAATTCCAAAAGCAGCCGGACCTGCTGGGAGAGAGGAATCAGGAGTTGCCTGAGGGTTTTGCTTAGGAGTGAACTGATTTGGAAGAGAGCAGAATGTTTAAGTAGGCAATTTGTGTTTTCTTCATAATTTCTGAAAGAATGTCATCATGTGGTTGCACACAGGTAGGGGATTAGAAAAGAAAGGCCTTATAAAATCAGGCCTGCTATGGTAAATTCCAAGCTGGCCTGTTACGTCTTCTACGTGCAGCCAGCTAACTTCCCATGGGAATAGTCCTAAGAATGAGTGCAGTTAGCACAACAAGCTATTGTGCTAAGAAAACTGTTTGCATCTGTAATAAACAAGAAATCTGTCCCATGAGCGTCCACGAAAGAAAAATGTAATCACCTGAGTAAGAGTGAGTCTTAAAAGAGAGAGTCTCAGCATGCACACACCAAAAACACCTTCTAAGCAATGAATTGTGTGGAAAGAAAACTACCAGCCAGTTGGAGTTGAACACGATCTCTGTGCAAACAGTATAAAAATGTGTTATGTGAATAAAGAATTGGCTTTCCCTGCATGAAAGAAACTGAGTCCCAGCCTGCTTTATTGACACAGCAATGTGGCTTCACTCAGCAAGAGCACTTGCAGGGTGTATTGATGAAACGCTTGTGTTTGATTCCCAGAATAGGAAGGAGAGGCGTTAAGTGTAACAAACACGGCTTAGTCTTGTGAATTCCTTTAGCATTAACAGGAGCGCTGAACCCTGTATTCCCCCAATTACTGCAATTTTTCCTTATTCAATCCTTTGTTAGTGTTTAAAAAACCTTTAAAAAGGTAAAAGTGAGAATCTTTTCCCAGATGTGCAATGCTGTAGGCCATTTTCTTGGTCTGGTTTCCTTTGCTTGTGTCCCATCTGAGTGTTCAGTTGGGGTACAAGCTGTAGGTGCTTGGGGCACTCTTGGAGTTCCTCTTTGATCCCTTGAACAACAGGCTTTGGCCCATGAGGGGAATTTCTGCTGCTTTGTGACAGAGGAGAACTTCCCAGGCTATTTTGTGTTTGCTGTGGGAAAAGTTGGTTATTGCTTGGCATAAATTCACAGACCAACACATAGCGTTTGCTTTGTCATGTCGAGGCATGGTTGCCACCTCGACATAGTGACATCAGAAGGTTGCCTTGGTGCATAGAAGGCCTGAGTGTTAGAGCAGCCCTAGGCCTTGCTCAGAGCAGGAGCATCCTCCTGCTTGAGGTATTTGTTGGTGGGCACTTGCACTCTGACAGGAGCCTTGCTTTTTCTGATTTTGAAGCACAGCCTGCAAACTTGCAGAGCAGTAATACAATGATTCACCATCTCACTCCTGCACTTTTTGCTGCATATGGTGTTTCCTTTTCCATGTACTATGTGACTCACTTTGCACGTAAGTAGAGGTTTCCTCTCTACTTAGGTTAGGGTGTAACCTAACCTGGCTTTTGTATGTCTCCCTGCTCTGTTGCGGTTTGTTCTGTTGATTGTCCAATTGGTTTGTTCCGTTTCTCCCCCATTTAAGTTAATATGGTTCTGCCTTGGTTCCCCCTTCCCGCCACTTCAGTGTCAATCTCGTAACCCCTCCCCAGTTGCCCTGGTTTCCAAATGTATTTTTGTTTTACTCCTCCCCGGTCCCTGCCAGTCACCCTCTAGCCACACACCTTCTTCTAGAAATCTCCATCAGGGGCATTGGGTGATTGGTCCAGGGGCCGGGGCCCCTCCCCAACGCTGTTTTCACTGGTTGTACCCTCCTGTCAATCATTAGTTTCTGTATTATCATTTGCCCGGGGTCGGGTTCTTTCCCCTCCGCCCTTTCCCTTTATAAACCTTCTGTAAGGCCTCCCCAGGGGCTCTCGTTTGGTCTGCTCCCCTAAGGGTTATTTCGCTCCTTCCCTGGACCCAATGAACCTTGGACTTTGCCACCACTGGAGAGTCACTCTTCTTTCTCCTGCCGGCTTAGTTGTGTGATAGCTTCAATCTCGTCCATCTGGAGACGTCCTCAGGCTATAATGCCGGGGATCTCCTGAGGCGCTGCTCCTTGCCACGGAGGCCCGAGAGTGGAGCAGTGCCCCCGACAACTGCTAGCTGGTGTGCTGGATTTTGCTAGCCAGGATTTAGGAGCACCGCAGCACTGCTCTTTCTCAGTGACTGAGTTTCTGATTTTGAAACAGAAAGAACATTAGGAGGCCACTGGTTTGGTAAAGCTCCTGGTCAAGGCGTTCAGCTAAAAAGGGGGCGTCTGTAGCCACAGGGGCAGCATTTGCAAGGGAACCTGCAGGGCTTCTGTTCCCTCAACAGGAGAGTCTACAGCAACAGAGTCTGTCATTTCCTCAGTTTGCTGAGACAAGCAAGACAGCTTGAAAATGTAGTCTGGGACACCACCTTGGAAGACCTTCCAAATACTCTGCAGTTGTTCCCGGAATTCAGGGAAAGATTCTTTCTTCCTAAATTTTCTCCTGAAAGGATTTGACTGTCAAACTTGACCCTTTACTGAGTGCTAAAATAGTGATTCCCTTTGCAAGGAAGTGCAAACTCCAAAGCACTGCGTGTCTGCTCCAGAACCCTGGAGCTGCTGCTGTGCTGTTTCATAATAGAACTGCCACAGCTCAGTGGGGTTTTGGCTAAGTTTTTCTGGGCAACTGTTTCCAGCAAGTTAACGAGAATTAGTGCATACAACTGATTTAAAAAATAAGAAGTTCCTGAGGGAGAGGATAAAAAAAGCTGCTTGATGTGTTTGGCAGAACAGAACAGTAAGTGTTACAAATGAATCTGCATTTTTTGGTTTTGTTCGTATTCATTTACTGGCAAAACAGGCCAAAGCATAGGCACAAGCAAGAATATTGTCCTAATCTCTTGCTGGCTGCATGAATGAAATGTGTCTCCTGGAGGGATGTTGTGAAACGGGAAATCATCTATGTTTGGGTTGACTTCTTCTGTGAGATTCAGCAGCCCAAGCAGTTTTCTCACAGCATCTGGTTCATTTCCCCTGCCCACTACAGGTCACCTGAYGRGTGTCTTCAGTGGTGCTGATCTGAGGTGAGTGAGAAGGGGAGATTTCATGTTCCTCGTGTTTAAGAATTGTAGAGCAAGCTGTCAGCTTGGCCAGTGGCAGAAGAGTGTAGAGAGCCAGCTAGGGAGGCTGAAAGAAAATCCATTTTCATGCCTTCAACAAAAATAACAAAGGCATAAGTGAATAGAGTTCCTAATTTCCATCTCAGAGCCCTGAAGAACTACAAACTCAGCTTTGCAGAGACAATGTTGCTTGCTGACAGCAGCCAGAGGGAAACACTGAACTAAGAGCAACTTCCTAGAGAGTACAATTAGCCCATTTATATTTAGTCAGAGGAACTGAGAATTCTATTCCTATGAATTTAATGATATCTCCTTAGAAGATGCGGTTGTAGAACAAGAAGCACATCTTGAAGTGGTGGATGCTGCATTTGAAGTCAAACAGGCACTTTGTGCCTGGAGAGCTGCGTGAGCCAAAAGTAGCCAGAGGTGCTGAGGGTCTTGAGCAGCTGAAGATGAGGCAGCGCATAGCCAGGTGTCCAAGAAGGCCAAGGACATGCTGGCCTGTGTCAGCAGCAGTGGGGCAGCAGGAGCAGGGCAGGGAGCGTGGCCCTGTGCTGGGCAGCGCCGCGGCCACCGCTGGAGTGCTGGGTGCACTTGTGAGCCCTGGGAAGCAGAAAGTCATGGAGGGGCTGCAGCGTGTGCACAGAAGGACAGGGGAGCTGGGCAAGGGGTGAAGTACAAGGCCAGTGAGAAGGTGCTGAGGGCGCTTTAGCTTGGAAAACAGGAGGCTCCTGATGGACCTTCAGCATCTCCTCAGTGCATCCAAATATTTCAGCCACTTTTGGAAGTGACTTTTTCCCCTTTTTTTTCTTGTTATTTTTTTGTTTGCTTGGAGTAAGAGGCTTATTCATTTTCTTTTCCTACCAACTAAGGTGCTTTTCTGCATTATTTCCTGCCCTTTTAAAGCCCTGGGACTGGGTCTGCTAGAATTTTCATTTCCAAGGTGTCACTTCCAGAGAATGCAGTGTTTTTGCATGAGAAGACATCATTTGGTGCAGGGACCTTGGTGCAGAAGGAGCTGTTGTGGTTCCAGGCCAGCCAGTATGGCCTTACAGATCACTTTGAGTTTAGCAGTGCCTGTGCCTTTTTGCAGCCCAGGGAATCAGTGGGTGTTGTGTTTGGGAATTGAGCAGCAGATCAATGCCCTTGCATTCCAGCTGCTCCTCAGAGATCACAGGAGCTGGGAGGGGCTGGGCTGCATTTCTGATTCCAGCCACTTTAGCACCATCAATGTGATTGAGTCCAAGAGAAGAACTTGCTTGAGCACAGATGCACAAAGAGTGCAGTTCCCAGTGCAATGCTCTGGCTCTGATCCCTTTCCATAAGGACCTACATGCTCCAGATTCTCCAAGAGTGTGCTTTATGGAAGCAACAGCAGAGCAGTCTCAGGATTGCTGCTGAGCGGGGCACTGGCTACCAAGTGCTGATGTGTGTAGCAACAGAGAGGACAGTAAAGAAAGATTTAAGTAATGAGATCCGTCTGTCTGTCTGTCTGTCTGTCTATCTATCTATCTATCTAACATTTATATAATTATCTATCTATCTATCTATCTATCTATCTATCTAACATTTATATAATTATCTATCTATCTATCTATCTATCTATCTAACATTTATATAATTGAATCTTCCTGGCTGTGCTCCAAGGCCGTTGGAGGTGCAAAGGTCACCTAAAGCATCCCCTTCAGGAGAGGATTAGAGACATGTTCCCTCGACCAATTCTGAGCAGGCAGAGATGTTTCCCTCTCCAGATAGGATGGTTTTTCCCCTCAGAGCTGTTTTCCTCCTCCAGCCTCTTCTGCCCTGAAGTCCCCAGTTAATTCTTTAAATTTCTGCCTGTCCTAGAGAGGTGCAACAATTCCATGTTTAGGTGCTGTTTGGTGGCTCTGGTCATACATGCACTATGTGACACATGGCTTCCTTCACTGGCATCCCCAGGGCTGTGTAAGTGCATTCGTTCACGGGGCCTTAGGAGAGAGTCTCTTTCCCTCAGCAGCAGCAGCAGCAGCAGCAGCAGCAGCAGCAGCAGCAGCAGCAGCAGNGCAGCAGCAGCAGCAGCAGCAGCAGGGAGCGGTGGCAGGCTCAGGACGAGGAGGAGGTGGCTGCCCTGGCCCTTTGCTCCCAGGCCCCAGGCCAGGAGGGCTCTGGCTGCAGCAGGGRGCTCTTCGGGCAGCCCCTGGCAGCCTCTGCACAGAGCACGGCACGCTGCCCCGTCCTGCRTGGGTCACTTTTCWTCAGCAATACCCTAGASCTCKTCTTCACAAGYAAKAAACTCCAGCAATGTAAAAAGAGCTAATTCAAGTACAATTCTACCTGCTTTTGTATTGTAGTTCAGGGCATGTGGTTTTTTTGTCTATAATTTCATGATTTTTATGAAAACATGCATTCATATCTTCACATTTTTGTGTTTCTAATTATTCCTATACCAAAACACTTCTTTTTTAACACTTGACTTTTTGTAGTTGGTTAATTTTAAAATTAGTCGTATAGTGCAGGTAGTATATTTTAAAATGTCACAAAACAACACCCTTTGGGTAGTTTTCCTCACTTAAAAAAAAAAACAACCCATAAACCACTTTAGTCTCTGTCTCGCCAAGTTGGTTCATACCGGTCTATTTTAAATCAGGGCTACGCTACTTTTATAGGATTGAGAGAGGTCCAGGAAATGCACACCACTGATTCCTCTTGTGCAATGTCATGGCCCTGCCATAAAGCCTTTTTTTACTCTTTTTTTCGTGTCATTATCTCAACTGCAAACACAAGTTTAGTTGCAAACTCACACTAGATGAGCAAAAGCAAAATGATGGGATGGGCCTTTGAGAACTCCTTGCTGATCTTGCTGCTTCTTCAGTTGAGCAAGGCTCTGATCCAGGAAAAGAGACTGCACTTAGAACCATTTGGCTGCAACTCTGCTGATTGCTAGGAACAGCTGGAGGCCTCTGTCTCCCCAGGAATGTTTTGGCTGAGCCAAGCTTTGCTGGGTTTTGGCTGCAAATACCATTGCCCTTGCTTTCTTCTATCCACCAGTACCATGACTGGGCAAAAACTGCCCAGTGGGCCATATTCCAAAGGCACTTTGGTCTCGAGTTTGTGAATGAAGGAGACCATTATCCAAACCACATTTAAAAATCATGAAAGAGGACTTCCCATCCTTAACAAACAACTGACAATTCACAAGTGGATGTGGAGCTTCTTTACGGAATGAAAAAGAAGGAAATCTTCCAATAGAGTTGTGCTTTCTGGAGTTTTTCTTCTGACTCCCACTCATAGCTGGCACTGGAAAAAGTCACATCTCTGCAAGTTTCCGTGTCTTCTGTCTGCCATCAATTGTTTTGCTGCAACAATCAGAAGAGGCATCAGGCTGAAGAGAGGCTCAGCTGATGTTAGGAACAGGAGCTGCCCCAAGGAGAAAAAAAGAAATGAACTTTTATCTCCCAAATCCATCTGCCCAGATGCTCAAGCAGGATTCCTCTGGTTCCCAGAAATACAAAGAAATAGGGCTGAGAAGACCCTCTGCAGCTATGTGTTCATGCCCAAGGCTTTGCTGATGTCATTTGGGTTTTGCCTTTTTTTCTTTTCTATCTTTTCTGTATTCTTTGCACATCTATTTAGAGCTCTGTAGGCTACTCTACATGTGACTACTTTTCCCAATTCTTTTCCATGGCCTTTGCTCTACCTAAGCAGAAAGACAAACTTCCAGAGCTCCAAGCGCCGGGGGGTAGAAGGCCCCAGTGTTCTCTTGGTTCTTCCTGGGACAGACCCCTGCAGGGAGCTGGTAGACTCACCATCCCTGCAAGCCTTTGAGAGAAGACTGGATGTGGCACTGAGTGCCCTGCTTTAGTTCAGGTGTTAGGGCATGGGTTGGACTCAATGATCTTGAAGGTATCTTGTCTTCTGAGCCAGTGATTCTGTGACTGAGGGAGCTTTTCCTGCAGCCCTTTCCAGGGCTGCAGGGGCCCTCAGCCAAGGACAGGGATCAGGGCTCATGGAAAAGCAGCAAAGGGCTCAAGGCGAAGGCCGAGAGGGCAGAGCTGCCACAGCGCGGCCCAGAGCGAGCCTCACGTCCTCCTCCTCAACCTGCGCCCTCTGCGCTGCCCTTTGCGGCGCCGGCGGCTCCTCTCGCTGCGGGGCTCCAGGGCGTGCTGGGGGCCGGGCCCCTCGTCTTTGGGAAGCGCCGGAGCCTCGGAGGCGAGCGGCTGCTGCTGTGGCCGGCAGGGGAGAGCTGCGGCTGCGGCCCTGGGCACGGCCAGCTGCCGCTATGGCCGGCTCCTGCCGCGGCTCCTGCCTCTGCTCCTGCCCTGTGCGCACAGACACGGCCCAGGGCTGCCCGGCAGCTCCCTGCCGGTCAGCAGCGGGCCCGGCCAGGCTGCTGCTCTCTGCGGCCTCTGCCCGCCGCTGCCGGCCCCGCCGCGCTCCCGCCTGCCTCTGCCGCAGCCGGGCCCACTCGGGAGGCAGCACATTGCGGCCGGCTCGGAAAAGCCCTGCCCGCAAAGCGCCCGCCGCGGCCTCGGCCTCAGGGCACAGGCTGCCGGCGTCCTCGCAGCTGCGAGCCGGCCCGGGCCGCCTGCCAGCCTCGGCCACAGCTCCCGCCTGGGTCTCCATGGCCGCGGCTGCTCGGCACAGCGGGCTGAGCACAGCGAGCGCCAGCAGCAGCTCCTCACGGGCCCAGGCTCCACGCGCTCGGAGCCCGCCCAACCCCGAATTCCAGCCCTGAGGGGCTCGGCGTCCCAATGCATCCCCTGGGGACAGCACAGTCGGCGCTGAGCTCAGCCCATGCTGACACCACCAAGTGACCAATGGAAAATTCACCAAATCCTCATCAGAGACAAGACAAAACTCCCATGGTGCCTGACAGCCTGAAGCAACTGCCAATTCCAGATCATTCCATCCATGTGAGAAAAGAGACTTTTGCATTAAAGCAGAAAAGAGTTATCCAAAAGTAAAAGGAGAGCAGCAACAAACAACAAAGTTATTTGGACTCATGTTTCTTGTGTCTGTTAGAAAGACCAAGAAAATGCAATCTTTGGTCTTCTGACACAGCTCTCTGTTCGTGATGTGGGACAGTGAGTGCCAATGTGCAGAAGGACTTCCAGCTGATGGAAGGGACAGGGACGCGGATGCAGCCGGTGCAGTGCCCAGCTGACAGAGAGATAATCTCTGGCAGTGGCAGTGAAGGAGAAGAGTTTGCAGGCAGGACACAAAATGGCTCTTTGTTTCACCTCTTCTTTCAGTGCTGCTAACAATGGAGCCTGGAGCAAGCTGGCAACACCAGAGCATGGAGCCCTTTCCAGGCAGGGCTGCGTCTGCTCAAGGGGCAGCGGGAGCCCAGCAGGAATCAGACACAAAACCTGCAGGGGCTGAGGAGCCCCTCTGGTGGCAGTGAGCAGCTCCCGGCTCTGGTCACTGCTGGTGGCATTTTCTATTGAGCCATCTCCGAGGACTTCTGCTGTGCTCTGTATTTCTAAGCGTTTTCCCTCTTGGGATTTTTTGGTTGTCTCCGCACCTTTATTTCTCAATTTTCCTCCCTGTCAACAGCAGCCCTCTTCCAGAACTGGCTCTAAAATACAGAAAGCTGGCAACAGCAATGGATGGAATCCTGTGGCTAGAAATTCTTATGCCAGAGCCCTACCTGTGCCTTATACTTGTCAGCATTCCTTCTCTGTGCAAAAACTAGCAATCAGTACAGTTTTTTCCTAAGAGCTCCTGAGAAGCAAATGTTGTGCTGGATTCTCATGAGTGTATCCGTTAAGTTCATTGCTGGCAAACAGAAAGTAAGGCCAGGGTAGCAGAGCAGCTGGGAGCTGGTCACTCCCTGCAAAGGGCTGGTGTATGATGTGGGACCACCACGTTCAAGGATGGGCAAGAAGGGTAAATGTGCTCAAGGTGCTGCCTGTGATGTTTGGGTTCACTCAGAGGAGCAGCCAGGGGTGGTGAGCACTGGAAGATCCAGCTGCAGTCCCCATCCATGTCCCTTTCAGGGATGGCTTTAGAGTGTCTGCAGCCTGGACCAGAGCACCCTGGGGGGCTCCTGCAGCTGCCTTTGCACTCAGGGTGAGGATGCCCAGCAGCCGCTGAGGCCGGCAGTGGGGACCAGGGCTGGGGCTTGTGGCCTGGCAGGTGTGGCTCTGGGGGTTGTGACATGCCAGGGCATGGATCACTGTCACTGCCCTCCAGAGCCCTGCCTAGCTCTGCAATGTTCCAGGGGCAATGGCAAGAGGGGGGAACTGGCTAGGTTAGGGTTTTGCCTGAGCCAGAACCTCTAGGCCAGTTGCCTAGCAGTAGAGAGCCCTGGAGGACTGACGAGGAACAAGTGAAGGAGGCAGAGGAGGCTCTTCTGCGATGTAAAGTGCAGCAAATTTATCAGGAGAGGCGGAGGGAAGGTACATAAAAGAGGACTACCACCAACAAGCAGAAGTAAAAAGAACTCCCAGCACCCCTGTGCATGGGTTTTTAAAATCTTTCAAACTGGAGGGTGAACACCATATAGTAACCAATAAGCGARTCTCAGGGTGTGGTTTGGAGGGCTACAACAAATCAGAACCTGGGGAGGGGAAAGGGTTGGGATAGGGATTGGATCTTAGGGTGAGGGACAGGGAACTTTCTGGAACAAAGGGTAGGGTTTGGGCTGATGGATGGGGCAAAGGGGCCGGGTTGTCTTGTCAGACAGGGAAAAATCTGGTGAGGAGGGAGGGGATTCCTTGAGGGACACTTGGGTAGGAGGGCATAACACAGGGGAGAAGCTAACTGTAATAACTCAGGGAACGCTTGAACATACCAGAAGATAACAGAACATTTGACTCAGAAACTAACACACCGCAACACAGAAATMCAGGCTTTCAGCAGCTGAGAGGTGGCAGTATTAGAACCCGCAGCAGCTGGTGAAAGCCGTCTCTCTCCTTCAGGTTAGTGCTGTGCGGGAAGGTGCTGCGAGTTGTGGTGGCTGCACTCCCCCTTTGCTGGGAGGATGATCTGTACCAGGGGAGAGCAGAAAGCTGCCATGGTGAGCAGAACCTGCTCAGAGCATTACAGTTCAGAGAATGGCACTGCCCCTGGGGTGCAAAAGGCTTGAAAGCATATAGTTCTGTGCAGAACCGTTGCAAAAATTTCCTCTTCTAGAACGTGCCCATTTTTGTATTCTGTAGATGAATACTCTGGATTTTATAAAATATATGGGGTTTTTTTCTTAAGGTTTTTGGGAGAACTCTCAAGTTTATTTTTATTTGCATCTTACATTCAGCAAGTATGCAGTTATATTTTTTTTAATTTTTCTTTCGTAAATACTTAGGGAAAAAATACCCAAGCATTTTTTAATCCTTTGGGATATTGTGATTAATATTCTTAGAAAGAAAACCTTGTTGAACAAGGGTGAAAACACAAAGAGAGGGAAAATTGTATAAAAGTCTTATAGAACAGGGTGTGTAATAAGGACTGCAGAACTGAGTAATTTCTCCAAGGACAGAATTAGCAAGATGTATTGCCAAGAATACCTGTCAAGATACTTCCTTAAATCAAGGGAAATATGACCTGCAGCCATACAAAGTACAGCCAAAGCAAATGAAAACCTTTGGAAGAGAGGGAATTTTGCCAATGCCATCAGTCTGTCCCATCAACCTTGCACTGCATTCCTCAATATTTGCAATGTCTTTTCTCCCAATGTCTGTGAAATGAATAAGCTGCAGTTGTTTACCATTAACTTAATCTCTTAGGGGAATTACCCAGCACCATAAATATTTTTTTGTAGCTGAGCAGGACTTGAATTTCCCAAATCTTCTACAAAGCAGAAGGGAACCACACAGTTACTTGTGCTAATGTTAATGAAGTGTTTCATGAAAGCAGGTGAATGAGAGCATTGCATTATAAAACTTCCACATTCAAGAAAACAGGAGTGCACTTAGAATAAAACATATGAGGCTAGCATGACATCAGGACAAGATAAAATGAAATTGCTAGACAGGAAGTGATCTATCAGAAATTAAGTGTATCATTTCTGATACATCTGCATGCATTTGCAAGCTAAAACAGGAAAAGAAGGGCAGAGATAGAAATGAACAAAGATTTTAAAATTGCACTGTGCAGAAGAGACACATGAACCACCAGCGTGAACACAGCTGAGAGATTCAGCTTGGAGTTGGATCAGAGTGGAATCCATTCACTGAAGGTTTTTGGTGCACACGAGTGCTAAGACTGAGGAAAACGGAGAAAAGTTTAATTTCTGAAAGCCATTTAGATTCCTGGAAGCATTTTCTAGAGATCTAAGAAGCTAAAGCCTCAGAGAATCTGAACCTAAAACATCCCCAAATGGATTGATAAGGTATTATGGGCACATCTCTGCTGTTTTCAGAGTCAATGAAACTGACAAGGAGTGTCTGGAAATTATGAATGCCAACCCAGATTTTATCTCCATTACTTTAAGAACACCTTAATAAGGCACTTTAGGAACTGAACACTGACATTCTCACCCTGCTCGATTTACTTTACATTTGAACACAGGCTGGTAGAAGGAGAGATCTGGCTTTTATTTCTCCCCAAGTTACCTGTTGCACATTCAGGTTAGGAGTAGATGTAAAATTCAGGTAATCACTCTCTCTATCCATGAATATTCCACTAGTGAATTGACATGTAGAAACATCCTTTTCTCTTGGTACCTTCCTAAGTGGTGCCCTAATGAACAGGAGACTTGCATAAATCACACAGAAAATCACCCCAAAATTGCTGAAATTAACACTCAATTCCATGATAAAAGCTTCTGAGAAAAGGCTTGACAGGATCACTGAACAAAGTGAAACTTAGGAGAGAAACATGCATTTTAGCACTGATCAAGGGGAAAGAAGAAGAAATGCTTCCAAGCATTCTTATAAAAATTCCAAGTGGAAGATGAGGAGAAACACAGGCAGCACAGGAAGAACACGGCCCTGTCAGATGACCTGTGGAAGGTAACTTTGTGCCCCAGCACTGTTAGAGGACATTCCCTGTCACTGGTGCAAGCAGCTGGAGACATAAATACTGATTGATTTAGGGGCCACAGTCTTGGTAAGTGCAGAGGTGGTTCAATAACTTGACCTGAGGGAGTTCCCTCAGAGCAACTGGGTTGCCTGAAAGAAGTGAACAGCTCACCCCAGCCTGATCCTCTCGTCTGCTTTCTCCTTCCGACCCTCCTGGGGAGGCTCTGACATTTCCTCTTCCCTGATGGAAGTGCAGCTGCTTCCAAGGGAAACGTCCCCATACTCACTCAGTGTTCCCTTTGCTTGCCAGATGTGCCATCTGCTGTCCCTGTCCAGGAGAGCTGCTCTGCACGGGAGGAGGAGACCAGGAGAGAGCCTGGGAACATTGGCAACTGCAATCCCTTCTGATCTAGTGCTGTTTATGGATGTGTCAAATTAGACTTGGATAGTTACAAGTGTAGGGATATTTACATACATTGACTGATATTTGTATAGGGTTATTATGAATGTGTATCTAGTTACATTTATGGATGTATGTTACATGTACATATATACATGTATATATATGTGTAAATATATATAGAAACATAGGTATGTATGCAGTTATTTATATGTGTACCTATGTATCTAGTTATATTTATATGTCTGTGTTCACTTTACATCCCTGCTTTCTTATATTCACATATGTGTACAGTTGTACAGCTGTATAGTTCTACTGTTAAAGTTAGATGGATTTTATATATTTACAATGATATTTGTATTTATAGGTAGGATTCTTATGTATATATTTATATATGTCTTGTTATAMGTAATATGTAACTCTTAATATATATTTCTACTGTACCTTGTTACGGTTGTGTGTTTACTTGTATTATATTGATATGTGTATGGATGTGTATAGTTCTGAAATTGTATTCCTTTAATTCCAGGCCTAGCGTTATTAGAGAAGGGATATTGATATTTCTGTGTTTGTATATGGGCAGTACAGTTGTAGTAGTATGTAATAAATTTAATTGTTAATCTTCAATTGATATTTGTTTATAGTGAGTGTTGTAGATGGTTTCAGTACATTAGTTTTTTAACTGCATTTGATATTTGTAAATATTTACATTGCATGATAGTAATAAATTTCTTTTGTAACCTTAAATTGATATTTGTATGTTAGCAGCACAGGTGTAGCAATTGATAAAAAATTTCATTCTTTAAACTTAAGTTGATTTTTGTGTATTTGTTCACTGTTGCAGCACTGCAGGGTGGTAGAAATGCTGCAGCCTTCTTTGAGGTTTCTCCTTCAGAAGCCACTCAGAGGAAGGCCACGAGAACAGCCATTTCCAGTCCATGTGTGCATGGACTCAGAGATAGCTCAGCAGAGGAAAGACAGGAAGGGTCTTTGCATGAGATATTCCAGCGAGGGTTTTATTGCATCACTCATGCCAGAAGGACCAGAGACAAAAGACCAAACCATGTTCTCTGCACGACTTAAGTGTGGGGTCAGTGACCAATGATCTGAGGGCACAGGGGTGGGCAAAGGGCAGGGCCAAGGGCAACAACAACGTGTAGGGAGGATGAGGGATGAATAATCGGGGTGGGCAGTGTCAACTGGCCAATGGGGGAGGCAATCTGATGTATATTGGCAGTAGTGGTGCAGAGCGTCATGGGTTAAGTCTTCTCTATCAGCCCAGGTGGGGAAAACTTTATGATACTGAGTTGGGGGGGGGGCTCAGAGGATTCCACAACTGCCCTGTTTTTCCTTACTATGAAGACTTCCCCAGTGGACCTCTGCAGACACTTAACTAAAGAGGGAAACAGGAGTAAAAACAATGATTACAACCCAGAAAGTTCCTCTAAGAAACGATGAAACCTATCCAGTCAACCCTCATTGTCCAAAAAGTTCATTGATGTCATCTGAGGTCTTCTCAACTTTTAAGTCCTTTACTTGCTCCTTCAGCTCTGGATGTTTACYTGGGTAGACGTTAKAGATGCAGGCAAACGATCTAAAAGAGTTGCATGTACGTGGCAGCAAAAGGGTTCATGGAATCAGCCTATAATTCCTGGGGAAGTAGGAGATACATTGCAAACCTTGGAGTTGAAGGCAGTTATTTGGGCCTTTGAGAATTGGAGCAATCAGGCTACTAACATTGATTCACTTTACATGGTTGGCTGTGTACAACGCCTCGAAAGAGTGGTAGTTAAGGAAGTTAATAATAAACATTTGTATTCACTTTTAAGCCGACTACTGAGAAATTTGAACCAATGCTGACAGGAGTATTTTATTACTCATGTTGGCAGTCATCAAAATCTCCCTGGTCTGTCTGAAGGTAACGCTCAAGCTGATCAGTTGGTAGTTGCTGTCTGGCCAATGCCAACCTCCCATAAATTTCAGCAAGGAAAAAACTCTCATGCCTTTTTATATCAATCTGCAAAGATGTTGGTTAAGCAATTTGGTATCCCTCTTACTGATGCCACTGGCATTGTACGATCCTGTCCAGATTATCAAAGGGATGGCATTGGCTTAGGCACTGGTGTTAACCCAAGAGGTACCCAACTGTTGCAATTATGGCAAATGGATGTAACACATGTAGCAGAATTTGGCCAGAAGTTCGTGCATGTTTGTATTGATACTTACTCTTGTGTTATATGGGATACCCCTTTAACAGGTGAGACAGCACATCATGTTGAGAAACATTTGTACCATTGCTTTGCAGTGTTGGGAGTCCCTTTAGCCATCAAGATGGATAATGGCCCTGCTTATTGTTCTTTAAAGTTTCAACATTTCTGCAACTTATGGGGTATTCAACATGATACCAGTATTCTACACAGCGCTACAGGTCAGGCAATTATTGAGCGWGCCCATCAGATGTTCAAGGGCATGCTGCAAAAACAAAAAGGGGGAATGATACAGTTATCTTCGGAAGAAAGGACAGCTAAGGCTATCTTTGTATTTAATTATCTCAGAACAACAGGAGATAGGGATGGACCACCTATTCTTGTGCATCATGCCCTCACACATAGGCCAAGTGAGGAATTACCTGATGGTATTCAAGTCATGTTTAAAAGCCCGGAAACCGGGATGTGGGACGGGCCCGCCACAGTGAAATTAACGGGAAGAGGTTACACGTGCTTACTTACAGATAAGGGAATTTGCTGGATTCCAACTAAGTGGGTGAAACCTTTCCTAAAGTCACACCTGCCAGCTAATGCTGTGTCCAGAAGCAGAACGTCAGCACCCACACTGACTCCAGACACAGCTGAACCCGATACTCCAGTGCCTGACGGTTGAACAACGATTGCACTTTTTTCCACAGCTATTAACAGATGTGAGCCAACTACCTGGACCTGGGGTTACGGTAACCAGTAACGACAGCTTACCACCACTTCCAATACGGGTCTTAAACCAAATTGAATGAGCTTTTTCTGTTCATGGCTATTTTTGCAAGCCATGGATCAGGGCCCAGTGTGTTAAATGCAAACTGAAGTGGTGACGACAAGTCCGTCAGGAAAATAATCTCTTTATAGTTCACAGAAAAAAGCAAAAATTTAGCTCTGCTAATTTATCTTGCAATAGATGTTTTAGTATACTTAATACCCTTAATGTTGAGCATGTGCTAGAAATATTTTTAGGGCCTACTCAGAGAAGACAACCTCCCCCTGAACCCCTTAGAAGGATATCTTTACAACGTTGGAATTTTAACCAGGATTTAGCCCTTATTGAAACACAGGATAAGCAAAGTTTGCTTTGGATTCAATTTCAACTGGCAGAACAGGCAATAGCAAATCAAATTGTATTGCAAAGTCAGATTACAGCTGCAGAGTGTGGGAGAGGAATAGCAGTGCCACAACAGCATCACATTTCTGACAGTCAGTGGGATGAGGCCAAAGAATATTGGCTAAAGCGTAGATGTGATCAGCAAAGGTGGCGACAATGGCAATTGTCCCTCAAATAATGTTGATGATAATCATTAGGATAATAGGAAAAATGAAGGGATTGCATAACATTGATCAGCGAACAAACATGGGTTACATGGGATAATCAAACAGGGCAGGAATCAGTTTGCTTATCATTGGCTACACCTTCTGATTCTCTTCCTACTTGTTTAATTGGAGTTCCATTAGATTCTATGGAAGAATTTGGACCTTGGACTAAAGCCATGGTGCACAAAAATTTTAATGAGGCTTGGTCAAATGGGTGCACAGTCCAGTGGTGGAATATCCAGGGTGGACCAACCTCTGCAAATTGGTGTGACACTTTTGGGATTTCAATGAACCCCCTGGGAGCACAAGCTTTTACAATTGCCCAGGGATTAAATAGCACCGTCATGGAGCCACAGGAGCTAGACATCCTGAGTTCTATGCCAGGCTATTTTTTGGGTATTATTCTGTGGGCTCTGATTTGTTTAGCATGAAAGAGGGACGGCCAAAAAATGATAGCACTTGGATATCCCCTGGCTCCTCATGGTACTACAATACCACAGATTATTGTAACAATTAGATAAGACCTTTACCAACAGAGCAAGGTGCAGCTAAAATGCGACCTCCTGGGGTTTTCCTCATTTGTGGGGATAGAGCCTGGCCTGTGGTGCCCCAGAAAGCATTGGGAAGACCATGCTATTTGACATTATTTGCCCCTAACATCCACCAGATGCTTAACATCAGTCACAAGTCCCAACACTCAAGACGTAGTGTGCATCAGTTGGGCCCTGAATGTAGAGATGAGATACAATTATGGGACTCACCATCAGTTATATTGGCATCATTTTTTACGCCAGGAGTAGCCTCGGCACAGGCCCTCACACAATTAAGGCAAGTGGCGTGTTGGTCAGGGAAAAAGTTAACATCACGTCCATACTGTTGTTAATGGCACCACTAATGTTGACAGCATACACCATGCTGTGTTGCAAAATAGGACTGCCATAGATTTTTTATTGCTAGCACAAGGGCATGAGTGTGAAGATTTTGAAGGGATGTGTTGCATGAACCTTTCTGATCACTCTGAATCAATTCACACAAAACTTTCGCAACTTAAAGAAAACATGAAGAAACTTACAGTTGTTAATAACTCTTTTGATGAGTGATTAAAATCTTGGGGCATTACTGAGRGGCTTAAAGATTTAGTTCACTTCGGCATTATGGTTTTTTGCATTATTTTAGGGATTTTGCTTATTGTACCCTGCTTATTACAGTGTATGCAAAGAATAACTGAACGTGCTATTAATTCAGTCTGGCTTGTGCAAAAACAAGACAGGGGAATTGCTGCAAGTTTTTGCAGGACAATGGACATATGCAACATATGTCCAATCCAGCCTTCACAGAAACTGAGTAAGGTCACAGTGCCGTTGAACGACACGAAAGGAGAAGAACACACTCAGAAGCAGACAGTTCAGGATGCAAAGGCAGACAAGAAAACCGCAGCGAGACGCACGAAGAAGAAAGACTAACCAAAATTAACTGAAATATTAAAATGCGTGCGTAAAAAGGATTTAACCAATCGTGTATTAGCTTGAGGTGTGAACAATAGAGAACAGTATAAARATAGTTTGCTTTTTGTAATAAATCAGCTTCAGCTGATCATGGCATGATGTCCTGTTACTGATCCTTTACACAGGGGCACAGCCAGCTTGGCAGCTCAGTGACATGGTTCTGCTGGCTGTGACATCACAGAGGACAGGTCACGCTGGCACCTGCGTCCAGGGGCAGCACCGGGCAGCTGGATTCTGGCAGCCAGTGAGTGCACACACAGGGGGACAGCTGAGCTGGATGGGGGCTGGGAAAGATGCCTTGGGGATTTAAAGCCAGAGGGAGAGCGGGAACCCTCAGGGCAGGGCACTGTTGCCAGGGCTGGGGGAAATGGGGCTTGGGGCTCTCACCATGGCAGGTGCCCAGAGAGGCTCTGGGGACATTGCAGGTGTTGCCAGCCCCTTGCTCCCTCCCAGCCAGACGTGCTGAGCCCCCTTTCTCCCACCAGGCCATGTCTCCAACACTGGCCTTCATCCTGGCCCTGTTATGCAGCCCCAGTGGGTTGAAAGCGGACATGAAAATTGATAAGGATGTGGTCAGGCGGATGCGGGAGCGGGAGGAATTTCTGCATCAGGAGATGACTCGGCTCCTGCAGGAGGTGGATGACAACAACTCCATCATGGAAAGCCTGCTCCTTTCTGCACGGCAGCTGCTGTGGCTGCCTTGGTTCACCAATGCTGGATGGAAGATGAATCCAGAAACTGAAAAGAGTGAAGCCGAACGGATGCAGGAGCGCGAGGAGTATCTGCTTCAGGAAATGACTCGGCTCCTGCAGGAGATTGATGGCAACAATTCCATCATGGAAAGCCTGTTCCTTTCTGCACAGCAGCTGCTGTGGCTGCCGTTGCTCACCGAGGCTGTTTTGCTCTCTCTGGCCTTCTGGCTGGTCAGGAGATGGAACTGTGGCTCTGCCAGCTGCAGGACGCAGGAGGGATCCAGCAGCAAGTGGAAGATTGTCAGGGGGAAGTTCAGCAGCAAGGAGAAGGTCAGTGAGAAGGACAAGGGTGCAGATTGGGGTGGCAGCGTTTTGGCTGTGCCCAGCCCATCACCAATGGGCACATCCAGGATAGGGCTGGAGCGGGCTGTCAGCAACCTGGTATCATTGGGAATGTCCCTGCTCAATGCTGTGGAGTCACACAGGATGGTCCTTAAAGGTCACTCCTAAGCCCAGCTCTTCTGTGATTCTGTGATTCTGCAGCAGGGCCTGCCCAGCATGAAGGTGCTGCAGGAGCTGGTGGACGAGCTCCTCAGTGTCTGCCGAGTGCTCTCCAGGAGGAGCTTCATGCCAGAGCTGCACCCAGCTATTGGGACGGACACCAGCCCTGCAGCCTGCAGCATCCAGGAGAACAGCAGCACCTACCGCACGCTGGTCATCCTGCGGCCACCCCCCGGCCACTCCTTCAGCCTGGAGAGCACGAAGTGGCCGCCAGSCAGGCGCATCCGTGTGGCGCTGGAGTGCCTGTGCTCCGGGGAGCAGCTGCTGGGGCACACGTGCTTTCTGCACGCCCCTGGTGGCCAGCTGCCCACGGATCAGGAGTGGTACCTGATGGACACCCTCTGCACGGGCTCGTACTTGGATGCCAGAAAAGTCACCCGCTGGGTGCAAACGTTGGTGCTGTCAGCCTGGCTGCTCCTGCCGCAGTCGCGCCACTGCCAGCTCACGGCGCTGCCCTGCGGCAAGTCCTGCAGCTTCCGGCTGAGCGGCGCCTCTGGCATGCACTGCAGCATCGAGATGGCTCTGGCCGTGCAGCAAGGCAGCTCAGGTGCCTGCCTGGGCCTTGAGTAGGCAGCAGCGGCTCTGCCAGCAGCACCGTGTGGGRCAGAGAGCTGCGGCCTCTCAGACTCACTGCCACGATGAAAAGGAGTTGAGGAAGGTGAAGAGAACCATTCCTCATGGGAGATTTTTTGTTTTCTGTTAGGATTCTTTAGTTTCTTATTATGAAATCTGAAAAATGTAGCCAGACCGTAATAATTGTAAAACCTCCCAAGGCAGAGCTGGGAAGGTTAACATGATTTCAAATACGTAGAAGTTTATGTTGAGAAAAATTATACATCTACAGCAATTTTCCTACACCAATTTTTTTCATTAAAAAAATAAAATTAAGTTCTTTGACTCATATTTGGTGTCCCAACATGTCACTTGTGATGAGAATACAGGCCCGGTTGTGTCTTAAGTTCTTTCCTGCATGGGTCTCCTCCTGAACCTGTGACAGTGACCACCAGGGACCTACAGGACACTCCTACTCTGATGTCAATAAATTCTGAAGAAGTGATTGAAATATGTCGGATAAATCTGGAGTAATGTTTAGTCTGTGAGTTTCCGCAAAGGATTGAATATGTTTTAATTCCATGGATACAAAGTACTAAGTGAGATTGCTGGGTGTGCGTATGTAAGAGAAGTGATTCCCTATGCACCAAGTACTAAAATACAGTAATGCCTCCTTTCTAACAATGAGCTGGCAGCAGGGATCGGGCCCTGCTTGGAAACTTTCATTTTGGCAACTTCTGTTAGCAGGTAAGAAAGGTCAAAATGAAACATTTTCAGCTGTTTTACTCTCATTCACCTTTTTGGGAGCCAAGGTGTCCAGTGCAGAGCAATGCAGCCCCAGAAAGCCCTTGGTTTGCCCACAWGTTGTCATGCCRTGTTCCCAGGTGTGCCCAGCTCTGGCAGGAGAAAGAGCCCGCAGCGCAGTGGGCACCGTGCCCTGCCCAGCCGGGGCTCTCTGGCACAGAGCAGCAGCAGCGCCAGCACCGCTCAACCCGCTCCTGCCTTGGCTTCCCCTGGGACACAGAAGCCTCTGGAAATCAGCACTGCCAGTCACATTCCCAGCTTGGAGCAGCTCCTGCAGATGGGAAGATGCTGCCAGTTTGACTGCTGCCAAAGGGGAAGAAATGCAGACATGTAGATGCAGCAGAGCCCTGGGCATGTCCAATAAATGTGCAAATATATGGGGAGATTTTATAGGAATGATTTCAGCTGTTATGCCAACAATGGTTTTTCTCCTGGTTCTGTGCAATGCTGTGGGCCATTTTCTTGGTCTGGTTTGCTTTGCTTGGGTCCCATCTGAGTGCTCAGTTGGGGTCCAGGCTGTAGGTGCTTTGTGCACTCTTGGAGTTACTCTTGGATGCCTTGAACAATAGGCTTTGGCCCATGAGGGGAATTTCTGCTGCTTTGTGACAGAGGAGAACTTTGCAGACTATTTTGTGTTTGCTGTAGGGAAGGTTGGTTATTGCTTGGCATAAATTCACAGACAAACGTAGAATGTTTGCTTTGTGATGGCAGGGCATGGTTTCCACGTGGTCGTGGTGACATCAGAAGGTTGCCTTGGTGCACGGAAGGCTTGAGTGTCAGAGCAGCTGTAGGTCTTGCTGAGAGCAGGAGCATCCTCTTAGTTAAGGCATTTGTCAGGGGGTAGCTGTGCACTGACAAGAGCCTTGATTTTCCAACTGTGTGAGCACAGCCTGCACACTGGTAGAGCAGTGCCACAATGAAGGAGGAACTCACTGCTGTAGTTTTTGCTGCTTTTGCCATTTTTTATTCTGCCTATTACCTCACTCAGCTGGCAAGTAAGTAAAGGTTTTCCCTGCATGTAACCAAACCGATTTCCTGCTTTTTCTTAGTGATTCCATTGAATTAGAAAGACCATTAGGAAGCCACTGGTTTGGTAAAGCTCCTGTCAAGTCATTCAGCTAAAAAGGGGGTTTCTGTAGCCACAGGGGCAGCATTTGCAAGGGAACCTGGAGGAATAAGCAAGACAGCTTTGAAAATGTAGACTACCAGACCTTCTTGCAGGCCCTTCTAAAACCTCTGCAGTTGTTCCCAGGATTCTTTCTTTCTAAATTTTATCATGAAGGGATTTTACTGTCTAACTTAATCTTTTACTGAGTGCTAAAATATTGATTCCCTTTGCAAGGAAGGGCAAACTCCAAAGTAGTGTCTGCTGCAGAACCCTGGAGCTGCTGCTGTGCTGTTTCACAATAGAGCTACTACAGCTCAGGGGGATTTTGGGGAAGTTTTTCTGGGCAACTTGTTTCCAGCTAGTTAATGAGAATTAGTGTATGCCACTGATTTAAAAAAAAGAAGTACCTGAGGGAGAGGATAAAAAAAGCTGCTTGATGTGTTTGCTAGAACAGGAGCACTGAGTGTTAAAGAAAAAATTGCATTTTCTTGGTCATGTTTGTATTAATTTACTAGCAAAACAGGCCAAAGCGRAGGCACAACCAAGAATATTGTCCTGATCTCTTGCTGGCTGTGTGAATGAAATGTGTCTCCTGGAAGGATTTTGTGAAATGGAAAATCATCTTTGTTTGCGTTGACTTGTTCTGTGGGATTCAGCAGCCAAAGCAGTTTTCTCACAGCATTTGGTCATTTCCCCTTGCCCACTACAGGTCACCTGAAGCATGTATTCAGAGGTGCTGGTTATGAGGTGAGTGAGAAAGGGAGATTTGGTGTTCATTTCATGTGTTAAGGAATTGTAGACCCAGCTGTCAGCTTGGCCAGAACAGTAGAGTGTAGAGGGCCAGCTAGGGAGGCCAAAAGGAAATCCATTTCCACGCCTTCAACAAAAAAAAAAAAAAAGGTTTAGCAGAGAGAATGTCGCTTCCTGAGAGCAGCTAGACGGCAATACCGACCTAAGAGCAATTCCCTATAGAGTAGAATTAGCCCATTTCAATTTAGTCAGTGTGACTGAGAATTCTATTCCTATAGACTTAGAATCCCATTGCTATCAAAGTTTCTCATTTCTCCTTAGAAGATGTGGTGGTAAATGTGAAAAGAAATGAGGCCCTAAATGATAAGTGAAGGTTTGCGCCTCATACTTRTCTCTTGCCACAGATGACAGAAGCAACAGCCGTCTCTCCCCTGGCCCCCGCTGCTCCTGGAGAAGAAGCCAAAGAGGAGCAAATGGAGGGGGATGAGCACCAGCCTCCATCAGTGGTCACACCAGAGCCTGAATATTCCGAGCCTGTAAGTGCCAGCTGTGGCTTGTGCTGTCTTTAGTGCAAGGCAGAGGTGCAAGTTTTGGAGCAGCCAGCGCTTCTGGTTGCTGGCTGAGGATGCTGAGTGCTGGAGTCCTGCCAGGAGCTCGGGATTTCCTGCAGGCAGCGTCAGCAGAACCTGGCCTTTGACCTGTCATGTGTGGGCCCCAAAGGGCTGGTGCCTGTCAAGATAAAGCTCCCTCAGCACTCTCCTAACTGAGCCTTGCGTGCTGCAGCCCTTAGCCCACTCTCCCTGTCCTTCTCTGCCAAGCTGCAGCCGCCTCCATGACTTTCTGCTTCCAGGGCCACAAGTGCACCAGCACTCCCAGCTGGGGCACGGCGCTGCCAGCACAAGGGCACGCTCCCTGCCCTGCTCCTGCTGCCCCAACTGCCTGCTGACACAGGCCACCATGTCATACACCTGGCCATTTGATTAGAGGCGCCCTATTGGCTCTACTGGTCCCAGGCTGGCTTCTCTTCAGCTCATCTTCTTATGGCACTCCTCAGGGGCCTTTTAAACCCATGCAGTTCCCAGCCACAGGCAATTGCTGTTGAGTCAAATCACATCCCACCAATTCTACAATGTTCTTTTCTGACAAACACAAGAAAGCAAGTCAAGGGATTGCGGCTTTCACCCCCGCTTTTAGGCTCTGCTGAAGCTGCAGACTTCAGTCACTACAGATGCATCAACAGCAACTTTGCCCTTCTGCTTTTTGCATCGCAAGAAGTTTCCCATGCTCATGCTTCTTTTCTTTGGCCACACGGGCAAGAATGGCCTCCCACAGTTCAATGGACAACTCAACATCTCCTTGCAGCTTATCAAAAGCCAAAAGGCCAGCTGAGCCAAAAGAACTTTGAAGGAACTGAAGAATACACAAGAAAATGCAGACCAGTCTCAACAAGCCAAACACACCTCTCAAAAAGGGAAAAAAAACAAAGCCCCGATACTGCAGCACTACAAATGTGCCTTGAGCACAGGCACTGCAGAAGGCAAGAGACCATGAGCTCCCTGAGCCAGCAGCCAGATGCTCTCCCAAGCGGCAC
>NDFG01001730.1:0-17771 GCA_002167245.1 Sporophila hypoxantha | reverse complement strand
CACCGGGGAGGTACCGGTATCGGGGATGTACCGGCACCGGGACCATACCGGTATCGGGGATATACCGGCACCGGGGGTGTACCGGTATCGGGGATATACCGGCACCGGGACCGTACCGGTATCGGGGGTGTACCGGCACCGGGACCGTACCGGTATCGGGGGTGTACCGGCACCGGGGATGTACCGGTATCGGGGATATATCGGCACCGGGACCGTACCGGTATCGGGGATATACCGGTATCGGGGGTGTACCGGCACCGGGGATGTACCGGCACCGGGACCGTACCGGTATCAGGGGTACCCCGGCACCGGCGGGGTGCTGGCACCGGGAAAGGAGCACTGGCACCGGGAGATGTACAGGGCCAGGGGTGTGCTGGCACCGGAGCTGGATCGGTACCGGGGATGAACCAGCGCTGGGGCCGTACCGGTACTGGGGGTGTAGCGGTACCAGATGATGGGCCGGCACCGGGGCTAGATCGGTACCGGGGCTGTACCGGTACCGGTAGCGGTACCAGATGATGGGCCGGCACCGGGGCTGTAGCGGTACCGGGGCTGTAGCGGTACCAGATGATGGACCAGCACCGGGGCTGGATCGGTACCGGGGCTGTAGCGGTACCGAGGTTGTACCGGTAGCGGTACCAGATGATGGGCCGGCACCGGGGGTGTAGCGGTACCGGGGCTGTACCGGTACCGGTAGCGGTACCAGATGATGGGCCCTGTCTCTTATACACATCTAGATGTGTATAAGAGACAGTTCCAAAACCCTCGGGATGCTCCAAAACTCCCAGGATGCTCCAAAACCCTCGGGATGCTCCAAAACCCTCGGGATGCTCCAAAACTGCGGGATGTCTCAAAAACCCCGGGATCCTCAAAAAAACCCAGGATGGTCCAAAACCCTGGGATGCTCCAAAACCCTTAGAATGCTCCAAAACCTCCAGAACGCTCCAAAACCTCCAGAACGCTCCAAAACCCCAGGATCCTCCAAAACCCCAGGATGCTCCAAAACCCCTGGAATCCTCCAAAACCCCGGGATGCTCCAAAAACCTGGGGATGCTCCAACACCCCCAGGATGCTCCAAACCCCCCGGGATGCCGGAGCTGCCCGCAGACGCTGGGATGCGGGGTGCGGAGAATCTCGCAGCTGGGGGAGGGGGGGGAACGGAGCGGGGCGGAGCCGGGTCCCCCCCCGGGGCCCCCGCCCGCCCTTCCGCACGTTCCTTCCTCCCCCCCGTCATCCTCCTCCTCCTCCTCCCCCCGCTCTCGCGACAGCTCCGCACAGAAAATGGCCCCGCGGCCGCCCCGCCGCTGATGCGCGACCCGGGCGGCGCCGGCCCCGCCGCAGCCCCGGTACGGCCGGGAGGGACCGGGAGGGACCGGGAGGGACCGGGGGAGGTCCGCGATCGGGGAATGGACCGGCACCGGGGATGGACTGGCACAGGGGGTGCGGGGACAGCGGGAGATTTACCGGCACCGGGGGAGTGTACCGGCACCGGGACCGTATCGGCACCGGGGAGGTACCGGTATCGGGGGTTGTGGCTGTACGGCACCGGGACCGTACCGGTATCGGGCGATTATACGGCACCGGCGGGTACCGGTATCGGATATACCGGCACCGGGACACGTACGTTCGGGGGTGTACCGGCCACCGGACCGTACGGTATCGGGTGGACACGGCACCGGGATGTACGGTATCGGGTATACGGCACCAGGGACCGTACCGGATCGGGATCATCCGGTATCGGGGTTGACCGCACCGGGATGTACCGACCGGGACCGACCGGTTATGCAGGGGTACCCCGGCACCGGCGGGTGCTCGGCACCGGGAAAGGAGACTGGCACCGGAGATGTACAGGGCCAGGGGTGTTCGCTGGCACCGTGAGCCTGGAATCGGTACGGGATGAACAGCCTGGGCCGTTACGGACTGGGGGTTAGCAGGTTACCAGATGATGGGCCGGCCCGGGCTAGATCGGTACCGGGCATGTCCGGTACCGGTAAGCGGTACCAGATGATGGGCCGGACCGGGGCTGTAGCGCGTACCGGGGCTTGTACGGTACCAGATTGATGGACCAGCCCCGGGTGGATCGGGTCCGGGGCTTGTAGCGTACCTAGGTTGTACCGGTTAGCGGACCACGATGATCTGGTCGGCACCGGGTGTGCGGTACCGGGCGGTACCGTACCGGTGCGTACCAGATGATATGGCCGCACGCGGAGCTGGATCGGGCACCGGGGCTGTTTTTTGATTTCCGTACCGGTCTGTAGCGGACCGGGCTTAGTCCAGTAGCAGTACCAGTGACTGGGCCGGGCAACCGGGGCTGGAGCTGCACAAGCAGCAGCCGGTACCGGCTTGGGGCCCGGGGTACCGGGGCTCTGCGGGAGCCGGGACCGCCCAGCCCTGCGGGCTGCTGCCCGCGGAGGGCTCCGGGTCCACAGGTGCACGTTGCCCGTTGCGGTTGTGGCGTGGGTGTCAACTCCCCTGGATTGTAGCCATGGGTGTGTGGCCCTTGGGGGCTGCCAGCCCCAAAAAGCAGTGGCCATGGGGGCTTATCATGGGTTTACCTCTTGGTGGGCTGACAGGGAGCCTCGGGAGCCACTAGCGCTTGGTCCTGACCAGGTAGTGGGCCTGTGGACCAGCAGGACCTTCCTGCTCCCGGGATGCCTGCCGGGACCTCCCACACCTCGAGGAGCCGGAGGCCGTCTGTCCTGTCAGAGCCCGCTGCTGCCCTTGGCCATGGGGGTGAGTTCGCCTGGTGCTGGGTCAGCTTTTGCTCCGGGCTCGGTGAGGGGCGTCCAAAATCCCCAGTGCTCTCTGAAGGCAAAGGGGGGTTTTCCCACGGGCATCCACGGGCAGGGCAGTCAAGCTGGGACCGGGCGGTGTGGGGAGTGGGGAGATGGCAGCAGGGCTTGGGCATCTGGGTGATAGGTGGGACCTCCTTTGAACGGAGAGGGCGCCTGGGCTGAGCTGCCCCATGGACTGTGACACCAAGGCCAGCACAGGGCTCAAGCCACCCCTCTGATGCCCACCCGGGGTTTGGGATGAGGCTTCTCAGCTCTGCAGGCAGATCCTGAGCGGGTTGGAAGAGCAAGGAAACCCCCGGGAGGGTGGCACCCAGCAGCAGCTTTGCTCCACCCGGATTGGCACCCACTTTGTTGAACCTGGAGCATCCCCCCCATACACCGCAGGCTCTAGTGAGGGCCCCTCGGTATCTCTGCAGCTCAGGAGAACCTCAGGGTGTGTTTCGGTCGGGGCTGGTGGCACCGGCAGAGCGGGCTTCCCCGGGCTCGCGGTCTGCCGAGATCACAATGAGCCCCTTGTTCCGAAGCTTTGTCTTCATCTCCTGCCCGAGGAGCCGCGTTTGGGGGCAGCTCCTCATCCTCGGCCTCAGAGACTTCAATCCGATATCTCGTCCCATTTCTCCTTCGCGGGTGCGTTGAGCAAAGCTGGGGTATGGATAAGCCCCCGGGTGGTTTGAGGTGGATGAGGTTGTTAATTTATTTCACTGATGGCAACAGGCCTGGCTCGGGAGTGCATTGGGCAGCGTGAAACATCTCTGCCACCTCAGGCTGGCAGGCGCCTGGAAGGGTTTTGGGGTCCCTGTTCACCCACAGGGGTTTTGCGGATGAGGGGATGTTTGGTGCCAGCAGCTTGTTTGGTCGGTGGCAGGAAATAATAATAATGGGATAATGACAGCAAACAGTGGTTGGCTCCAGGACTGAGGTTCAGGGGCAGGTTTGCACTGGTTGGTCACATCTTGGGGGAGCCATATTCTCTGGGGGTCTCGTTCTGGGAATCGTTCACCAGGGGGGGTGACATTCTTGGTCAGTGACATTTCTGGTGCAGTCATGTTTCTGGGCAGTCACACCTGTGGGGCAGTTGACACTCTCTGGGACAGCACGTTTTTTGGGTCAGTGACACCATCTTGGGCAGTCATGTTTCTGCGGCAGTCACCTGTGGGGGCAGTGACATTTTCTGTGGGTCAATTGAATTGTTCATGGCAGTGACATCTCTGGGGCAGTGAATCTCTGGGCGCTGACATCTCTTGGGGCAGCTCAATATCTCTGGGCGTACATCTCTGGACTGACATTCTTGGGACGTCACATCTCGGGCAGTGACTCTGCTGGGGCGTCTACAATACCGGCAGTGACATCTCTCTGCGCAGTCACATCTCTGGGGCAGTGACATCTCTGGGACAGTACACATTTTGGGTTCAGTCAGTTTTTGGTCAGTCACATCTCTGGTGAACCACAGGAGCGCACTGGGGATGGGGACAAAGTGGAGCTCGCAGCACCTGGGCCAGGGTGTCAACAGGGCTGCAGAACAGACGTCCTGGAGGAGGGTGAGCATTGGCCAGCATCCCATGGGATGTGACAAATGACCAGCAAGATGTCCAGTTGCCACCTGCTCTCCAAAACGCTGGCTGGGCACGGGTTGAATGCACAGTGCTTGCCACCGTGTCCTCGCCATGTCACCTGTGGGAACTTGGGGCCACAGGCCAAGTTTCCTCCTGCCTGCCCTCACACAATTGCTCAAGAGGTTTCCCAGCTTTTCCAGAAGAAAACAAAAATCTAGGCTTCCAAGGGCATCATGGGATGCTGAACAAGGAGAATTGCCACTCTCCATGTGCATCTGTGATCCCAGAGGGACCAGGACAAAGAGTTCCAACACCCAAGCACTGCTGGCTTTGACCCTGGAGCTCCAAAGCTGCCGTCTCTGCTCAGTGCTGGTGGAAGAATTTCTGATTTTATTTGGGGAACTTCCTGTGCTGCCCTGAGCTCTCAGTGCCATGGCCTGCTCCTTTGGGCTCACCTGGAAGGCCGTTGTGTCCAGGGCCCTTGCCAGGGGTGCAGAGCCAGGCATGGGCCACCCAGCGTTGATCCAGAGGCGGCATTTCCAGCAGGGCAGCAGGACATTTTGCTTCACTGAACTCTCCAGCCACCAGTGTTCCAGCTCTGGACACTCAGGGTTGGGCACCAAAATGTGCAGTGCCAATCAGGAGACATTGCCCAGGCAGACCACAGCCCTGCCTCGACCTTTTCAGCATGCCTGCCACAAAAAGATTCCCCAAGGACGTTTTTTCCCACCAAACCCTCATTTCTTACCTGAATAAACACAAGCTCCATCAAAGCTGCTGGGAACATTATCCGTTTGTGTCCATGTCCTGCGGGAGATGATGGAGATGGAGCATCCCCTCCATCCAGGGCTTGAATTTCCTCCTGGGCCAATGAGCAGCACCCAGCCCGCCCAGAGCTTCCCTGTTCCATGGCCAACCATCTCCATGGCTGGCTGATCCATCACGAGGCATGCTGAGCTTGAGACAACAACAACAAAAATGCCCCAAAACCCCCAGACAAAGCCAGGAGGCCGGGGACAGCCACAGGTAATCCACGTGGATTTTTTCCCCCTCCCTGGTTTATGTCCTGCTGGCTGTCGGATCCCATGTGCTGGGTTGCGCAGGAACAGCTGCTGAGCCAGGCTGAGCGCCTCTGGCCAGACCCCAGAGCCAAACAGCTGGGAAATGCCTCTCGAGCAGATGTTAATGAAGGATGGGTGCCCCAGCCAGCAGAGCTGAATCCCCAGGGGATTTCCCAAGAGTTACTGAGCTCCTGGGGAAGCATCTGCCAGTGCTACTTCACAGCTCCAGCACTGATACTATTCTTATTATTATTGTCATTATTATCAATATCAGCATTATTATAAATATTTTTACCTTTTATCCTTTTATTTTTCACCTTTTTGTCTATATTTTTATCATTGTTATATTATTAGCATTATTTATCACCATTTTTCTCTCACTCCAACATTAAGACACTACACAGGAAATCTCCCAGACGTGAAGGGGTTTTCCAGATGATTTTCACTGAGGATTCCAGTTTGGCTCATCCATGTGGAGCCTCTTGCCAAGCCAATGTAAATTTTGGGAAGAACCATCCCCATGTGCCATCATCAACTCCCAGTCATTCAGTGGACCTGCTGCTCCTCCTGGTCTGGAAAACCTTTGGGATTTTGAGGGGAGCACCCAGTGAGCTCCCCAGCCCTGGGAGCAGGAGCAGCTCCAGCAAATCCCTGTGCCTTGGACGGGATTCCCCTTGGAGGATCCTTGGAGCAATCCCCAGTTCCTCCAATTCCTGGGAGGAATTGCCCCCAGTTGGGGAAAATTTTGGGCTACAGCTGCTGTGGGCTGGACAGGAGCAGGATCCTGGTGATGGCCTGGAGAGGATGTTTGGTGGCTTTGGGGACCACGCTGGGGAGGAGAGGCAGGAAGGGACAGTGGACACGCTTGGGATTCAGACTCCGGAGTCTGGGAGGCGTCGGTGTTCACGACCACAGGGCACTGAGAGGAGGGAGCGAAAAGAAGGAGAGAGGGGAGGAGAGAGAAGGAGAAGCGAGAAGAGAAGGAGAAGGAAAGGAGAAGGAGAAGGAGAAGGAGAAGGAGAAGGAGAAGGAGAAGTGAGAGGAGGCAGAAGGAGAAGGAGAAGGAGGAGGAGAGGAGGAGGAGGAGAGAGAAGAGTAAGGAAAGAGAAGGAGAAGGAAGAAGTTAGAGGAGAAGGAGAAGCGAGAAGGAGAAGGAGAAGGAGAAGGAGAAGGAGAAGGAGAAGGAGAAGGAGAAGGGAGAAGGAGAGGAAAGGAGGAAGGAGAAGGAGAAGGAGAAGGAGGGAGGAGAAGGAGAGGAGGAGGAGGAGAGGAGGAGGAGGGAAGGGTCACTGCCCCGGGGCTGGGCTCTGAACCTCCCTGCCTGCTTCCCGGTGCCAGGCCCCGGCCGGGAGGAGTCCGCCCGGTCCCGTGTCCCTGTTGCCCGTGCCCGAGCTCCGGCCAGGCAATGAAGACGGAGTCAGGACGAGGCCGTTGGCACCTTCCTCCCTCGGCGGGAATTCGGCACGGAGGCGGGCAGGTGCGTGCCCTCGTGGAGGGCAGGAGGCAGGGGGAAACCTTTGCTATCTGTGGCTGGGAGGTCCCTTTGGGTGAACCCCGCCCATGGGGATGTCCCAGGATGTGCCAGGGCGGCGCTGGGGCGCAAGGTCGGCATTCACCCAGCGTTGTTGCAGCACCGTGTCAGGCTTCACCTGCAACCAGCACAGCCCGCTCCCAGCCCTCACATTCCTGAGGGGCTTCAGCCCCCTCAGCCAGACCCCCGGCCCCATTTGTGCCTGTCCGTGAGGAATGGGAGACCAGAGGGTTGGCTTTGGGCAGGGCAGAGGGATGGGAGGCCACAGGGTGGGGAAGGGCACGGGGTGATTTGGCAGGGGGCAAGGGATGGCGGAGGGGCAACAGCTCTGGTTTGGCAGGGACCGAGGGATGGGAGGGCAAAAGTGGGTGGTTTGGAAGGGCCGAGGGCATGAGTGAGGGCAGAGCTCAGGTTTGTCAGGTTCTGAGTGGTTGGGAGGGGCAGAGCCTCAGGTTTTGTTCAGTCTGAGGGATGGGAATGGCAGAGTGCTCAGGATTTGGCAGAGCTGAGGGACAGGAGGCAGAGCTTCAGGTTTCAGGTTCTGAGGGGACAGGGAAGGGCAGAGCTCTGGTTTGGCAGAGCGATGACAGGGAGGCAGAGCTCTGGCTTTTGCAAGAGCCGAGGGACAGGAGGGCAGAGCTTCTAGGACGTGCAGGGCCAAGGACAGGAGGGCAGAGCTCTGGTTTGCAGTGGACGAGGGACAGGAGGGCAGAGGGCTCAGGTTGGCAGGTCTGAGGGACAGGGAGGGCAGAGCTCTGGTTGTCAGGCCCGAGCCTCCACAACCCCTCCCCGCAAGGCTGCAGTGACCCAGCCCTGCCCGGTTGCCCCGATGCGCGGTTGGCGGGAGACGAGGACCCCGGCCCCGGAGCTGCGAGCCGCTGAAGCGCAGGACCTGTCCCCAGGTGAGGCCAGCCCCGCCCGGGGAGGCACGAGCGGACAGCCAGGGCAGGGACGAGGGCTGACGGGATCTGTGTTCTTGCAGGGAAAACACTGACCAGTGCTCCACTACGGCTGCAACAGCTTGGCCTTCCCCAGCTGCAGGAGCTGATGGACCACCTTGAAGTCCACTACAGACCCCACGCAGTCCACTCGGGGATAGGCCAGGACACCGCCAGGCGGCCTTTTTTTGGCTGGGAGGGGGCAGAGCATGGCTAGAGTTGAGGCAGGCTGGGTGATGGAGATGGAATGGGCAGCAGGGAGGGTGCAGTGGGCGCCCTGGCTGGGGGGCGGAGGGTGGTGGCTTTTTTTTTTTGGGGGGGGGTTAGGGGGGGAACTCGGCCTTTTTTTTTGCTTCACCGGCCGGCTCGGTACCCCCATCCCTTTTCTTTCCGCTCCCGAACCCTCACAAAAATGTTTTCCTCTGCCCAGGCAAAACCTTCCAGTGCCCCACCCTCGGGCTGCAGCGAGACCTTTCCCCAGCACTGCAGGACCTGATGGCCCACATTGAAGGCCTGCACTACATAACCCAACCGCTACTTCAAGTAGTCCTGCTGCTCCCTGTCCCCTTCCTGTCCCCTCCTGGGGCACATCCTGGCCAGCAAGCTGATACTTCCAGTGAGATTCTCCCAAGGAGTTACTGAGTCCTGGGAAGCATCACCCACTGTCACCTTCATAGCCCCGCATTGATATGTTGGTTATTGTTTGTGCATTATTTAGCAAATTCATCATTATACCAAAGGTGTTACTGGGCTCCTGGGGGAGCATTTCACCCAGTGGCTCACTTCACAGCCCCAGCACTGATACTATTCTTATTATTATTGTCAATTAGTTATCAATTATTCATCATTATTATAAATATTTTACCCTTTTTCCTTTTTATTTTATTCCTTTTGTCTGATTTCATCATTGCTTATTAGTTTATTAGCATTATTATCACCATTTTCTCTCTCACTCAACATTACAGACCACTACAGAGAAATCTCCAGACTGAAGGGTTTTCCAGATGATTTTCACTTGAGAATTCCAGTTTGGCTCATCCAATGTGGGAGCCTTCTTGCCCAAGCCAATGTAAATTGTGGAAAAACATCCCATGTGCCCATCGATCAAACTCCCAGTCACTCAGTTGGGGTTCCTGCATAAGCTCCTTCCTGGCTTGGAAAACCTTGGGATTTTGATGGGGAGCACCCAGTGAGCTCCCAGCCCTGGAGCAGCGAGGAGGGCAGCTCAGCAATCCCTGTGCTTGGAGGAGGATTCCCCTTTGGAGGGATCCTTGCGAGCAATTTCCCATTTCCTCCAATTCCTGGTCGAGAGAGAATTGCCCCAGTCTGGGAAATTTTGGCTACAGCTGCTGTGGGCTGGACAGGAGCAGGATCCTGGTGATGCCTGGAGAGGATGTTTGGTGGCTTTGGGGACCACGCTTGGGTAGGAGAGGCAGGAAGGGACAGTGACAGCTCTGGGATCAGCTCTGGGCTTATCCACTTGGGAGCCTCATGCTGAGCTGTGTTGGTGTTCACAGGGATCTGAGGATGAGGGAAGAGATGAGGATCTGACTCCATGTTTCAGAAGGCTTGATTTATTATTTTATGATCTATATTACATTAAAACTATACTAAAAGAATAGAAGAAAGGATTTCATCAGAAGGCGAGCAAGGAATAGAAAAGGAATGATAACAAAGGCTTGTGACTGACCGAGACAGTCTGGACATTATTATTATTATTAATCTTTAATTATTAATAATTATTAATCTAATTCATGATTGGCCATTAATTAGAAACAACCACATGAGACCAATCACAGATCCACCTGTTGCATTCCACAGCAGCAGATAACCATTGTTTACATTTTATTTCTGAGGCCTCTCAGCTTCTCAGGAGAAAAAATCCTAAGGAAAGGATTTTTCATAAAAGATGTCTAGGACACTGAGCCAATGTCATTTTGTGCAAGAACCATCCCCACATGCCCATCATTGATTCCCAGTCACTCTCACAGCTCTTTCCTCACCCCAGATGTGAGAACTGCCTGCTGCGCTTCCACACACACCGCTRGCTCTCAAGCACCTGCACATGATTGATTTACTAAAATTCCTAAATTTACTAAATTTAAATTAAAATTCTCTACAAATTTAAAATTTATCAACTATTACAAACTCTAAAATAACAATTCAATGTTATAATACTTAATAATTATATAATTTAATATATATTAATTAAGTATATAATCTACTTAATTCCTAAGTATTWTCAATTTCWTTGATAATTATTATTATTATCAATTTCTTTGATAAATATTATTATTATCAATTTKTTTGATCATCATTTTCTTTCTTGTCACTATGTACATTATTTTTACTATAATGTTTCCTCATTCCAAAAAATATTAATAGTAACAAACTCATGTCATGAACGTGGACCCCAACAGTTCTCTGAGTTACACCAGCAGTAGCAACAACTTTGCTACCCCCCCCCCCCCCCCCCCCTTTGTTTCCCCCCCCCCCCCCCCCTTGCAAGCCCAGGCCAGGTCAGAGGGGTGCAGTCAATGTCTGGACACCGAGCCAATGTCATTTTGTGGCAAGAACTCATCCCCACAAGTGCCCTATGCATAACTAACTTACTGTTAGTTATTGTTGCTAGTTATATACATGCAAGTATCCACGTCGTCAGTGTAGATGCCCTGGACACCCAATAGGTAGATAGGAGAGGGTAATCTAGGCCACCATGTCCGATTTATGCCCAAACACCTTGCAATTGCCACACCCTACGGGTACTGCAGCAGGAGTTAATATTAAGCAAATGAGTGTACAACTTGAACTTAGCCATAGCAAATCTGGGTTGGTAACAATCCTGTGCCAGCCACCGTGCGTCATACAGGAGACCCAAGTTAACTTTTATAACGGCATAAAGAGCGGTTTCACATGCTATCGCAAGCAGCTAAAGATAAAAAGCAAACTGAGCTGTCACACAACTCCCTCTCAAGGCTCTTTTGACCCAGTGTGAGACTGCCTGCTGCGCTTCCTCACACACCCGCTCGCTCTTCCAAGGCCCACCCTTCCACTCTGCTCGGTGTCACAATGTCTTGTGAACACTGAGCCAATTCATTTTGTGCAAAAGAGACCATCCCCACATCCATCATCGATTCCCAGTCCCTCTCACGGCTCTCTCCCCACACCAGGTGTGAGAACTGCCTGCTGCCGCTTCGCACACACACCACTCGCTCTTAGGCACCTGCACATCTGCTCGGTGTCACAGACATGTCTTTGTTGTTCATAGAAACCATCCCCACATGCCCATCATCCCCTCTCCGGGTCCCTCTCACGGCTCTTTTTGACCGCAGGTGGGAGAATCTGCCTGCCTCATGCGCTTCCGCACAGCACCGCCGCTTTCAAGCACCTGCACGTCTGCTCGGACAGCGCCAGCCGGCCCCGCGCCGCCCCCGCGGCACGGGTGCTGCCCCCGCTACCCTCCAGCCCCGACAAGGAGCCCCGGCCAAGTCCCCGAGGCGCTGCCCAAGCCGAGCGCGCTGCGGCGCCCCGAGAAGGAAACGCCGGCGGCGGGGCGCCGGACTCAAGCGCCGGCGGCGCTGCCGCGCTAGCTGGAGCCGCTGCTCCCAGGTGGGCCCCGCCCCTCCCGCTGCTGAGCCCGCCTGTTCGGGCCCGTCGTCCTTGACTCGCTTCTCGGGGCCACCCGTCCTCGGTGCCGGGCCGTTCCTGTCCTACGTGCCCCCTCGCCCTACGGGCTGGCGCAGCCCCTGGGCTCAAGCCCGCCTGCGGCCCTTCCTTGCCGGGCCAGGCCCCCCCACGCGTCTCCAACGCCGTTGGAGAGAGAAAAGCCAAGGTGAGAGCGCGGAGCCGTGCGTGGACACAACCTTCTTTTCGCTGCCCGGCCTTGACCAGCAGCTGAGCAGCTTCCGAGCAGGACCCGAGGATCCGGCCCCCTCCATCCCTGCCGTGCCCGCCATCCCCCGCGCCCAAAAAAATCCCCCGTTCCGCCCGTGCCACCCCTGGGATAGGTTCGATTGGGCAAAAGCAACCGACAAAACGCCTCCAAATTCTCCTCCGAAACTTGTGCCCAGCGGCCTCTGCTGCTCCCCGGCGTGCTGGGGGGCCGGGCGGGCTGCCTCCACGAGTCCCCCCACCCCAAGGGAGGTGTGAAGACCTAATGCTTGTCTCGGGCCTACGATTCCTCCGCAGGTGTGAGTGTCAGCCCACTCCTCCCAATGCCTTTGGCTCAGGAGTGACTCCAGGTTAGTTGGCACCCGCTGGGTTGGGGGCTTGCTTTCTGTCACTGGGGGGTTTGGGGGGGCGGAGGGGGGGCACAGGGGACGGGAGGTGGCCCCAGGGGCACTGCGGTGCCGGCCCGGCGGGCACAAGGGGAGGGCGGGCTCCCTCCATTTTTGGGAGCCACGCGGAGAGGGGGATGCGGCTCCGACAGGCGGGGGTTAACGGCTGCACCCCCAAAACCCCCAGCTGCCGCCCCGAAGGCAGAAGCAGCAGGAGGAGCAGCAGCGCAGCAGCTCCAGTGCCCGCCAGTACCCAGTGCCCCCAGAACCGCCGTGCCCCTGACCAGCCTGGCCCCCCCTGCTCCCACATTCGGGGTTCCTTCCCTGGAAGGGTCCAGCCCCCCCAGCACCCCCGGCTCCGGGCGATCCTGTGCCTCCCTGCGCCCCGCCTTGCAGGGCACTCCTCCACCAAGCCGCATCGTCTGGAGCACACGCGGGCCGCTACAGCTGCACGCAGTGCCCCTTCTCCACCGCCTCCGCGACGAGATGCCCTGCCGCACACCGAGGACGCACCGGCAAGAACCCTCCCGCCCGGGGCGCCTTGGAGGCAGAAGATGGGTACGGGAGGGACCGGCCCCCGTGCGGGGATGCTCCGGGGGCGGCAGGGATCAGCAGGGACCCGCAGGGATACAGGCACGGGAATGCTCTCCCGGGGGCGCAGGGATCCGCAGGGATAAGGGCAAATCCTGCTCCTCTCTGGCCTGGCCACGGCCTGGCCGGGTTCAGTCCCTGCTTCCCCAGCCTGCACAAGTGCCCTGAGGGGTTTGTGTGCCCTCTCCTGTCGCCCACCAGCCCCTGCAAAATGGCCTGGCGTGTTGTGTGCCCCCCTGTGGCCCCCTGTGGCCCCCCAACCCCTGAATGAGGCTGGGAGTATCTGTTGTGCCCCCTTGCCTCTCTGTGCCCCCAACCCCTGCAATGATGCTGGGAGTACTGTGGGCCTCTCTCTGGTATCCCGCAGACTCTGTGATACCCCTGGGGTCCTTGTGTGCCTCCCAGTGCCTCTCCATGCCCCCTCAACAGCTTCTGTGCCGCTGGAGGGGTTTTGTGTGCCCTCTCTGTCCCCAGCCCCTGCAATGGGCCTGGGGGGTGTCTGTGTGCCCTCCTGTGCCCCCAGCCCCTGCAATGGCGCTGGGGGTGTCTGTGTGCCCCCCTGTCGCCTCTCTGTGCCCCAGCCCCATGCAAGGCCTGGGGGGTGTGCTGTGTGCCCCCTGTGCCTCCAGTGCCCCCAGCCCCGTGCAATGCCCCTGGGGGTCCTGTGTGGCCCTCCCTGGTGCCCCAGCCTGTGATGCCCCTGGGGGTGCCTCCTCTTGTACCCCCCAGCCCCTTGTAATTCCTTGGGGGTCTCTGTGTGCCCTCCCTTCTCAACCTCACAGTTGCCCCAACAGCCCTTTTGAATGCCCCCGGGGTCCAGTGGTCTCCCGCCCACCGACGAGTGCTGACCCTTCTCTTACCACTCTCCTGCAGATTTTCGGGTGGGGGCTGGCCCCGTTCCAACGCCAATGCCTGCCCCGGAGATGGAGAACATCCTGTACCCCAGCTCTGTGCCCTCGGCTCCACAAGGGACTCTGCACCTGCGCCTGAAGCCGGGCAGGGGCACAGCACAGGCCCCGAGCTGGGACAGGAGCAGCAGAGGCGCCGAATGTTTCCCCTGGAATTTCCTCTCCCCTTCCTTTGTGTTATCGGGAAGCTCTGCCAGCAGCCGGGAGCCGCTGTTTCCTCCCTCCCTGAAAGGTTTTGTTGCTTTCAGCCCGAGGGCCTTGCCAGGGAGCCCGGTAGGTTCCAGGAGTTAGTGGACTGCTGCTGGAACGAGATCCTCGGAAAAATAAATGGGAATTGTAACCGGAGTGGCAGGCCGGGAGAGCTCGTCAGTCCCTGGGCGGGGGGAGCGGGGCTGGCACTGAGAGCCCCCCAAAAACCAAAGGAGGGGACTGGGGACACAGGGGGTGTGACACTGTGCTCTGCAGGGACTGGCTTGGGGAGAGAAAGGGGAGAGTTTTGGGAAAGGGTGAAGGAGTTTTGGGAAAGGGGAAAGAAAGCAGTTTCGGAAGGGGAAAGGGAAGAGTTTTGTGAAGGGGAGAAGGAAAGTTTGGGGAAGGGGGAAAGGAAAGGTTTGGGAAAGTGGAGTGTTTTGGGAAAAAGGAAGTATTTGGGAAAGGGAAAGGGAAGAATTTGTGAAGGGGAAAGGGAAAGTTTGGGAAAGGGGAAGGTCTGAAGAAGGGGAAAGTCTGAGGAAAAGGAAGGGGAAGATCTGAGGAAAGAGGAAGGTCTGAGGGAAGGGGTAAAGGTCTGAAGAAGGGGAGGATCTGAGGAGGGGAAGGTTGTGAGGAAGGGGAAGGTGTAGGAAGGGCAAGGGCCGCTCAGTGCATGCCCTGCCACCATCTCCAGAGCACGGCAGGGCTGCAGCTCTGCACACCCCAACACCAGAAGCAGGGTGGGACCCCAGCCCCGGGCAGCCCCCGTGCCTGTCCCAGCCCTGCGGCAGACAGAGGACGGAATGGCCAGAAGGAATGGCACGGAAGGAAATGGCACAGAGGAACGGCAGACAGAAGGAGTGGCACATGAGAATGGCACACGAAGGAACGGACACAGTGAAGAGCCATCGGGAGGGGCCCAAAGAGTGCCAGCCATGGGGGCTGCACCCCCGCGTGGGAGCAGCCGCGGCTTCCCACAGCCCGCTTCTGCCAGCCAGCCCAGCGGGGTGAAAAGTTTGCTGCAAAACTGGTTTGAAGGGGAAGGCGTGCTGGACTGCCGCGTGCCCGCGGCAGCCCCGGCCGGGAGCGAGCGATGGGAGCGAGGGAAGAGCGGCAGCCCCTGCCTCTGGCTCCCGAGGAGGGGAAGCCTGCTCGGCTGCCAGCGCTGGGAGGGGGCGCGAACAGTTGGCGAGGGCCTCGGAAAGGCTCAACGGGCACCTGGGCGGGGGGGCATCCCCTCCTGCTGCTGCTGCCGCCAATGCCCCTTCTGCTGCTGCCATCCCCCTCTGCTGCTGCTGCCATCCCTTCCTCCTGCTGCTGCTTATCCTTTCCCTCCTGCTGCCATCCCTCATCCTGCTGGCCATCCCTTCAGCTGCTCATTTTCTTTCCTTCCTCCTGCTGCCACCACTGTCCTCTCTCTCTTGTTCTGCCTATTAGCCCTTGATACTCTGTCTGCAACCTTCCTTCCACTTCTGGCCATACCCTTCCTTCCCCTGCTTGCCATCCATCCTTTCCCCTGCCGCCATACCATTTCCTCCTGCCGCATCCTTTCCTTCCTGCTATCATGTCATACCTCTATCCCCTCCTGCATCCTTCCTCCGCCCATCACTTCTCCTCCCTCCTGCATCCCTTCCTCCTGCTGCCATCTCCCCAGTGGAGCAGCAGCCCGGGATGCCCCGGGGCTCTCCCTGCAGCTCCCTTGAGCTGCACGTGGCCCCCCCCAGCCCATCGCAGTCCCCTCAAGCCCCGAGGACACTGAAGTGTCCCTGAGCTGCCAGACCTGGCAGATGGACACGACATGTGCAGCATCGGGGTCACAGAGCACCCCAAAGGGAGGGACCCCCAGGTGCCAAAGGGGGCAGGGGGGCAACAGCTCACCCCCATGGCCCAGACGGCACACGGTTGACTGCGCCTCTCCTCCCAGGCACTGCCACCTCAAGGCAGGACACGAGACCCTTCCCGCTGTCCCTGACCCTGGGGTCTGGCTCTGACAGCCCCCCAAAGGGCAGCTCTGGCCCCAGGGGGTGCTGCAGAGACCCCACAGGCAAGACCCCCGCTGTCCCTGCCAGCCAACCCAGCCTGCGGGGACAGGGACAGTCCCCTGCTCCAGCACAACCCAAACGTGCCCCAAACAGAGCTCCATCTCCGAGCACTTCTGGCTGTCCCAAGGCAGAGGCAGCCAAGACAAGCTCCATTAGCAATAGGATTTTTAAAAACTGAAGTTCTTATAAAGTTTATTCCAAATGTTGGTAACAAAAAGATACCAAAAAGGGCACTGGAGATCCTTGTATCTTCCTGGACTAGTCTGACAATCAAACCTGACAGTTACTAGGCTAATATAAATCCATACAATCTGCTAAAAATGCAACGGGAAAAAAATTAGAAGAACATGCTGCTCTGTGCGGGACCTTCTTTTTTTTCTTTTTTAAAAATCCTTAAAACATTTATAAGCTTACTCGTTTTTGCATTTCAGGATTAGTTCTTGTCCAAATGGTTCAACACGCGACTGTACAATGCAAGAGAACACCAGAAAAAGCGAGGCAGGGAAGGGGGAGATGTGCTGCTGAACACCAAGACACACCCCCAGGGAGGGGAGGGCAGGGGGCTTGGACCTTCGGCCCCGGGGCACACGGAGCCCCGGTGGATGCCCACATAAGTGCCAGTGCTTGTCGCTACGCGCCGGCGCTGTCCTCTCCGTCTGTCCCTCCCTCCCATCCTCCCAAGGGACACTCTGGAGGCAAGGGAAGGTGGCAAATGGGGCTGGGAATGCTGCATCGAACCTGCCTGGCTCCCCCAAATCTCCCTCCAGCCACCCAGGGCTGCCACCCTTCCACAGCGGGGACACGAGCTGGAGCTTTCTGTTACTGCTGGGAACCCAGAGGAGGAGGAGGAGGAGGAAAGAGAGGAGCCCAGGCCAGGCTGGCAAAAACCAGGGGCCGTGCAAGCGGTGGCCACTGGCTGGCAGAAGGCCCCTGAGCATTTCCAGGCTAAACGGTTGCAGGAGCAATCGAGTCACAGTGATGGGTGGTGGCCCTGCACAGGGCCTGGTGCAGTGCTGAAAATGAGGGCTGGAGGAGCAGTACCCCCTACACTGCAATTCCCTATCCCTTCCAAGCGCTGCAGGGCTCCCACAGGCACAGGCAACAGCCACAGGAACCCCCCTCACTGGGGACAGCCCAAGGATGGTTCTGGAGTGGCCATGGGAAAAATGTTCCAGTTTAAATAAAATAAAACAGGAAAGCAAGTGCCAGGGTTACTGCAAGGTGCATCGGCAGAGGTACCAGGTCCTGCAGAGCAGCCCCTCCCTCCTCCCTCCCCAAAACCCAGCACCCCGCATCCCCAGCACTAAAGCATCCTTCAAGCATGTTCAGACAGATCACATCACCGAATGATTTCAGATTGAGAACCCTCAGGAATCCTTGTGGAGTCCAAACCAGATGAAACCAATTTTTGCACCGAGGTGGCTCAAAAAGCGATCTTCAGAAAGCCTCTGGGCTGAGGGCACGAGGGTGGCAAAGGCTCTTCTGTGCTGGCAGGGTGACAGCTGGAGCTCTGGGTCAGTGTGGCACAGCTGATTTGGGACACACAGATACCGCTATAGGAGAGATTTTTTTTGTTCCTCATTTTTTTGATTTTTTTGTGCCTTTTTTTTTTTTTTTGCCTTTTTTTTTTAAGCTGGCGCAACAAACCACGAACGGAGAAAGGCCTTGGTCATGAGATATGTTGGTGAAGAAAAAAGAAGTGAGCCTTGTATGGAAAGTTCTCCTGAAACTTGCTACACGTATTCTAAATCTTAAAAAAATATATGTGGACGGCTGCAGCCATTACAGAAGGGGGAGGAGGAGGAGTGGGAGACCAGGGATTTACAGTCTCACACAGACACAACTCGGGGCGGTTAACGACAAGCACAGTCACGAGTCTGTAA
>NDFG01001719.1:16325-40725 GCA_002167245.1 Sporophila hypoxantha | reverse complement strand
ACGAGCTCATAGCTTGTCTAGTACGAGGTTCTGGCGCATTGGATCTTGGTGCATGGCCTGTTTCAACTATACGGTGTGCTGCACCTCTGTAGGCTAAACGGCCTCATTCATCAGCTGTGTCGAGTAAGCACCTTGCGGCCACCGACAAAAAACCTGTGAACACTGCCCGAATTGTTCTTCTTCCTGGCTCAACCTGATCTCAGCGTACCTGGCTCTCATCTGCATCATGTCCACACCGAAAAAGCATGCACAATCCCTCGGACACCAGGGACATCTCCTAAGCACTGGATGTCACTTGCTGCTGTCCTCGTTCTGGTTTCTTATCCACTTCCTGTCAGCAGAGTTTTCCCTCCTGACCATCATCGTGCTACGACCGACTACTTAACTATTATTGACGTGTCCATGTAGTAAAAATCACTCAAACCCCTGAGTTCGATACGGACATTTCCTTCAACACGAACTAGACACTTTGTGCCCACATGCAGCAGCTGCTGGCCAGAGCCATTATACATGCCTCATTAAAAATGCACACAGCAATACATTTTCCTGTCCGATTGTTTAGCCCAATGGCAATGCTCTGGGCAAAGATTCGTCCTGTGAATATCCCCCTTCGGAATCCATCAAGCTTCCGCTCACAATCAAACTCAGGAAACTTGGGCTTCTTGCAGTGATGTGTTATCATCTTGGTTGTTTTGTGTTCATTGGTTTTTCTCTATGTGCAGATCTTAGTTGAGCTGAGAATCCCTCTATAGCAAAGGACTGGCACAAGCTCTTTTCCATAGCCCTCCAATCACTGGCTGTGGTCTCTCTTCGTCAGTATGCCATATTTACCTACCTGAAGCCCCCCCTCATCTCCTCCCATCCCTGGATCGGCCACTGTCAGTTCTGTATCGGTGGCCTCCAGCCTGAACCCGCCGTCATCTACACGAGGAACCAGGAGCTCAAGGGCTGTGTGAGGACTCAGAACGGGAATGCTTTCAGAAACATTAACTGCTGTCACATAAATATAATTCTATACAAATCACTTTAATAAGAAGTCATATGTATGCTTTTCTGTGGTTTTTGCTTGTTGATAAGGTTAATTTTTTCCGTTGTTATTTGGTATCTCATATTTTACAAAGAAATGTTCATTATGTAGCCATTTCTCATTATGTTCTCTCCGCCATCCCTGTGACCACAGAGTGAGTCAATGAGGTCTGCACTCTTGGTGGCTTTAAAGAACTAACAGGATGTCCAGCAGAGTTGTTTTAACTAGCCAGAGTCCTTTGTGTTGCATATTACTCTGGCGCTCAGCGAGTCAAGCAATTGTTTGTGTTGCTAGAGAGAGATGGGGAGATTTCAGGGCCTTGGCCCACTGCTGTGCTCTAAAGCAGAGCTAGCACAGCAGTCAGCACTTGGTGCGAGTGCCGAGCTACTACAGCCTGAGGAGCTTTGCCCCGCTGTGCATTAGGTGTTTTTAGCTAGGTGGCCCTGGTTGTTGCTTGCATGGGCCTGTCGTTGCTCTCGGGGCCGGCACAGGCCCTGGGGTGGCAAAGTGCCAGGGCGGCAAGCTAGGAACAGAGACCAGAGCAGCGTGGGCAAGCGCGCCTGAGTCTCAGGCCAGGCCCTCTGGGAGCGTGGCAGCCCTCCTTGCCCAGTCTCTCTCACGACCAACGGCAGGCAATGCTCAGAAGGAGGAAAACCCCCAAGCTTGAGCATGTCTCCAGATGGCCGAGGCACAGGAACTGTGGGGCGCAAACATGCATCGGTCTGGTGTCAGATTCTTCAAAGGCCCTGGGAGCTGACGCTGAGGAAGGAGCAGCAGAGCAGGGGCTGATCATAAAACCCAAGATGAAGTCATCTCACCAGAAGGCAGCGTCACAGGCACGTCTGAATAGAGGAGCTCCCAGCACATGCTCCCCAATACTGCAGCCTGGCCTCAATTCCCGCTTAGCACAGGTGACCTTTTAACCAATTTTCAGCAGCACAGAACACGGCAGTATCTAGTGACTGCAGCAGCCCTGTTTTAGCATTGATCAGCAGCAGGCAGGAGCAGCCCTCATCTGTTGCCAGTGGGGGACATGAAACCTGAAGGGAACACAAATGCCATCAGCCCCTGGGGCCAGCAAGGGCTGGGGGACACCAGGGAAAGCACTCAGCTTTGTCCTGGCCTCTGCAGTCAGCCAGAAAGTTTGTTCCCATCAGCTGGGAGTTTCCTGTCCCACTGCAGACGCTGTTGCTCAAAGCCAGGGCTGCCTGGCAGCCATCCCCCAACTGCCCTCAGCATTTCTTGGCTTCACCTTTGCTTTCTTTCCTCTTCCTCATACAAATTTCATCCCATTGCCCAGCCCTCTTCCCTCCCCTGCAAACAGCCCATCCCTGTTTGCCCTTTCCTCTCTGGCCCCACTCCCCATTGCAGTTCCTGACTTGGCCCCATGGGAACGTCCCTTGGGCAGCAGGATCATCCTCCAAGTGCTGCAGGAATTGCCTGCAGTGCTCCTGCAGTGCCTCCTGCTGCTCCCTTGCCAGAGGCACCGCAGGCCAGGGGGGCACATCTGGGCTGCTGTGTCTGGCTCTGGGGCTCCCTGTTCTGGGCACTGAGGAGGAGCTGCAGAGGCTCTGCAGGACTMACAGGATGGGCTTTGGGGCTGGCAGGAGAAGCTGAGGGACCTGGGCTTCTGGAGCTGCTGAAGAGGAGGTCCAGGGCTCCTCCTGCAGCTGCTCCAAGGGTGGTTTCAGAGAATCCCAGAATCAGCAAGGTTGGGAAAGATCCTGGACATATCAAGTCCAACCTGTGCCCTGACACTGCCTTGTCTTCCTGAAGCCTCACTGCCATGATCCTTCTGGCCACACCATTCCTGAGCCAGCCCAGGAGCCATTGGCCTTCTTGCCCACCTGGGCACACTGCTGCCTCATGTCCAGCCTGCTGGCCATCAGTCCCTGCAGGTCCCTTTCTGCCTGGCTGCTCTCCAGCCACTCTGTCCCCAGCCTGTAGTGCTGCAGGGGTTGTTGTGGCCAAAGTGCAGGACCCGGCACTTGGACTTGTTAAACCTCACATTGTTGGATTTGGGCCCTGGATCCAGCCTGTCCAGGCTGTCCCTGTGCACAGCCCTCCTACCCTCCAGCAGATCCACACTCACACCCACCTTGGTGTCACCACGGTTCCATGGGGCCCCAGAGTGTCCCAATGGTCTGCATGATTCCATGAGGCCTCCCAGTGTCACAATGCCCCTTTGGTTCCATGGGAGCCCTTGGTGTCACAAAGTCCCTTGGATCCTTGGGCCCTGCAGTGTCACAATGGATTGTTGGTCCCCCAAGGCCCTGCAGTGTCACAATGGATCCTTGGTTCCATGAGGTCTGGCAGGGCAGCTAATGCTCTCCTTGGTTCCACAAGTGTACAATGGCCTCTTGGTCCAAGGCAACAGGACAGGTGGTCAAACATGTTTCGCTTTCATTTCGCAGAAAGTTCCCTGAGGAGCAGCTACTTGGCCCTTGTGGTTTCCATGGGGCTGGCAGTGTCGACAAAATGGCCCGATCCATTCAAACACCGAGGCCTGGCTCTGTCAGCAATGTCCTCTGTGCATAGTCCAGGACACAGAGGCCCATGCAGGGTCACAGTGGCCGTCTTGGTTCCAATGAGGCCTCAGAGTGCCACAATGAATTCCTTGGTGCTTGGCAGTGTCAACCATTCGGGGAAGACCCTGGGGACACAAGATCCTGCAGTGTCACCAGGAACCTTGTGTCCATGGGGCACCAAGTGTCACAATTGTTCCCGGTCAGTTCCCAGAGTCCTTTGCAATGGAGCAATGGCCCTTGATTCCATTGTCGCCGCAGGCTCTCACACATGCTCCATGGCAGTGTTCCAGAGAATGCACAGATGAGCAAGGTTGGGCATTGAGATTCCATGACACACACCTCAGCTTGCTGATGATCGCCCGGCACATCGAGTGCTGTCCCTGATTTGAGCCTGGAGAAAGGACAGATGTTGATGGGACAGGATTTAGCCCTGGGGTGGCCGTGGTCACGCGGACACCGGTTGCAGACCTGTGCTAATGATGTGCTCTGCTCATCCCTGAAGAGGTGGCTCTCATGAGGATCGAGTATTTTAGTCCCAGTCTGGGACACCTCAGGGTCAAAGTGGGCCAACCTGCTCGTTCCATGAGGCACTACGACTCGACTGACTGATGATTGCAGCTGGAAAGCGGGGGCACAGGTTTTAATAGCCTATTGACTTTTGTAATATACAAGCAAATCTTTATTATCTGGGTTATTTGAGTACTTTTAAGTAATTGCAAAATTTCCCATCAATAACAGGAATTTCCGTCGGATCACTGGGCTCTTCCGGATAGAGCAGGGAAAGAAATACTGATCTTCCCCTCTATCTTTGCCACCAACATTCTTTATTATCGGTCACTTGAGTACTTTTAGAAATGGCAAAGTTTTGCCACCGAAGGAAGGGGGATTCCTGTGGAAGTTACTGAGGGCAGAAGGAGAAGAAATACTGTCTTCCCATCTACTTGTGTCACCATAATTCAGTTCTAATATTTAATCTCTCGTTTTCCATCAGGTGTTTCCAGCCCTCCTGGTTAAAATGCCATGTCTAAGGCATCTCTTCACTAGAACCAGCTGAGATCTATATTCTTTCCCATTCTCCCAGATTTCCTCTCCAGATGCTTTCTGGTGATTCAAGTGCCTCTCAGCTGACTGGTTTATGCTTTGAGCTTCAGTAGTTGGCCCAGTCTTTCTGAAGTTAAAATAAATACCACCTTAGTCAATATCTTTATTGTGCTATATCTATCACAGAATTACCTTTCTTTTGTCTGTCTATAAAGTTCCTGACAGAAATCTCTTCAGGATGGTGGACGTGTCAGATGCTGCTGGGCAATCCCAGAGAGGCTGAGGGAAGAGCTGGGATGGTTATTAAACTGTTCAAATGTTCACTTGTGTTTGTTGGCAAGAAACCTTTCTGTGCCTCTGAGTGTTCACCAGGCCCTGAGCCCAAAGGACACAAACCTGATGAGTTGTGGTTCCCACTGCAGGGGCTGCACTTGGACCTGGCTCTGCACAGGAGAAGCTCTTCATCCCCTTTCTCATCTTTCCTCCCTCCTGGCCATGGAGGAGCTCCTGACTTCAGTGTGACTCGTGTGTGCAAAGAGCAAATCTGGGCAAATGGGGCAGGGAGGGTTTGGGGAGCCTGGGATCTGTGCTGGGCACAGAAGGTGTGTTTTCCATTGCTCTAGACTGTCTGCTGTGAGAAGTGGATTTTAATCCAGCAAGAGGAATGACTTTTGCGCATTTGATGGAGCTGTGCCTTGCTTTGGCTTTGTGTGCTGACAAGAAAATAAACATCTCTGGTCTTGCCGGCAGCTCCTTCGTCCAAGGAAAGCAGGTGGGCAGCTGGAGCCAAGGAGCTGAAAGCTGCAGGTGCAGCCTGGGCTGGAGGGAGCTCAGATTTGCACAAGGCTGCTCTGAGTGCCAGGCTTGGATGGGGGAAATGGTGGGSTGGGGGTAGGGACAGAGTCTGATTGAGTGTCAGCCATGAAGGGTCTTGAATTTCATATCTATTCAAACTGCATGAGGAGGTACTTGGATTCAGTGACAATTGGAGATTGCACATATCAATGTATTAACAGAGGAAAAAAAAAACTAAACAGGACCTAAAAACTATTTTCTCACTGTCTTTTTAAATAGAATCTATTCATTTTGAATACACTTCTGAAATCTGTCTCATTAACCACAAAAGATTTGAAAACTGAAATCAAATTATTCCCAGAGGCTTGACTTGTTAAGGTGTTCTGAATGTTAATGAGCCCTGGGACACTGAATTCCTGCACTGAAGAGCTGCAGGCTGAACAAGCCTCTGCAGCAGGAAAATTCAGCAGCAGCCTCCAAGGTGCTGAGGATGTCAGCAGCCCCCAGTGAGGCCATCCCTGCCCAGAGACCGTGGGGGAATGGGCAGACAAGGAGAGCGTCCCTGGGGCTGGGGCAGCACAYCTCAGAGGCACCAGCGGCTCCAGCTGGGCAATGGAGTGTGGAATGMGGCTGGGAAAGCCCTGCCTGGGCTGGGCCAAGCAGGACACACAAGCCCTGACCCCCATCCCCCAGACAACTCTCTCAAGGAGACATTTAAATGGAATTACAATTGATTGTGTACTCTGAGTTGGATGTACAGGAGAAATACCAACTAGAGATTCTCAAGAGCTCAAAACAACCAAACAGCCTTTACTGGCAACTTTATAAAATCAGAGAAACTTTGGCAAAAGGTTTATTATGACATTGTAGTGGTTTTGGTTTGTTAATTTGAGATCTTTCTAATCTTGAGATGTCTTAATTAATGAATTGATGAGTGTGTGGGGTTTTAGTGTTTATTAATTATTTATGTATTTATTTTATTTTGAGATAGGATTAGGAGAAAGGTAAAGTAGGCCTAAAATTTTAAAAGGATACAAAGAAATTTTTATTTAAAATAAATTTAAAAAGAAAAAAGGTAGTAAGAATTAAAATAAACTCTTTAGAACTCTTTTTTGGTTTTGTTTACAACTTTTTGTTTTTACTGACAACGTAAAAAAAGTAAACCTAAAATTTCTTTTTAGTTTCCTATTTCTGGAATAGTCTTGTATTAGTTTACTTAGGGAGAGAAGCTTTTCTTGTTACGGTTATGGAGATTTTTTTTTACAAGAAAAAGAAATAGGTTTTTTGTGGTTCTTTCTTTTGTCATGAATAACAGTTGTCTGGGGAATTTTGTTATTGTGAAGTTTTTTTATTGCTGCAAGCTTTTTTGCAGCTTGTTGATGGTCTTGTTGACCTATTGGGTATTATTATAAAGATGAGTTCTTTAAAGGTAAAAGTTTTTATTATTTACTTGAAAAATTATTTTTATCTCTAGGAACAGAGATCTTCTGTTGGATTACTGGATTACTTTTTTTCCCTCTGTTTAAAATTTTGATGAAATTATACTTATTTTATAATTTGTTTATTTTAATAGGGAGGGTTTTGTTTGATATTAATTGGAATTTTTTAATAGTTTTATGTGTTTTAATGAAAAAGAGTTTTCTCTTTATAGTTTATAAGAGGATTTTAGTTTTCAGATTAAAGTATTTTTTTCTTTTTTTTTTTATTTGGGATTTCATTTGTTCTTTACTGACTTTGATAGTTTTATGTTGTTTTTTTATACGCTTGCATTTTGTTTTTCTTTTACTTGAGGGATGATTGAAGTATTGAAAGGACTAACACCCAACCTGTCAGCAGCTTGTGGTTGAAGTTGTGTTTGAAGTTGTGGTTGGGTTGTGTTAGGATTCATTTTATGGTTGGTTTTTGGGTTTTTGGTGTTTAATTTTAGATGTAGGGTTATTTTGTATGGGTTGTAGGTTGTAGGGGTTTCTGGTTTGAATTGTGTTGGGTGGAGGAGACTTGATGGTGAGATTTTAATAGCTGTGACTAGCTTTGTTCTGGTTGGGGTTTTGTAGCCTCTTTTGTTTTCCTGTTTGGGAGTTGTTGGGCTTTGGTTTGGTTAGAATGGTTTGGTTTGGTTTGGTTTGGTTTGGTTTGGTTTGGTTTGGTTGAGATTGGGCCGGGGCTGGGCCCCCTGCTTCTTTGTTGACTGGAAAAGAAATAGGAGGTTCCTGGGTTTTTTCATCTTTAACATTTGTGATTCACAGAGGCATGTTCAGTATCTCAGTGGTTTAACAGATTGTCTGTTACACAAAAAAGTTTTGTATTGCTTTTTAAAATTCTTCTCATGTTAAGCTACAACAGACATTCAGTAAAGAAAAAACATTTCTCAAAGCATTGACTTGGCCCTTTCAACTTCGCAAACTCTAAGCTGGTTCAATTTAATATTAATCAAAATTTGCAGGAGCACAGAAACAGTAGAAGAAGACACAGAAAGTGAGAAAGACAAAAAAGATACAGAGAAGCACAGACACAGCTACCAACTCCTGGATTCCAGCAGTGTTCAGATGGAAATTCCAAGAGGATGCAGGGTCAAGATGTGTGCTTGCCTTGTGGTCAGCCTTCAATACCCCTTGGTCTCCCTGGGCCCTTCCCCCAGGTGGGGCTTGGGCTCATTTGGTTCCCTCAGGAGCTGGGCTGGGGCTGCAGAGGTGGCTGTGGAGCATTGCCTGTGCTGTGCCAGGGACTGGCAGCCACTGCTGGGCTGGGATAGGGAGCTCTGGGGGATTGGGGTTCCAGGGAGGGCAGGGCTGGGGTTCCAGGGCAGGCAAGGCTGGACCTGCCCCTTCCTCCTCCCCACACACAAAATGTTTTGAGCCAACAATCTCCTCCAGTCTGTCACAATAGGGAATGTTGGAGTGAAATCCCAATTCTAGCCATGGGCACCTAGAGAAGCAGGACAGTTCTTTTCCCCATGGAATGTACGGAGCCTTCCACAATGTTTTGTGGACAGATGGAAAGTGACCCTTGTAAAACCACTGCCCGCCACACTTGTCCTGGCAATATTCCTATTGGAAAAATCCTGGATATAAGGAAATTTGGAGGTGAAATCACAATTCTGGCCATGCGTGCCTGGAGGAGAAGGAGAGTTCTTTTCCTTGTAAGGAAAGCATGGGTACCAGTGTTTCAGCAGCATATGGGGAGAGACCACTCAAACATTGCCAGGGTCAGTTGGACCTGTCATGGGGCCCGGGAGGCCAAGCCAGCCAGACCTGTTCATTATTCTCTTGCTTTTATGAGGCCCTGCAGTATCACCATGGTCCCCTTGGTTCCATGGGACCTGCAGGGTCATAATGGTGCTTTAATTCCATGGGGTCCAGCAGTGTCACAATTTCCTGTTGATTACAAGAAGACCTGCAGTGTCATATTGGACCCTTGGCTTGATAGGATCCAGCAGTGTCGCAGTCGCCCCTAGGTTCCATAAGGCCCTGCAGTGTCACAATGGTCCCAACGATTCCATGAGGCCTTGCAGTGTCACAATGGTCCCAACGATTCCATGAGGCCTTGCAGTGTCACAATGGTCCCAACGATTCCATGAGGCCTTGCAGTGTCACAATGGTCTCCATGCTTCCCCAGGCCCCACAATGTCACGTGACTCCTCTGTTCCATGAGCCCTGCAATGTCACAATGGATTTTTGGACCCTGGGGGTTTGCAGTGTCACAATGGTCTCCTTTGGCTGCACAGTGTCACAATGGAGCATTGATGACACAAGGCCCCACAATGTCACAATGGACCTTTGGTTCCATGCAGCCCTGTGGTGTCACAAAGCCCTCTTGGTTTCACAAGGCCCCATGGTATCGCAATGGTCCTCTTGGTTCTGTGGGGACACCCAGGGTCACAATGGTCTCACTGGTTCCATGAGGCCTCACAGTGTCACAATGCTTTGCTTATTCCATGCGGCCTCATAGTATCACATTGGCCTCCATGATCCCACGAGTCCCCTCAGTGTAACAATGGTCTCCACGATTCCATTGTTCCCCTCAATGTCACAATGGTCTCCTTCGTTTCATGAGGCTGTGAAGTGTCCTAATGGTTTCTCCATGGTTCCATGAGGCCTTACAATGTCACAATGGACCCTTGGCTCCATGACACCCCAAAGTGTCATAATGGTCTCCATGGTTTGAGGAGTCACCGCACTGTCACAATGGCCCCTTGGTTCCATGAGGCTGTCAGTCCATGGTTCCATGAGGTCCTGCAATGTCACAATGGACCTTAGGCTCCATGGGGTCTCACAGTGTCACAATGGTCCCTTGGTTCCATGACACCCCAAAGTGTCACAATGGTCTCCATGCTTCCATGAGGCCCCGTGGTGTCACAATGGACCCTTGGTTTGATGGGGCCCTTTAGTATCACAATGATCCTTACACTTCATGGAGCCACAAAGCGTCAGTACACTCCCCTTGATTCCATGAGGCCCAGCAATGTCACAGTGCTCTCCATGATTGCATGAGGCCCCACAGTGTCACAGTGTCCACAATGATCCCTTGGTCTCACGGGCCCACAGTGTCACAATGGTCCCTTGGTCTCACAGGGCCCCACTAGTGACAATGGTCCCCTTGGTTCCATGGCCCTGTGCTGCTGCATTCCCCCCTCCCTTCTCAGGCCGCCCTGCCAGCTGAGAAATGCTCCTTGGGCCTCGGCCTTGGCCAAAGCCCCTGGCTCAGCTCCTCTGCAGCTCATCACAAACACTGTCTGCTCCAGGCACTGCTGCTGCCCAACCAGCTCCTGCTTCTGTAGGAGCAGCCCTGGGAACTGGTTTTGTTCCCTCAGTGGCACAACATCCCTGTTCTCACTGCCAAAGAAAGCTGTTGGTGCCAAGTGGCGGCCAGGATGAACCATTGCTGGGACTGAAGCCCCTCTCTTGGGGCCCTGCACACAGCGCTCCAAAAGGAGCCCTTGGAGCTCTCCTGGGCCAGCGACTCCTCTGAGTGGGGCCTCTCCCAGCCGGAAACTCTCCCGTTTGCTGCACTCGGGGATCCCAACAACGACGGAGCCTGGGCCGATCCCCCCACTCCTCCAGGGTCACCCTTCACCCGCTGGGAGATGCCAAAGATCCACAGGAGCATTTCCTGCCCTCAGGGGATTATCTCCCCAGGTGCCTTGCATGACTCTTTGTGTCCTGTGTTGCACTCACAGGAGTGCCTGTGCTTGGGGAAATGTGGCAGAAATGCTGCTCTCTGAGGGTTTGAGCTTGAGATGAGTCAGTCAGGCTGTAAGTAGGTTAAATCACAAGTCTAAGGAAGTTAAATGCTTATAAGAGCTTTTTCTTTTGCTATTGTTATGTTTATAAGTTATAAGCTAAGTCTAAATCGTTGTTAAATGTCATTCCTCTGTTAATTGCAAAGTCATAGTAATAACTAGGTAAATACTGTAAGTGCTGTTCTTTTACTAAAGTGATGTTGAAGGTTATATAGGTTAAGGTATTAAGTTTAGTCCTGTTAGTGAACTCTGATAAACTTTTATCCTTGCCTCACTGTCCTTGTGTCCAACAGGGACAGTTCTGGTTCATTTCTGGTTTGATTGCCTAGTTTGTTTGGTTTTGTGTTTGCTGTGTTTCCTTGCGTGTGCGCTGAAGTGCCATCAGGAGCAGAGTGACTCTTGCCAAGGAACTTTGTGCTGCTGGTCCCTTTAACCATTAAATATTGTTTTTCTGATCCCTTGCTGGGATTTTTCAGCGCCATCTCAAGGCCTCGTTTGGTACCAGGTGAAGGAGCCCTGGCCCAGGCTCTGGCCCTGGGGACACGGGGAGCTGCCGGGGGCTCCTGTCCCCCTGTGCACCCCCGGCCCGGCCCCCCGTCCCCGTGTCAGGCTCTGGGGTCGATCTCGTGGAACATCCTCTGGGGAGGCTGACGGCCGGGGGGGGACCCGGGGGGGACAGGGACCCGCTGTGCAGAGCAGGGTTGGACTGCTCTGGGGAACTGTGAAGGGGCCGGCAGAGTGACCTCCCCAGGGGAACCTCCACACAGCCCCTGGATGTCACACAGCCCCTGGATGTCACACCAGCCCCTCGTGATGTCACACTAGCCCATGTGATGTACACATCTGTCACCCTGGGATGTCACACAGCCCCTGGGATGTCACAACCGATCACGCTTTGATGTCACACGTGAAGTCCACGCTCTGGGTTGATGTCACACGGCCCCTATATCACACAGGCCCCTGGGAATGTACACAGCCCCTGTGAGTGTCACACAGCCACCTGGGATGGTCTAAAGCCCACTTGGACCATGTCACACAGCACCCTTGTGATGTCACAGACCCTTCTCTAGGATGTTCACATTGAATGTCATGCAGCTACTCTGTGATGACCACAAGCCACCTGTGATGTTCAGAAATCTGTTCTTTGGATTTCACAGGCCTGCTCTGTGTTGTTACACAGCCACCTGGTGATTCACCCGACTCTCTAAAGTCCAAAGCCACCCTCTATTTGATGACAGGATCTGCTCGATGGCCTCACACCCTACTCTCTGATGTCACAGACAGCTTGTGATGTCACCAAAGCCCCAGTGAGTCACAAAACCCTTCCGTATGAATGTAATACTGCCACTCATGTAATGTCACAGCACACCACTTTGACCTACATCATGCTCTATGATTCCATACCAGACATGACCATGATGCCACAGCCTGCTGTGTGATTTGTCACAGAATCCCCTTCTGTGATGCTGTAGTCTGCTCAGTGACTCAACAAACAAAACTTTGTGATGTCACAGCCAACCGTGTGACCTCACACAGCCCACTCTGTGCTGTCACACAGCCCTTTTCTGACATCCCAGCTCTCTGGCCTCTATGACACAGCCCCAGAGGTCTGCTGCTGTGACACAGCCCCCTCTGGACATGCCACAGCCCTGCAGTGCTGAGCCCCTGTGAGCTCAGTCTGTGCCCTTGTGTGTCCCTGAGGCCCCGGCAGTGCCCCAGCCCTGCTGGCTGTGCACAGGAAGCTGCTCCTGGCCAGAGCTGTCTCTCTGCAGCTTTGCTCCCTGCAGGAAGTGCTTCTGGAGCCAGGAGCCGGGCCCAGGCCAGCAAGCACAGACACAGCACAGGACTATAATGGCCCTCTGGCTTTGGGGCTCTTTGCATGCAGACTTCAGTCCCTCAGAGTGTGCTCAAAGACTTCTCAAGAACTCAAGTGACAGTTGAAAGTCCCAAATTCTCTTTTAACTTTACGAATGGGACCCACTGGAAGGATACAACTCATGTGAAATGTCCCAGTTTCAGGGTAGAGCAGAACACTGGTGGCAGTAGATGGCAGCTGGGACAAAGCAAGGCAAAGTGTCGCTGGTGCTGAGCACACTCGCCTCTGTCCCTGCAGGCTGGGATTCTGGCATCCCCTGGCTGCCCCACCGGGCTGGCCCTTAACTTTGCTGACAGCTCTGCCTCTGCTTGCCCTGCCTGCCCACACAGAGCCTGGGCTAGCTCACAGGCTCCTGCTGGGGACGTTGCTGCACCACAGCCTTGGCCCTGCCAGGAAATTCCTTTCTCCTATGCCACTTCTGGGCCTCCCCAGCAGCCCTTTGGCATTCATTCTTTCTTTTTCTCTGCTGGTTTTCCACATGTCAAAAGATCCCACCATCCCTGAAGTGCCTTCTTTTTAAACACTTCATGGCTCTGCTCCAACTGTCCTTACTTCTCCCAACCCCACTGAGCACAGAGCTCCTTGGTCCCTATACATGCTCATTGCCCAAGGCCTCCAAACCCTCCTTGGACATCTCTGGGCCTCTCCAAGGGTGTTTCCAAAATGAAAAACATTCAGCTGAGTAGTCCAAGAAAATCACCAGAGACAGACCAGGCCTTAGGACCTGTCTGTCCTGGGCTACTTTTGTCTGAGCAATCCTTGATTATACAGAATTTGGAGGCCAAATTCTAATTTTGGCCGTGGTCCCTGGAACAAGATAGGCTGGCTCTTTTCCAATAAGCAATGAGGAAACGAGGGCTCTGCTTCAAGGGCAGATGGAAGGTTGACCACCAGAGCGCCAAGGCCACCAGATGCTTGCAGGTTTGTTTTGCAAGACTGCCCTCTGCATAGAGGAAATTATTATTAGGGAGAGTACAAGTTTTTGCAATGAGACATTGAAAGTCAGGCAGTTTCTTTTCCATGAGCAAGAAAGACAACGGAGCCCCAGGCTCCAGGAGCTTTGAGAGGCAGATCCTTGACACCATGCCAAATCAGCAGAGACACCGGTCAGGGTGGGCCCCTGGGAGTCCAAGCCAGCCCACACCTCATTAGTTCCCTCAGTTCATGGGCCCCCACAGTGTCCAAATGGCCCTTGCTTCCATGAAGTGCCCTGAGGTGCCATATAAGCCCCCTTGGTGACACGGAGGCCCTGAAGGGTCACAATTGGTAGCTCATGTTCCATCAGGCCCACAAGAGCCATCATGTTCTGTGGGTTCCCAAAGGAAAAGCCCCTTGTGGTGACCAAATGGCGCCTTGTTCCATGGGCTCCAGTGGTGGCACAATGATCCCTGTTCTGTCCAGCCCCTTGTTCCATGGGCTCCAGTGGGGCCACAATGATCCCTTCGGTTCCATGCGGTTCTCCAGTGGGGCCACAATGATCCCCTTGGTTCCATGGGCCTCGCAGTGGTATCACAATGATCCAACTTGGTTCCATGGGCTCCAGTCGGGTGCGCAACATGGACTCCCCAGTTGGGTTCTCACTGGCTCCAGGTGGTGCCAACAATGATCCCCTTGGTTCCATGAGGTCCCAACAGGAAGTCCCAGGGACTCCATCGGGAAGGAAAGAACCCAGCCCAGTGTTGTTTCGAGGGGCAGCCCACCCAGAGGCCAAGGCAGCCAGACTTGCATGGTATCTGGCAGATTTCTCGCCCTTGGGAAGCAATCCTTTGGACATACAGAAATTTAAGGAGGTGGAATCCTAGAGTTCACGACCATGGACATTCTGGATTGAACGAGGAAATATGTCTTCCATTTCCAATAGCGAAAGAAAGCACGGAAACAATCATTCAACAGTGACATTTGGGGATCCGAGGGGGCTATTAGGAAATACCTTTCTGCACTCAATGACCAACACAGAAGCTTCTGTAGATACTTTGCCCTGAAAGCTCCCACTGTGCCCATGACAGCGAACCCCTGTGAAGTGGTCAGTGACACACTCCGGCTCTTTGGTCAGCCTGGGCAACTCTGGATGTCACCGTGGAGCCCCCGTGGGGTGCCTCTCTCATGGAATGTGATGTGACAGGATCGGTGCCGTATTGACAGCCGCATATGTGCCTGGGATGTCCCACCAATGGAATGCCCTGTGGACTGTTCCTCTGACACCAGAGCTCTTTCCCCATCCCAGGACAAGCCCGGGGAGGTCTCATGGGAGCCCCTGTCTTGTGCCTTGTGACAATTCCTAGCTCTGGAACAGCCTGGAGACCTCTTGGAAAAGTTCCCATGGAACCCCTCTGAGGGCCTGGTGAACAAGATGGGAGCCTTAGCAAGGCAACCATCCGCAGCCCCTGGTTAGCTTGTGGTCAGTCTTCCATGGCAAGCATCACCAAGCCCCTGTGTTCGCTGTGGTCAGTTGTCCATGGCAACCCATCACTCAGCCCTTGTTGCTTAGGTCCCAGTTCCATAGCCACCATTCCCACCAGCCGCTGTTGCTATGGTCAGTTTACATGGCAACCATCACCACGCCCGCTGTTGCTTAATGGTCAGCTTCTCATGGCAACCAATCACCAGCCCCAGTCTCGCTAGGGGGTCAGTTTCCATGGCAAAACCATCACCAGCCCTCTGTTGCTAGGGTCAGTCTTCCAAATGGCAACGCATCACCCAGCCCCTTGTTGCTAATGGAGAGTTTTCCATGGTAATACCATCAACCAGCCCTCCTGTTGCTGTATGGTCTGTTTCCATGGTAACCATCACCAGCCTGCATTGCTATGGTCAGTATTCATGGCAACCATCACAAGCCCCTGTGTGGTCAGTTTCCATGGCGAAACATGCGCACAGCCCGCTGTTTGCTATGGTCCAGCTTTCCATGGCAACCATCACCAGCGCCCTTGTTGCCTATGGAGAGTTTTCCATGGGCAAACCATTCAGCAGATCCCTCGGTGTTGCTATGGAGAGTTTTCATGGCAGACCATAAGCCCTGGGTTGCGTTATTATCAGCGTTTCCAATGGTAACCATAACACCAGCCCCCTTGTTGCTAGGGTTCAGTTTCCCTGGCCAACCAATCAACAGCCCGCTTGTTGCTATGGTCAGTTCCATGGGAACACAATCAGCCTGTTTCTGATGCTCATGGTCCCGCGGCAGCTCTCCATGGAGACCCATAGCCAGGGGTGGTTTGCCATGGAGACCAAGCTCAGGCCTGCAAAAGCAGAGCCCGTTGCCATGGCAAAACCATATGGCAGCCCCTATCCCCAAGGCTATGGGATCCCAGTAAGCACAGAAATTGGCTGAACCTGGGAGGGACCCATCAGGAATCCTCCAGTCCCAACTGCTGCCCCTGGCACAAGGACAGCCAACACATGCACCCTGGCCTGCAGCGCTGCCCCAAACGCCTGCTGGAGCTCAGAGAGCCCTGGAGCTGGAGCCTGCCCTGGCAGCCTGGGCAGGGCCCCACCCAGCCTCTGGGCAAAACCTTTTCCTGACATCCAATGCTGAGCTGCCCGACTCAGCTGCAGCCCCGTTCCTCCACCCTCCTGTCCTGGGCACCAGAGGCAAGAGGTTCCCACAGCCCAGCCAGGGACCCCGCTCCAAGGCCTGCTGCCATGGCCACCCAGGGCTGGCAACCAGCTGGACTGCTCGGTTTCCACGGGCCCGGGCTTCAGGAATGGATTCCCCAATTTTCCTGCCTTCCGCCTAAAACCGCGCCTGAGGCCCCTCACGCTGCCACTTGCCGCCTCCACATGGAAAGCACAAAAGGCAAACGACCCTAGGGCTGGGATAAGAACAATTTTTTGGGAACAGAAACGAGATAAAGGACAAATGGAACAGAAACAATTATTGAAAACAGAAGGGATAAGAAAGTTTCAGAGAAAACTGCATACATCCACAACTATCTCTCCACCTGGCCACATTTATAAATACTGCCTCTGGAAAGGACACCTTTCCTCTCAGGGGAGAGCGAGAAAAAAAGAGAGTCCCTTTCCTGCCACCTTCAATGCAGCTCAAGTGGGAATGAATGTAATGCCACAGCCCATGGCCAACCCTCATGTTCTCGATCCCACATCATGTCAAAAGTAATGGGGCAGGAAAAGGGACAAGGGTCTGCCCCAGCAAATGGATAAGGGAATATGAAATACCAGGGCTCCTCCACACATGGGTTCTCCAGGGGGGGATGAAGCCGGAGCTGGGCACAAAGCTCCCTGTAGTGGGGCGCATTTGCAGGATTCCTTACCGGTTGCGTCCCGCTGGTGTCCTGCTCAAGTTTAGAGCTCTGGGTGAAGCTCTTCCCACACTGGGGACACTCGTAGGGCCTCTCCCCGTGTGGAATTGCGCAAGGTGGGTGACATGAAGTGGAGCTGCAGCTGAAGCCCTTCGCCACACACACTCCCAACACTTTTAGGGCCATTCCCCATGTGGATCATTCTTGGTGGCGGATCAGGGTGCTGCTCTGCCTGAAGCTCTTCCCACACTCCAAGCACTTGTGAGGCTTCTCCGCCAATCAATGAAGTGCTCCTGGGCCACCAGCCTCTGAGCTTTCTGGCTGAAGCTCTGTCCACCTTCCTGGGGTCAGGTTGGGTTCTTCCCTCCTCGAGTGCCACCATGGGCCTGGCTTTGGAGCCCATCCTCATGGGGAACTCTTCTGGGATTTTCCTCCCATTGGAGTTCTGCACTGTGGAGTCACTGCAAAACCTCTTCCATGACGGTTCTGCTGTGGGGATTTGTCCTCCCTAGGTCTCCATCACTCCTTCCCTGGGGGAGGAAGGGACAAGGAAGGATGGGATTATGTCTCCGTGCCAGAGGGAAGGGGAAGGAGAATCCCAGCAATCCCAAGCATGGAACGGATTTGGCAGCAGGGTTGTCACTGCAGCCGGGGGCTGTGCCTGGCTGGGAGATCGGAGCAGGAGAGAAGGGGGAAGAGTGAGAATGACTTACCTCCTCACCTGCCTGGGATATCCAGCGGCTCCTTCCCCTCTTCTTGCAGCACTCGCGCTCTCCATCCAATCAAGTCCCCTTGGGAATGTGGGAAATCCTGTTTCTGGTGCAGAAAGAAAAATTGTGCGCACATTGTCTTTTGTATCCGCGGGGCTGTGCTGGCTAGGGCAGATGCGAGCAGGAGAGAGGGGGAAAAGGGGCAACTGACTCCTCCTTACCTGCCTGGGTACCCAGGGCTTACCTTCTCTACCTCACAGCCTCCTCACTCCATTGAGGTCAAGGAATTTGGAGACTGGGAATCTGTTTCTGGGAGCAAAACCAAATGGTGCGCACAATTGTCTTTTGTTCTGGTTTGAAGCAACACCTGGGGGAGAGTCAAAAGTAGAATTAAACAATCTCTAATAAGAAAATGGAGATCAAGGCAAATGATACAAGAAACCCTGCCTTAAAACTGACAGAGTCAGATTAGAAACGCTGACCCCTGTGCTAGGGTGGTGGGCAGCAGAGTCCCATCTAAATGGTGGCCGTGCAGTCCTGTATTGTGGAGTGATGAACTGTGATTTCTGTCCACAGCAGTGATCCTCTGTTAAGAAGGGTCTGGTCCCCTTCCTCTGAAAGGTCCAGTGGTGGTTGCTGGAGCTCTTGTCCTCTGGAAATTCCAGCAGGCTAATGCTCTGTGTAGCGAAGGCTAAGCCTATTATCCGGTAGGAATCTGCTTGGTTCCTTCCCCTTAAGGAGGAGAGGACAGACTGTGCGTCAAGATTAGTTCAATCCAGAGAAACCACAACCGCCTCAGAAGAAGCGGAACCATGCTCTTGTCAGAGGCACTTGGTGTCCAGAGAAAAACCGTGACTTTGAGACCCACCACTGTGCCAACAAATATATGGTCGCATCTGGTTGACGAAAATGGTTGGAGAGATTCCTCTGCCCCACATTAAGGTCTAACGAGACCAAGATACCACAAGTAGATTGTTATGAATGGTAAATATGAGAGAGAGAGAGAGACTGGAAAGAAAGGAGAAAAGTGTGGGGGCAGCAGCAAGGGAGTGACAATGGACAGAAGAGACCATCACCTGGGGGCAAGGGCAAGTTGAGGACATTGTCCCTGTGTGCGTGTGGCCCTTCCCAGGGGTGGGGGTTTTTACACCGAGCCAAAGTATTTGGGTAAGAGGGGGTGGTGGCTTCACCCCCTGAGCAGGGATTACCCCATGTTTTCAGGCTGCAATGCAAGAATGTAACCAATGCATGTTGCAATCCCCCTCTTCAATCCCTGCTTATCAACAGGTGGGGCAGTGTTCTTTTATTCTTCCATGACTCCAGCCTGATAACGCCCTTCAGGGGAGATATCTTCTGTGAAATGGCCATTGAGTGTCACTGCAAGGAACTGATCAAATTCCATCATCATTGTGGAATGCTCCGCCCAGGGGGAGGATCCAAGCATTCCTACTGGATAATAAGGTGAGCCTTGCAACACCAGGAGCAGCTTGCCCTTGTGGATTCCCAAGAAGGCAAGAGCTCCAGAAAACCACAACTGGACATCCCAGAGGAAGACCAGACCTTTACAGGATAAACTGCTGTGACAGAATTCACGTTCATCAGCACTCCACAAGAGACATATCGTGGAGACTGCAGCCACCAATTTAATGGGAACTGCTGCCACCACCCTGAGCAACAGGGTGTAGGTTCCCTACATCACTGACTCTGTCAGTTTAAGAACCAGCAATGTCTTCTGTATCATTGCTTGATCTGTCATATTCTTAATAAATTGCAACATCTGGCTTAGACCTCCCCCAGGGTTTTTGCCTTGAAAATCGCAGTTCAAAACCTCAGTCTGCCATAGCCCCTGTGTTTTTTCCTCCAAAAAATACCCCGCGCGAGATAAGGGAAATGGTGCAGCATTCATTTCCAGGCTGGAAGGAAGGGCATCTCTAAGGATTTTGGGGTTTGACAGAGTTTAGATTCCAGTCTCTTGAGCTGGCAGGGCACAAAGCAATTTCTCTTGCTTTGCACACAAATTTCACCACAATTCAAAATTTACACGTATTGAAACAAACCTCAAATCTTTTTTTTAAAAGATTACTGAGGCCAGTAGAGTGAATCGATTCCATTACCAATTATCAAAATCATTCTGAAAGTTCTCTTTTTCCGGAAAGATCAGTTTAACTACTGTCTTAATCCAAAGTTATGCACTATTTTTTCTTTACACACTTGGGCTTTTGTTTTTATGTTTTCACATTCTTTTCGCGTTTTTGTTCTTTTCTTTTTTTTTCTTTTTTTCTTAAACAGAAAACCTGTCCTATCCAAGGAATGTCCTTTGCTCCTGGTTTCCGTGTGGACGCAGCTCCCTTTCTGTGGCTGAGGCTGCTGCAGGCAGAGCGCCGGCAGCTCTGGCCCTGCAGGGCTGAGGCTTTTCCCCGTTGCTTGGCAAGACTGATGGAGCGCACTGCTGAACTGCGGTGCACACAGAGGGACCAGGAGCAAGCTGCCTTTGGCCACCTGAGGCTCCAACGGCCCAAACTCTGAGCAGCCAGGGCTGGAAGAGACTGGCAGGGATTGATCCTGACTCTGGGCCAGGCCGCTACAAATGACCCACATGCACCAGAAGCAGCAGCAGGCAGCAGATGGAGCTGAATTGAGCAGCGCCTGCCCTCTTCCCTGCGTGTGCGCGGTGTCACAGCAGCCCCTGAGGCAACCTGGGAGCCCCAGTGCAGCAGGGACTTGAGATGGAGCCGCTGGGCTCTGGAGGCTGGGCACAGGAACAGAGCTTGGCACTCCCTGTCATGGGGGCTTCCAGTTGGAAAGGCTTGCTGTGCCCAGGCAGCTTGCAAGGGCACAGAAAGGAGGCTCTTTTGGAGCACTGGATCTGTGCCCAGTGCACACAGCCTGGGCAGCAGCCAGCGAGCCCTGGGGAACAGGGGCCAGAAGAGGGACAGAACAGCAAGGTCAGAGACTGGAGAGAGCCAGAGCCAGGAGCAGAACAGCTGCTCATTGCACTCTAGCAGAAAGCTCTGGCTGGTTCAAAGGCGCTGAAAGGTCGGTGAGGGCAGAGAGGAGGCCACAGCAACAAGCTCCTGTTTGCTACAGCTCGCCCTCTGTGTCCCACGAAGGAATTGCATGGACTGTGTTCTTATCTCCTGAGTCGTCTCGTTCAGCCATGAGCAGACTCAGCCAACGCAGCGAGCTGAAGGAGCTGTAAAGCCTCAGGCCCAGGCAGCTGGGCAAGAGGGAACTTTTGGAGCAAAGGAATGCTGCTAAACCTAGCCCAGCCTGAATGCAGTTGGATATAATCATGGAATCACAGAATCCTTTCTGTTGGAAAAGAACCTCTGAGGCTTTCCAAGTTGCAGCCAGTCACCCAGCAGTGCAAGCCCAGCATAAACAACGTCCCTGAAGTGCCAAGGCCTAGCACCAGCCCTGAGTGAGGCCTGAACAGCAGGCCCTGAGCCAAAGGTGGCCTCTGGATGAACCTTCCAAGCAAAGGTTATTTTGTATCTGCTCCTAATGAAATATGCATGGTCATTGCACTGTGATAGATGTAGCCACTCTTAGTGAAACATAGTTGACCTTTTGTATTTAGAAGCAGACAAGGCCATGAAATCGTGACATCTGGCCTGTGTTTGGGGCTGAAGGATCAAAGTCACTCCCTTGGTTCCTCCTTAGCCCTGGCCAGGCTTTGGGAGGGAGCCAAGAGGAGGATGAAAGCAGATGTTCTCACACTAGAAGTGCTGTCAGTTTGTTCATTCAGCACTGTCAGAGCTGGGCCCTCTCCCAGCGGGGTTGGAGCCTCACCTGTGGCTGGAGGCACCTGCAGGAATTCCCAGTGCCCAGGAGTGGCTCTGCAGCCCTTGGCTGTGACGCTTCCCCAGCTGCTTGTGGGTCTGGGGGATGGTAAAGCCTGAGGGTAACTGGGGCTGGATCTTTGTTAATCACGGCGGCAATCTTTGGTGGGGATGGTTGGGTGCATTGCTGAGCTGCTCCTTTTGTGATTCTTTGCTGCTTTGACTGCAGGATGACACTGATTCTTCAGTTGGAGTCTGTGTCTTTGGTGCTGACCCTGCCCACTGGTAAACAAAACTGGCCCAGTCTGGCCAGATCCCAACAAAATGTCACTTGTTCATGTAAATGTGAGGAATCAGTCCATCAGAATTCCAGTGGGAAGCCCTTCCCTGGAGTTCCCTGGCTCTGGAGTGGGCTGAGGTCAGAGCCTGTTGAGCAGTGGGGCAGTCGGTAAAAGAGGCTGAACCCCTGATGCTTCAAATGCATCCAAAATTGCATATGGAAAAGGAAAAGAACTTGTGGGTTTGGGCAGACAAAGATGAATTTGTGAAGAGTACATTGGAAACAGCACCTTAGAAGAACAATTATTGTTGGAATGCTCGACATGGAGCAAGAGAAGAAGGTTTTAATCTTGAGCTCAGATGCATTTGTGCAAGTGAAATATCAATATAATAAATACTATATACATATTTATAGGATAATAAGACCTTAATATATATTTATAGATTTAATTATATATATATTATATATATTGTCTTATATCTATCTGTACTATGTATTCTATATCCTATCTACATATAAAATTATAGTAATGTGAAGTAGTGCTGACAATACTAATTTGGTAGCTTTGGCTGCTCAGGGATGTAACACTAAATACCCTACAGAACAGGATTGGCCAGGACCCTGATGTCAGTGGTCAACTTTGTGAGATTGTATACAGTGAAAAAAGGAGGAAGGGAGAAATTGGCTATTTGACAGGGTTTGCTGATACTGTGATGCAGAGTGCTTTGTCTGTTCCTGTGAAAAATACAGTGATTGAGCCTGCAGGGTTTTTCATGTACCAGACTATCACAAGCTGCAGATTGGTTGCACGGGTGAAGGGTTGTTAAAAAGCAGTTGACAAATGAGGAGATGGAACCTTTGCCCATGGAGAACCCATCTCCCAGATGTGCTCCATGCCCTTAACAATGGCCCACTGGGAATGGAAACCCCTGGCTGTGCACGGCTGCCCCCAATTTGCAAATCCAACCATGGGCAGTGAGACTTGGACTGCCTGGGAAATTGTTCTGGCTGTGATGGCCCCTGGCAGGGCCAGCCCAGAGGCTGCAGGGCTGGGCCTTCATGCATTGGATTTAATTAGGAGAAATTAAAGAAATGAGAGCTATCAATACTGAAACAGGAATTCAGATTCCTCCAGGACACTTTGCTTTGGTACACTGCTCACTTGGAGCTTGGCCTTGCAAAGTGGTCTGTCATGGCAGGAGGAATTGATGCAGAATATCAAGGAGAAAATACAGTAATTCTGTTAAACAATAGTGACCAGGATGGATTATTCAACCCCATGACAGGGTAGACCAATTATCAATATTGCAATTTTAAGAAGGATTGTGAAAAAAGGAGATCCACCTGCAATCACCACCATTTGTGGAGATAAAGGGTTTGGATCAGCAGCCTAATAATGGAGCCAGAGTGGGGGTCTGGAGGCCAAATGGCCCTCCCAAGGCAGCTGAAGGAGCAGCTCCTAGGAAAGACAACTCTGAGTCCTGAAACCTGGGCAGGAGCAATGGGAATGTGTCCCTGCAGCCAAGTGTTCTGTGTGAGAACAAGTAGATCTGACAGGATATTGTTTTACACATCCTGCCAGACCAATCTCCCTGTTTGCCCCAAGGGCCCCTGTGGAAAATGCTCTGATCCACGGGGCTCCATGTGAAGGCTGCTGTGACACTGAGGACTTGCACAGGAATTCCATCCAGGAGCCTGGTGCCCCTCAGGGACTGGGACCCGGCCCCTTCCAGCCAGAGGGGAAAGGGCCCCCCAGGCTTGTTAGCCACAGACAGCATGGTAAAGCTGAACAGCAAAGGGCCTCGGGGCATTTATTCGGAATTACATGGTGCCAGCTCCATGGACAACAGAACTGTTGTTCTTATCTCAAATGAGATTGAGGAAAAAGAATGAGTAACCTTGTCACTGATACTACTGATGTCTGTCAGTTGTATCTTGAGAGTCAGTCAGAATTTTTGTTTGCAGAAACACCTCTAGAGCTTCACCAAGGCATTGGTCTTCAAAATTGTTTTGAAAATGTAAAGATCAGGGTAGCAAAGTACTGCATGTCACAAATTGCTGGGTGTGTTCTCAGCTGGAGTTGGGAGGAATGGGGTTCCCTTGGAGGGCCCAGCCTGTGGGGTGGCCAGAACTCTGTCCATGGGCTCTGCCTCGTAATGGGAGTCAGTGCAGGGACAGTTCAGAAAACTGTGCGGTGGAACACAGGAATGCAATGATCAGTTTGACAGGATTACTAGGATTTCTCTTCAGGAGAAACCAAACCCTGTTCTAGTTCCAGAGGCCACAGTCTGAGAGGAGTGGTAGAAGCCAGGGAACATTTTCCCCAAGCGGGTGGCCTTGGCTTTCAGCAAGCAAAAGATTCTGGTTCACCCTGTGCCCATGTGGCACTGCCTGGTCTGTGGAGTTTACAGTAATGAGAAAATTGATTATTAGAAGAAATACAAATGATCCTGTTAAAATATCCAATAGCACATCGCGGAGCTCCAACAAACATGAATGGGGACTCCACAGACCACATGGCCTTGGATTATCTGCTTGCTGGCCGGAGGGGAACCTGGCTGTCATGGGACAGGAATGTTGGCAGGAATGTCTGTCAGTGCTGGTTTGAAGTCCAACAATCAGGCACCAGGGTGAACCAGAATCTTTGGCTTTCTGATATCCAAGGCACTCCTGTGAGGGGAAATGTTCCTGGGCCCCAACTCTTCCTTGTGGTTTGTTGCAGAAGGAACCCGAAATGGTGGCCCTGCAGCCAGGAGTGGTGTGACACTGACACCGAGCAGCTCCAGCACCCCAAGTTCTACTGACATTGGCAGTGATGGTGAAGCACAGAAATCCTCTCAGACTGTGGCCTCTGGAACTAGACAGGGTT
>NDFG01001719.1:0-16300 GCA_002167245.1 Sporophila hypoxantha | reverse complement strand
CATTTTCTCCTAAAGGGAAATCTAGTGAATCCTGTCCAACTGATCATTGCATTCCTGTGTTCGCACAGCCACAGTTTTCTGTAACTGTCCTTGCACTGACTCCATTACGAGGCAGAGCCTCTGGACCCAAGATTCTGGCACCCCACAGCCTGGCCTCCAAGGGAAAACCCATTCCTCCCAACTCAGTGAGAAACACACCCAGCAATTGGTGACATCAGTACTTGTGCCTACCCTGATCTTAATAACGATTTTCAAAACATTTTTGAAGCCCAATGCTGGTGAAGCTCTAGGGTGTTTCTGGCAACCAAAAATTCGTGACTGATCTCTCAAGATACAACTGACAGACATCAGTAAGTAAAATCGTACAAGGTTACTCATTCTTTTTCCTCATCTCCATTTGAATAAGAACAGCGAATTCTGTTGTCTATGAAGCTTGGCACCATGTTCATACCAGAATAATGCCCCGAAGGCCCTTTGCTGTTGCAGCTTTACATGCTGTCTGTGACCCAACAGGCTGGGGGGCCTTTCCCCTCTGGCTCGGAAGGGGCTGGTTCCTGTCCCTTGAGGGCAGCCCAGGCTCCTGGATGGAATTTCTGTGCAACGTCCCTCAGTGCTCACAGCAGCCCTTCACATGGAGCCCCGTGGATCAGAGCATTTTCCACAGGGCGCCTTGGGGCAAACAGGGAGATTTGGTCTGGGGGGCAGGATGTGTAAAACAATCTCCTGTTCAGATCTATTGTTCTCAACACAGAAACCTTGGCTGCAGGGACACATTCCCAGTTCTCTGCCCAGGTTCAGGACTCAGAGCTGTCTTTCCTAGGAGCTTGTTTCCTTCAGCTGTCTTGGGAGGACCATTTTGGCCTCCGGACCCCCACTCTGGCTCCATTATTAGGGCCTGCTGGATCCAACCCTGTCATCCCAAATGGTGGTGATTGCCAGGTGGATTTCCTTTTTCACAATCCTTCTTTAAAATTGCAATATTGATAATTGTGCTACCTTGTCCATGGGGGTGACTATCCAATCCTGCGTCACTATTGTTTGCAAGAATTACTGTAAATTTCTCCTTGATATTCTGCATCAATCTCTCTTGCCATGACATGACCACTTTGCAAGGCCAAGCTCAAGGAGCAGTTACCAAAAGCAACGTGTCCTGGAGGATCCTGGATTCCTGTTTCAGTATTGGATAAGCTCTCGTGTTGCTTTGAATTATCAAACACTAATTCAGATGCAATGAAGGCCCAAGCCCTGCAGCCTCTGGGCTGGCCTGCCAGATGGCCAATCACAAAAACCAAACAATTTGCCCAGGCAGTCAAAGTCTCCTGCCCATTGGTTTGGATTTGGCAAATTGGGGCAGCCCGTGCACAGCAGAGGGGTTCCATTTCCCCAGTGGGCATTGTTAAGGCATGGAGCACCATTGAGATGGTCTGCTCATGCGGCAAAGGTTCCCATCTCCTCATTTGTTCAACTGCTTTTTCAAACAACCCCTTCACGCCGTGCAACCAATCTTGCAGCTCGTGGATAGTCTCGGTACATGAAAAACCCTGCAGGCTTAATCACTGTATTTTTCACAGGAACAGACAAAGCACTCTTGCATCACAGTATCAGCAAACCTGTCAAAATAGCCAATTTCCTCCCTTCCTCCTTTTTTCACTGTAACTCATCTTACAAAGTTGACCAACTGACATCAGGGTCCTGGCCAATCCTGTTCTGTGGGTATTTAGTGTTACATCCCTGAGGCAGCAAAGATACCAAATTAGTATTGTCAGCACTACTACACATTACTATAATTTTATATGTAGATAGTGATATAGAATACAGATACGGATAGACACAACAATATATAATATATATATATATATATATATATATAAAATCTTTAAATATTAATGTCTTATTATCGATCAATATGTATATAGTTTTTTATTATATTGATATTTCACTTGCACAAATGCATCTGAGCCTCAAGATTAAACCTTCTTCTCTTGCTCCATGTGGAGCATTCCAACAATAATTGTTCCTTCTGAAGGTGCTGTTTCCAATGTACTCTTAACAAATTATCTTTGTCTGCCAAACCCACAAGTTCTTTTCCTTTTCCATATGCAATTTTGGATGCATTTGAAGACATCCAGGGGCTCAGCCTCTTTACCCGACTGCCCCACTGCTCACACGGGGCTTCTGACCTCAGCCCACTCCAGAGCCAGGGAACTCCAGGGAAGGGACTTCCCATCTGGGAATTTCTGATGGGACTGATTCCTCACATTTACATTGAACAAGTGACATTTTGTTTGGGATCTGGCATGACGGTGCCAAGTTTTGTTTTACCAGTGGGCAGGGTCAGCACCCAAAGACACAGACCCAACTGAAGGAATCAGTGTCATTTACTGCAGCTCAAAGCAGCAAAAGAATCACAACAGGAGCAGCTCAGCAATGCACCCAACCATCCCACAAAGATTGCAAGCAGTGAGTAAACAAAGATCCAGCCCAGTTACCCTCAGCCTTTACCCATCCCCCAGACCCACACAGCAGCTGGGGAAGCTGTCACAGCCAAGGGCTGCAGAGCCACTCCTGGGCACTGGAATTCCTGCAGGTGCCTCCAGCCACAGGTGAGGCTCCAACCTGCTGGGAGAGGGCCCAGCTCTGACAGTGCTGAATAAACAAACTGACAGCACTGCTAGTGTGGCAAACATCTGGTTTCATCCTCCTTCTTGGCTCCCTCCCAAAGCCTGGCCAGGGCTCAAGGGAGAACAAGGGAGGTGACTTTGATCCTTCAGGCCCCAAACAAGGCCAGATGTCAGATTTCATGGCCTTGTCTGGCTTCTAAATACACAAAGGTCAATACATGTTTCACTAATGAGTGGCTACATCTATCACAGTGCTAATGACCATGCATATTTCATTAGGGAGCAGATACAAAGATAACCTTTGCTTGGAAGGTTCATCCAGAGGCCACCTTTGGCTCAGGGCCTGCTGTCCAGGCCTCACTCAGGGCTGTGTCCAGGCCTTGGCACTTCAGGGACGTGGTTTATTGCTGGGCTTGGCACTGCTGGTGGACTGGCTGCACTGGGAGAGTGAAGCCACTCATTAGAGGGTTAAAATATAAAAATGCAAGACACTCAAAGAGCTTGGTATTAGGGAACCATATCGGCAATAAATTCTTTAGGAGAACAAAACACACTGACACCAGGAAACTCTGGGACCAGAATATTTAGGTAAAAAACAGGAAAGTAATGGCCTAAGCAGAATTGAAAGCCAACAGCGGTCTGCTTGACCCTGTAGCTTCTGCCAAGCTACGCAGACGATGCCAAGTACACCAGGAAACTGCCCAAATTGGGAAAAGTTCAAAAGTTTAGCCCGAGGAAGACTAGCTAAACGACCCCTGCCCCTGATGAAGCGACAGGAACTCCCACCAGACGACTCCCAAAATGGAAGACTCTGCCCATACTCCGCCTATATATGAATATGCATAGTAGAATATGAATAGCATGTAATATGATGTAATCCCTGTTAAAAACTGTATAAAAAAGCCTGCTTTTGTTGCTGATCGCTAGAATCCTTTTTGTCCAGGGTGGCCTGAAGGATTCTCCAACACGTTGCTAATAAATACCTCCTGCTTATAGACTTAAAAACTTAGTCTCTGAACAGTTATTATTTCGCCTTTTGTGGCAAATTTGCATCATTTCTGGCGAGCCAGGCAGAAGATTGAAGGGTCCTTCCGAGCCATGGCCGAGGGCCTGGACCCTCTTTGGGCCCCCGACGGAATTCTGTCAGAGAGACTTCCATTCCCTGCCGGCCGACGCGCATCGGTGGACAAGAACCTTCTGCATCTCCTGCTCCAAATTCAGAGGTATTTATCCTTTTATGTTTAAAGTAAGCCGCTTTTGTAAGGGAAAGCAGTGAGACTCACTGTTTGGAGAAGCCGTGGGGACGCCCCAGCAAAATCCCAGTTGGGTTAGAGGTCCAGATACTGAAAAGCAGGTTAGAGTCCTGCAAGTGGGTTAGAGCCACTGAAAAAGAGAAGGGTTACTTGTTAAAAGGGTGTTTTGTTTTCTTTCTGTTGTCTTAATGTCTTTACTTTGCTCAATAACGTGTTAAAAGGTTGTAATATTGCGATTCAAGGGTTAAGAAATACGGACGGTTTTTATGTGGTTTGCTTTCTAAACTAAGCCTGGGAACGTTTCCAAGCTAGGTCCGGGAGTGTGTCCAAGCTAAGCCCGGGAGCCTTTCCAAGGATCTTTCTTGTAAAGGTTTTGAAAAGATTGGTCTGTCTTGTCTTGTAGTGTCTTATTGTCTGTAAAAGTTTCACAAAAGTTAATACCGGTATTCGCATAAGAGGTATATGAGTTGATTAACGTGCGGATGATAAGAATTTGGTATTTCTGTAATTCCCTGTAATTTCTTTTGCGTGTTAGAGTTTGATATGATAGCTGTGGAAGAGACATTACGAATCTAAGGGGAATAATATCTGTAAACAATATTTTTAGTTTACAGCAGTCTTTCCATGACTGTGTGATAATACAAGCCAGACCCAGACAGCAGACCAGTATCGGTATCTTATGGTCCGCCAGCGACATCTCGTGACCTTACTCGGTAAAGCAGTCTATTCTGATATAAGCTGGAAGGTAGGAATGTTTAAATAAAGGTGTGAATGTATGAGTGAAAGGTGTGCCTGAGACGCAGCCTAGCTGCGAAGCGAGAGTGGAGTCCCGCTCTGCAGTTCGTGTCCTTCGTGAGAAGCCAGGTCAGAAACGGACGAAGCACTCGAGAATTGCGTGCATGAAGTGTTGAAATAAAACAAAGTATAGTACTTATAGGTAAAAGTGTAACCTGGTTCAATAAAGGCATAGACCCAGAGAACAGAAATGGGAAGCCAACCGAGCAAGGACGTAAATATGAAAACTCCCTTAGAGTGTATCCTAAAGCACTGGAAGGACTTGGGTGGGATTCCAGGGGGAAACATAAGTAAAAAGACACTCCTAAAGTATTGCACACAATGGTGGCCCCTGTATAAGTGAGATGATTGTGAGAATGACACAGAGGCGAGCAATTAATTAATACACAATCTTACAATTAATGCTATTTCCTTCTGCCGGCTGAGGTGATGTACGCTGACATGTTCTTTACCCTAAGAAATAAACCGGAGTGGCAGAAAGAATGCGGGGTAAATGTAGCACCCCAAGACCCTTTAGTGCTAGCTTTGGAAAAAGATAGGAAGAACTCAAAGCCTAAAGAACGTTGCTGTGATGCCTGTAGTATTGGACAGCAATGCCTTAAATTAAAAAGAAGGGACAGTGAGAAGGAGAGTGAAGTGAGTTTGTGGGAATATCATCCGTTTGCCCCAGAGTATGGAGTACCTCTTCCCAGGCAGAGAGAAGGTGAAAGGGATACTAACTTATCGGGGGACATATCACTAGAATGGTGGAAATCTAAGATTGGGCACAGTCCTCAGAAATTGGAAAGCAGTGGGGTGGAAGGTGGTCCATCAAAGACAGGGGGTGACGAAAGGGAAAGGGGCCCACAGGAACCAGATAGTTTACAAGAACCGGGGAGCTACGGGGAGGAAAGCAGCCCACCCAGGTTGGAAGCAGGGAAGGGGGAGGGCAGCTCGTTAGAATCTGAAGGTTGCAGGGAAATGCGCAGTCCACCCTAATTAAGTCCAAGCGGGGATCATAGCACCCCCAGGAATGAAAGCAGCTTACAGAGATTAGATGTCTGCAGGATAGAAAGCAGCACACCGAGAACTGGAGGTAAAAGTAATTCACCGGGGTCGGGAAACACCGAGGGATGGGGTGATGTCCCTAAGCTGAAATATAGTAAGGGGAAGGAAACACCCAAGAGAGAGAGAGAAAATGACTCACAGAAGCTGAATATTGTAATTCGGATAGAGGATGGGAGAGATAAGAAGGGAACAGAGGAAGATGAGGAGGGCGATGATCCAAAACAGGACGAGTGCCGACAGATTCGGGGGGAAAGTGAAAATGAGGAACAGGAAAAAGGAAAGAGAAAAGAGAAGAAAAAGAATAGGGTAGACATCAAGGCCCAGGAAGAAGACCCCGGGGAGGGGACTAGCTACTCACACTATACCAGATCTGTGGCACGGAGGGAAGCAAAGGAAAAAGAGGAAGGGAGCCATACAATAGCTCCCCTCCGACAAGTACTGCCTATGGAGGGGGAGTCGACACGGGTAAAGGTGCCATTCTCGACAAGTGATTTGAACGGCTGGAGGGAAGAAGCAAGGAACTTTAGGAAAAATCCAGAGGGAGTGGCAAGGAGGTTTGAGCTGATGGCAAAGAATTTAGATATTGACTGGGAAGATATAGAYGTAATGCTGTCAGAACTAACAGATACAGAAAGAGAACTTGTATTGAAGACAGGGAGACAACATGCTAGCATGTCACAAGAGAGAATGGAAGTGGTATTTCCCAGCAATAACCCAGAATGGGACCCGGGCAACCCAGATCACTATAAAAGATTGGTGCAGTATAGGAAACTGATAGCGATAGGTTTGCGTAATGCGATACCTAAGGCTATCAATTGGTCGATGTTATATGATATAAGGCAGGGAAAGAATGAGACCCCTTCTGAGTTTTTGGACAGACTCAGGGCAGCCATGAGATAATACACACCCCTAGACCCAGCGACAGAAGAGGGGAAACAACACTTATTAGGATTGATGATGGGACAATGCAACCCAGATATCAGGAAGAAATTACAGAAGCTTGAGCATCCAGAAAATAAAAGTTTAGAGACATTGCTGAATGAAGCCTGGCAGGTGTATAATAACAGAGAAATAGAAGAGAAGAAAAGGGAGGACAAGAGGCTAGCTCGAGTGGTAGCTGTAGCAGTAGCGGCTCAGAATACAAACTACTCGGGACCTAGTACCAGGGGTAGAGGTAGGGGCTACCCAGTAAGAGGGGGAGGGAGACCCCAACCTCACCCAGCTGGAATAGGGCCAAACCAGTGCGCCTATTGCTGGCAAATGGGGCATTGGAAACGGGAGTGTCCTCAATTAAGAGAAAAATCGATAGACACTACCACTATCGCACATCAGGATAGTGAATGAAGAGGACCGGTGAGTTGTTCCCTAGCAGACCCACTGGTTAAAATGGAGCTAGGGGAAGGTAAAAAGGAATTAGATTTTTTGATTGATACAGGARCAACATTTTCGGTTTTAAATCAAGAATTGGTACCTAAGAGTGATGAATTTGTACAAGTGGTGGGAGCAACAGGCCAACCAGAAAAAGCTTACTTTTTAAAGCCTATCAAATATAAAATTGGAAAGCAGATGGGGATCCATCAGTTTTTGTATTTGCCAAATTCACCAAAGCCCCTATTGGGAAGAGACCTACTGGAAAATTTGGGAGCTGTGATAAGATTTAACAAAGACCAATTGGAATTTCAAGTAAATGAAGAACAGTTGATTGCAGCTTTAAGCCTAACAATCAGCTGTATAGAACCGAAACCTGAAAGCCACAATGTTGAATGAATTCTGAGTGAAACATACCCATTAGTATGGGCTACAGATATACCGGGGAAATCAAAACAAGCAACACCTATCGTTATTGAGCTTATACCTGGAGCAAGGCCAGTAGTAAGAAAACAATACCCACTGAGGCTAGAAGATAGAAAGGGAATTGAACCTATAATCAAAAGGTTTTTAGAACTAGGGTTATTGATAGAATGCGAATCAGATTTTAATACCCCAATTCTGCCAGTAAAGAAACCTAATGGAGCTTATAGATTAGTCCAAGATCTAAGAGCAGTCAATGAAATAGAAAGACACTTCACCCAGTAGTTGCCAACCCATATACACTTCTAACTAAATTGAAAGAGAATTTGACTTGGTTTACAGTATTAGATTTGAAAGATGCATTTTTCTGCCTTCCTTTAGCTCCAGAGAGCCAAAAGATTTTTGCTTTTGAATGGGAATCTGTGGATAAGGGAAGAAAAACCCAACTCACCTGGACCAGGTTGCTGCAGGGATTTAAAAGCTCTCCCACAATTTTTGGGAACCAATTAGCCAAAGAATTAGAACAGTGGGAAAGGCCCCTGGGAGATGGTACTCTTCTGCAATACGTAGACAACCTCCTAATAGCGACAGAGACAGAGGAAGAATGCATTAAATGGACTATTTCCCTGTTAAACTTCTTGGGTTTAAGTGGATATCGAGTTTCTCAACAGAAAGCACAGCTGGTCCAAGAAGAAGTGGTRTATCTGGGATATGAAGTTTCCAGAGGGCAGAGATCCCTGGGAGCAGCTAGGAAAGAAGCCATCTGCCAAATGCCTAAACCAGAGACGGTGAGAGAATTGCACGCCTTTCTGGGAATGACAGGTTGGTGTCGTTTATGGATCTACCAATATGGGATACTCGCCAAACCACTATATGAGTTACTGAAAGAAACTAAGAGTGTCCTAGTTTGGACTCCCGAGGCAGAAGGAGCCTTTAAGAAACTGAAACAGGAATTGATGAGGGCACCAGCCTTGGGTCTTCCAGATGTAACAAAACCATTCTGGCTGTTCTCTCATGAGCAACAAGGGATGGCCCTAGGAGTTCTAGCACAACAGTTGGGACCACGTAAGAGAGCTGTGGCCTATTTCTCCAAACAGCTGGATGAAGTGAGCAAAGGATGGCCTGGCTGTCTGAGAGCAGTGGCTGCAGTGATTATCAACATAGAAGAGGCCAGAAAGCTCACACTGGGCCAGAAAATGACTGTGTTAGTGTCTCATACGGTGTCTGCCGTATTAGAGCAGAAAGGTAACCACTGGCTATCGCCTTCCAGATTCCTAAAATACCAGGCTATTTTGGCTGAATCAGATGATATATCTATTCAGGTAACTAACATTGTGAATCCAGCTTCATTTCTAGAAGGGAAAACTCCAGCAGAACCCATCGAGCATGACTGCCCTGAAACAATTGAAGCCATCTACTCCAGTCGCCCAGATCTCAAAGAAGAGCCATTCGAGGATACGGACAACTGGTTCTCAGCTGGCAGCAGCTTCGTGAAGCAAGGAGTAAGAATGGCTGGGTATGCGGTAACCACTACGGAGAAGGTAATCGAGTCAAACCCTCTGCCTGCAGGAACCTCAGTCCAAAAGGCAGAATTAATAGCTCTGATTCGAGCTCTGGAATTGGCAGAAAACATGCGAATCAATATTTGGACAGACTCTAAGTATGCCTTCTCTGTTGTACATGCTCATGGAGCAATCTGGAAAGAAAGAGGACTGTTGACTACTCAAGGGAAAACAGTCAAACATGCAGAGGAAATTCTACGATTGCTAGAAGCAGTCCAACTCCCAGCACAAGTGGCCATAATGCATTGTAAGGGACACCAAAAAGGTAACACTATTTCAGAGATAGGGAACAGAAAAGCAGATGCAGAAGCTAAATTAGCTGCTGCAAGAACTGAAGAGGTAAATATATAACCACTCTAGTGCCAGGAGAACTAGATACAAACCTCCAACCAAACTATCAGGAATCAGATCACAAGTGGATTCGAAAGAATAAAGGTAAATTGTTAGAGAATGGATGGGGTCAATTAGAAACTGTACAGCTAATAATACCAGGGAACTTAATGTGGCAATTTGTAAAGACAGAGCACGAAAAAGCCCATTGGGGCTTAGATCCGCTTTACCAGTATTTGCAAACTAGAATAGCAGGACCAAAATTATTCACTACCATAAAGCACGTTACATCTCAGTGCAAGCGATGCCTAAAAAACAACCCGAATACAGGAACCAAGGTGCACCAAGGAGCAATAAATTGAGGTAAATTCCCAGGTGAGGTATGGCAAATTGATTTCTCTGAACTCCCAAGAAAAGGGGGGTTTCGGTACTTGTTAGTATTGACTGATACATTTTCTGGGTGGCCTGAAGCATTCCCTTGCACGACGAATAAGGAAAGAGAAGTAACTAAAGTACTGTTGAATGAAATTTTACCACGGTTTGGGGTACCGAAGAGCATTTCTTCGGATAGGGGTACACATTTCTGTGCAAAAGTGGTGAGAGCAATAAGCAAAGCATTACAAATTAAATGGCAATTGCATATGCCTTACCGTCCACAGGCCAGCGGGCAAGTGGAAAAGATGAATCATCTTATCAAACAGCAAATTGCCAAAATATGCCAGGAGACTAATTTGCAGTGGTATCAAGCTTTGCCTATTGCTCTGCTTAGGCTGAGAGTCAAACCTAGATCAAAAGAAAAGTTAAGCCCATTCAAAATTCTGTATGGTAGACCTTATGCTATGCAAGTTGTAAATGGGGACGCTATAGACCAAACAGGTAATCAGTACATTTATGACTATGTAATTACGGTGGGGAAGCAATTCGACAAGAATGCTACGGTGGTGATAGAGCATCAACCTAAACAACTTGATTGTAAATTGCATCCGTTTAATCCCGGTGATTGGGTGTATGTTAAGAATCTTTTAGGAAAACCCTTACAAGAGAAGTGGGAAGGACCTTTCCAAGTGCTGCTGACCACCTTCACCGCAGTTCGAATCAAGGAGCGACCCACGTGGATCCATTACTCACGGGTCAAGAAAGCTCTGGAGAATAAACAAGAAGAGCAGACATCATGATCCTGACTCCACCTCAGACCTTTACTACCCTGATCATTGGACTCTCGATAAGTATAGTTCTTCCCCAAGACTCTACCCCAATAGACCCATGGTCTAATGCACACCAGTGTATCCACCTGGAGTGGGAAACGGAATCAAAGGGACCATATTTTGAGGTTTATGCCCTACGCAATAATCAGCCCTATGAGAGTAAAGTATGGGATCAGCCTTTCATAGTAGCACACAAGGGAGACCAAATCCAAATTGGGTGTCGAGAGCTTGACTCAGTAGAAGGAAAAACAAGGCGGCTGGTATTAACAGTTCAATCCTTGAAAGAACCCTCTAGACATAACCTAATTACCTTTAACCCAGTAAAAATGGGCAAGCCCACTGTCTGGATTCAGCAAAAAGGCCCAATTTCGTGTCAGTGGAGTGACTTCAGGGAAGATCCACCTGGATCACAACCTCAAAACTCAGTAATTTATAGGGAAGATCCGCTCGGAGAATTACATCCTCAAAATATAACCCTTGACCTTCACCCTCTTCTCATGCCTGCGGGGAAGATTGTAGCATCCAGTGGTCCTGAGGAAGGGAAAGCACAGTGTGAGATGGCATTTAGGTTGGATCAGTCGATGATGTTCACATGTGCAAGGGAGCTGAAAACACTGGAATTGGGTTTTAACTTTCCTAAGAATGTTATGGGATATAAAGTTGCATTACCAGGAGACGCGATCCCATTGTATCCAAATCTAGACTTGCCTCGAGAAGTGGCTCCACTAACAGAATGCAAAGCAGTGCATAATTTAACCTTTATAGGGCCTCAAGTAATAAGAAAATCTAATGAACTAAAAATATTGTTAGACCCCACTTATTCCCTGAAAAAGGTGCAGATGAATATCCAAACCAATATTACCCACTTGCAGAAAGACTGTGGACCATTCATACAGCAGAGCCTTAAAGGTTGGAATGCATGGTTGGCAACCAGGTCCTATCATAAACGAACACAAAGAGATATAAGTGGGTGGGTTGGCACCGGATTTGGTATATTAAATACCATAGATCAGGAAGAACTGGTGAACAAATTGAGTACTGTTACCTCTAACTTAGGAAAGCTCAAAGTGCCCCTGAGCTCATCCATGCTCACATTGGCAGAAACACAATCACTAGTAGTTAAGTTACTAACCCTGGTAGCGAACCACACAGCCGAAGATTTTGCTAAAATTGCTGACTATACAGGAGACATTAGTAAAGAAATTGCACTCGCTATCCAATGCATCCAAACACAGCAGTGGGTACAGTCAGTGGCAGCAGGAATAATGAGAGAGGGAACATCAGGCATATTACTTCAGGAAGTAAGAGAAACGATATTAAAGGACAGTCATACTACACAATTTGAAAAGGATCACCAAGCCTGGTGGCAATTAGTAAACTTCACTTAYGAGCCGCGACATGAACATATTGAGGCCTATGTTCTTACCATCAGTGCCGCAGAAGAGAGAGCCATCTTCCCAATCCTTACCTTAGGAACAATACATCAGAACATCATTATCAGACCAGTAGATCATATTGTTTGGGTGAATTATGACAACACTAAAAACAAGTGGCAATTGATTAGTACAGAAGCATGCATTCCTAGAGGACAATTAGGCTATATTTGTGAAAATGCTATAGTAGAAGCAGAAGATTTATGCTTAGATGCTGAAAATAGTGTATGTACCTTTGAGATGTTTACGCATAATAGAGCACAATCACAAGTTTACTATATAGGGAATGGATGCGCTTGCGTTAGGACGGCTTGTAGTAACGTTACTATAATTGTCAAGAAGAGGCTAACAATACTAACTTTTGCGTTTGTAACTTTACCAGAATAATAGGTTGTGATTTCAATTACACTGCTCCAGTAACTACCCAGCAGCTAATTAACGCAAAATATGACCTGTATCAAGAAATACTGAAGTTGCAAATCAGCATGGACATTAAAGTTCTCAAAGCGATGCTTGTGCTTCCCAAGGTAAAGTAATTAGTGCAAAAGGTGAATCAAACAGCTAAACACATGGTCTGGCAGGTAGAACACGACTCAGAGAACATAAAGAATGTCCTGACTGAAGTAGAACAAGTAGGTCAACACCACTGGTGGGATATTTTTACAGGATTTTCCCCAATGGCAACACAGGTCTTTTACTACCTAGTGCACCCCATACTAATTATAGTTATAGCGATGCTTCTATTAACTCTCATGAACGTATTCCTGTGGTGGAAACTAAAATCTATGATGAAAAGGACCCAAATAATTTGGGCAATGGTACGAGCTTATCAACAACCCTTAAGATTAGAACTTGATGAAAGAACTCGTAAGTTATAAGAAAAGGGGGGAATGAAGCCACTCATTAAAGGGTTAAAACATAAAAATGCAGGACACTCAAAGAGCTTGGTATTAGGGAACCATATAGGGCAATAAATTCTTTAGGAGAACAAAACATACTGACACCAGGAAATTCTGGGACCAGAATATTTAGGAAAGTAATGGCCTAAGCAGAATTGAGAGCCAGCAGTGGTTCCAGCTTTGACCCCAGTAAGCTTCTGCCATAGCTACGGAGACCATGCCAATTATACCAGGACAACCTACCAAATTAGGCAACAAAAGTTTCGACAAAGTTTAGCGCCGAGGAAGACTCATAAGGAGACCCTTGCCGCAGGAGGAAGGCACAGGAACTCCCCCAAGAATGACTCCTGCAAAATAAGAGTAACTCGCTAACTCCACGCCATATATGAATGATGCATCGTAGTAATATAATATGCATGTCATACTGATGTCATCCCTGTTAAAAACTGTATAAAAGACCGCTTGGTTTTGTTGCGCTGATCACCAAGAATCCTTTTGTCCCAGGGCCAGCCTGGAGGATTCTCCAACGCGGTTGCTTAATAAATACTCCTGCTTATAGACTTAAAAACTTAGTCTCTGAGCAGTTATTATTCGCTTTGGGCAAATTTGGCAACACCTTCCATGAAAAAACTCCTCTCAGGACTGACCTAACAGCTTCTGCCTTCTGACAGGAGACAAGTGTTGCCAGCAGCGCTTCCAGGTTCTCCTGTCATCAGACCCTGCCAGGAAGGAGCACAGCCCCCCAATGCAGCGTGGGCTTTGGCTTCACTGTGGCACAGAAAGCCCGCCGGGGGCACAGGTCTCTGGGGCAGGAGATGGGCACCACCGCGCTGCCAAGGGCTCGGCGGGTGCATGCTCGCTTGGGCAGGGGACTCTGCCGAACAGCTGCCTTGATGTTCAGCGCTGCCGGGCCCCAGGGCTCAGAGCAGCCTTCCATGCCCGGGCCCACCGCGTTCCCTTGTGCATGTCCACACCCGCAGTTTACGGAATGGCCAGTGGCCGGAATGTGTCCCAAGGAGCCCTGCCAGCTTCCCTGGAAGGCCCTGTGCCTTTCCCAGCGCGGCTGCGTCGGCAAGCCCTGGGGCTGCCTTCCTTGCTGGCCCTGAGCCCGCAGAGCAGGGCAGCGTTTGCTGATGCCTGAGCGCCTTCCTAAAGATCCTGTGCGGGCTGCCTTAGACACCTGGGGCCCCAGACAGTCTTCCAGCCCTGGGCCACTCTGGCTGGGCTGGGGGCGGCCCAGGGCAAGGCCGGCAGTGTGTGCATAGGGCCCTGGGTGGCAACGGCTGCAGCACAGTCACGTGCCATGGAATGGAACCTGGTGTCCAAGGGCCCTTTGTGACACTGCTGACAAAGGAAGCTGGCGGTGAACAGGAGCAAGGCCACAGTGCTCGGAGCACGCGACGGGACAGGAACCAGACAGAGCGTGCCGTGAAGGAAGCCCTCGCACAGCGCGCTCATTCGTCCCACCTGGAGCTTTTCTGAGCATTTTTCCTACCGGTGAACTCGTGGCCAGACTGCGGGACTTGGTGGCCCTGGCCTTCCCGGGGCTTCTGTTTTGCAGGTGCCTGTGAGGCCAAGACTGAGGGACTTGGTGACTCAAGCTTTTCCTAGCCTCTCCATCCCTTCAGCCGGTGCCCTCGAGGCAAAACCGTGGGATCTGTTGCTTCAATAGTTTTTATGGGAGTCTCCTGTCCCTTCGTGACATGGAGCCCTCAAACCAGAGTGCAAGACTTGCGCAGTCCACACTCTTCCTGATCGCTTCCCGGTCTCAGGTGCCTTCAAGGCAGAACTGCAGCAATTTGCTGACTTTGAGCTTTCCCTGAGGCATCTTCCTTATAAGGTGCCCTTTAAGGCCAGACTCTGACATAGCCAGGCAGATTCCTCAGCCTGTTCAAAATATTCAAGGCGGAAAAAACAAAAGGTCTGGAGCTGCCCAAGCACAACAGCCTGAAAAAACCGGAGCAGTTTCCAGACATTGCAGATGGTGAGCAGCAGAAGCTGGGCAACAAGGCTGATTGACTAGGCGCAGCTTGGCCCATCCCATTCCATCTCATGCCCATCCCATCCCATCCGCATCCCATCCCATCCCATCGCCATCACCATCCATCCCACCATCCCATCCCATCCATCCATCTCCACCCAGTCCCATCCCATCCTACCCATCCCATCCCATCCCTGGGGACATGCCCATAGGCAGGATGGAACAGGGGTAGGGCAGAACCCTGCAGTGGCCGTGCTCCATTCCCTGGGGCATTCCCGGGGCTCTCCCTGCTGGGCAGTGCAGGTCTGGGCTGTGTCTCCGGCCTCTTCCGCAGCCCCTCAGCTCTGGCTGGCCGCTCGCCCTTGCACACGGTGCAGCCCGGGACAACGACACAAGAGCAGGAACCCGGCCTGGCCGCTTGCGCAAAACCCTGAAGGTATCCTGCAGCCCCCCCAGCTGGGTTGGGCTCTCGCGTCCCTGCGCAGCCCAGCAACCAAAGCCTGGGAGCGTGCCATGGAGGCATCACTTTCTTTCTGTCCTTTATTCTCCTGCAGATGTTCCAGAAATTCCTGCGCCATTCGGCGTAAGAGAGACCGGCAACCACAGCGAAGCTGAGGATTCCAAGCCCAGCCTGACTCCAGGCCGACCAAAAGTTCCAGCAGAAGCCTCATGCCGGCCAGAATGGAACAGCACACTCAGGAAATAATGCAAAGAATTATCAAAGGGTGAAAGGCTGTTTCACATGGCAATGACTGAGAGCATGGCCATCAAGAAAACACTGACACAGAATGACTTGGGGCATCACAACACTGGTACCAGGCCCACTCACTGTGACCACCTGTGATCATGCCTCCCACTAAGGATTTTTTCAAGGAGAGTGCTGATTTCTTCCTCAGCAGCAGGTAAGCAGCCAGAGGCCAGGCTGGAGGCCGGCCAGGATCGTGTGTCCCCTCAGCCATGGTCACTGGGCCCCCTCAGCCTTTGAGTCCAGCACAGTGTGGGCAGGAAAGAGAAGCACTTCTAGGGGGAAGCTGGGGAAGTTGCTGCCTTGGACAGCCCTCAAAAATCTCCCCCATGCCTCCTCCAGGTGCCAGACATTGTAAGGAACATTCACCAGAGTCTACAGTCCCATGTCACTGTGGATGCCAGGATGCAAATTGACATTGTGAGGGCTGGCTGAAGAACACCCTGCTGACGTGGTGCTGACCCTCCTGCGCTGTGCCCCCCACGTGTGACAGGTACGGGCCCACGTGCCTGAGGAGCTCAGGGCTCAGCAGCCTTTGGGGCCCATGGCCCTGCACAGGCCTGTGCTATGGGTCTGCCAGACAGGCAGAGAGGTCCAGGACCCTGGGGCCCCCTCTGTTTCCAAGCGCTGCTGCCAAT
>NDFG01001718.1:0-29746 GCA_002167245.1 Sporophila hypoxantha | reverse complement strand
AAAGGGAGATTTATTTTTTTTGGATTTTTCCATTTGTCCCCAATTTCCCCATTATTTTGGGATTTCCCATTTTTTAGGATTTCCCCATTTTCCCCATTTTTTTTTGGGATTATTCCATTTCTCCCATTCTTTTTTAAGATTTCCCATTTCTCCTTTTTTTGGGCGGGGATTTTCCTTTCCCCTTTTTTGGTGGGATTTCCCCTTCGGTTATTTTTTGGGATTTTCTCCATTTTCCCACAATTTTTTTGGGATTTCCCATTGATTTTATTTAGGATTTCCACTTTTTTTGGTGGGATTTCCTCATTATTTTTGGATTTCCCATTTCCAATTCTTTTGGATTTCCCATTTTCTTCGGATTTCCTAATTTCTCACTTCTTTTTTTGGGATTCCCAATTTTCCCCCTTTTTTAGATTTTCCCCCTTTTTTTGGGATTTCCACAGTTTGATTTTTGTAATTTTCCCTTTTTTTTGGGGATTTTCTGATTTCCATTTTTTTGGGATTCCCCACTTTTTCTTTGGATTTCCCTAATGTATTTTTTGGGATTTTAGCTCCATTCCCATTGGCTTTTTTGGGATTTTCCCAATTTCCCCCGTTTTTTTTGGGATTTCCCATTTCTCCATTTTTTTTGGGATTTTCCCTTTTTTAGGATTTTCTTTTTGGTGGGATTTTCCCTTTTTATTGGGATTTCCCCACGATTTTTGGGATTTCCCCTTTTTTGGGGTATTTCCCACTTGGTTTGACTTTCTTTTTTGTTTTTGGGATTTTCCCAATTTCCATTGGGTTTTTTGAATTTCCAATGAAATTTGGGATTTTTCCCCTTTTTTCGGGATTTTCCATTTTTCTTAGGATTTTCCCCATTCTCACGGGTTCCAGCGGGGGCTGATGACGCCCTCCCACAGGAAGCTGCGGTCGGTCCCGTGGTTCTGTCCTCGCACAGAACCTGGGCAAAAACGGCGATTTTGGGCAAATCAAAAAAATCTCCAATTCATCATAAAAAATAAAGAAGTAATTTTAAAATATTTCATAACAATAATAAAAATAAAAAAAAAAAATCAACATAAAATTATAAATAAAATATACAATTAAAATTAAAAACTAATAAATAAATAAAATAATAATTATTAAAATATTAAAACAGATTAAAATATTTATTTCTTATACTAGAATATTAAAATTATGATTGAAATGAAATATTTATAGGGATAATATCAAAATAGTACTGGAAGATTAAAATTTTAATAATTAGATAAGAAAAAGAATGAATATTAATAATGAAATTATATTTATATTAAAATATTAAAATCGTATTATTTATATATTATTAAAATAATTATTGAATTATATATTTTATAGGATAATATTAAAAGATCTTAACAATGATAATTTTAATAATTAATAAAAGTCACCCTAGAATAGAAATAATAATTTATAGTAATCTTAAAATACTCTTAATTATATTATTATAATTATATTAATAATTATTGAAATTATCTATTTTATAGGCATAATAATAAATAATCAAATATTAAATTTTAATAATTATTTAATCAAAAATTACTTAATAAAATGAAATAATATTTTTTATATTAAATAAGATAGAACTATTAAAATTTTTTATTATATTAATAATAATAAACATTATTGAAATGGATATTATTTTAGAGGGCTAATATTAAAATGATTATGGAATATTAAAATTTAATAATCAATAAAGAAAGATTAATAGATTATATGAATTATAACTTTAATTAAAAATAACTATAAATCGTATTATTTTATATTTAATAGATTTAAAAATTAATTGCAAATTATATTAATTCTGTAGGAATAATATTAAATAATTCTTGACAATGTAATTGTTTATAATTAATACAGTCAAATAATAATTGAAAAATAATTTATAATAATATTACACTACATTAATTATATATGAATAATTTAAAATAATTATGTTGAAATTAAAATTTTATAATCACTGCAGAAAAGAATTTAATTAGTAAAAATGAATGATATTTTATATAAAAAATTAAATAAACATAAAATTACATTGTTTATAGGAATAATATTAAAAATAGGGGATTTGGGTTGAAAAAATGCAATTTTTGGGCTGGAAATGATGATTTTTGGGGAGAAAAGGCAATTTGGGACAAAAAGAAGATGATTTTGGGGTGAAAAAGGTGATTTTTTGGGGTGACAAAGGAATTTGAGGTGAAAAATGGTGATTTTGTGTTAAGAAAGGAATTTTGGCTGAGAAAGGCAATTATTAGGGTTCTAAAAGGGCGATTTAGGTGCGCGAAAAAGGCGATTTTGGGGTGAAGATGATTATTTTTGGTGAAAGAAAAGGTGGTTTTGGGGGAAAAAAGAGGGATTTTGGGGGGCCCAAAAAAGGCGATTTTGGAGTTTGAAAAAAAGGCGATTTTTGGGGCAAGAATGGTGATTTGGGGTGAAAAAAAGGGGGGATTTTGGGGGAATTTAGGGTAAGCAGCGATTTGGGGTGAAAAATGATCGATTTTTTGGGGGAAAAAGGTGATTTTGGGGCGAAAAAGGTATTTTTTTTGGGTGAAAAAGTGTTATTTTGAGTAAAAGTTTTGATTTTGGGTTGGCAAGGTGATTTTGGGGTGAGAGAGGTGTTGAGGCGCTCAATCGTGATCGGGGGCGCAAGGAGCCGCAGGGGCGCGGAGCAGCAGGAGTAAGAGGGGCAGGAATGGATTTTGGGTAAAGAGGCGATTTTGGGCGAAAATGGTGATTTTTGGGGTGCAAAAAGGGTGATTTTTAGGCATGAAAAAAGTGGGGGTTTCCCCCAAAAATGGTAATTTTGGTCGTGAAAAGGGCGATTATTGGCGGTGATTGGGGTGCAATGGTGAGGCTTGGGGTGAAACTGGATTCTTCGTATTTAGAATTATATTTGGGGTGAAAGGCATTCTTGGGTGCCAAACAGTGATTTTATTGGGGTGACAAAGTGATTTTGCGGGCAAAAAAAGGTGATTATTGGGGTGAAAACTGATAATTTTTGGGGCAAAACCAGTGATTTTGGGGCTGATTTTTTGCCCTAAAGGTGATTTGGGGCCTGAAAAGAGGAATTTTGGGGTGAAAAGAAGGCGATTATTTGGCAGAAAAGGGGATTTGGTGTTGAGAAAAGGCAATTATTGGGCTGAGAAAAGGAGATTTTAGGGTGAAAGCAGCGATTTTTTGCCCATAAAGGAGAATTTTGGGGTGCCAAAGGCGTTTTGGGGTGAAAAAGGCGATTTGGGGCCTCAACTTGTGCTGAAGGGCTGCACCACGGGAGTACAGGCAGGGGCAGGATGGATTTTGGGCTGAAAAGAGGCGATTGTTGGGCTCAGAAAGGCGATTTTTGGGCCTGACAGAGGCGCTCTTGGGGTTGAAGAAAGGCAATTTTGGGTCAAAAAAGGGAATTTTTTTTCCAAAAAAAGGTGATTTTGGGGTAGAGAAGAGGATTTTTTTAGTAAAAAAGGCGTTTTGGGGTTTTTTTTTTTTTTTGATGTTTTTCTGGAAATGATGATTTTGGGGCCAAAAAAAAGGCGATTTTAGGGGCAAAAAAATGTGATTTTGGGGTGAAAATGATATTTGGGGGTAACCCCTTGTGATTGTGGGGTGAAAAATGGGAATTTTTTTTTGCCCATAAAGGTGATTTTTTTGGGTAAAAAGGGCATTTTGGGGTGAAAAAATGGTGATTTTTGAGTAAAAAGTTGATTTTGTGGGGTGAGAAAAGGGGATTTTGAGGTAAATTAGGGTTTTGAAAAGGGCGATCTGGGGTGAAAAATGGAGATTTTTGGGGCGAAAAAAGCGTTTTAGGCATGAAAAAACGTGGCGGGTTTTCCCAGAATGGTATTTGGGATGGCAAAGGGGATTTTGGGGGTGAAAAGAGGTGATTTTTGGGAAAAAAATGCTGATTTATTGAGGGAAAATGTGGGTTTGGGTGAAAGAGAAATTTTGGGCTCAAAAAGGCGATTTTTTGGGCTGAAAAGAGGCGATGTTGGAGCAAACCGAGGGCGATTTTGGGGTGAAAAATGGAGATTTTGGGCTCAAAAAGGCAATTTTGGAGCCCAAAAAGATGATTTCTGGGGTGACAAAGAGGTGATTTTTTGGGGTGAAAAGGGCAAATTTGGGGTGAAAATGGGTGATTTTGGTGGTTAGAAAGAAAGGCATTTTGGGGTAAAAAAGGCGACTTTTTGGGTGAGATATGATTATTTTTTGGGCAAAATAAAGGCGATTTTGGGGTGAAAAATGGTGTTTTTGGGGCCAGAAAGGTGATTTTGGGGTGACAAAAAGGTGAATTTTTGGGTGAAAAGGGCAGAAATTTGGGCCCAAAAAGAGGCAATTTTGGGGTGTGAAAAATGGAGTTTTGGGCAAAAAGGCAATTTTGGGTGAAAAAAGGGGAATTTTTTTCCCCGAGAACAGGTGATTTTGGGGGTGAGAGAAAGGATTTTTATTTAGTCATAAAAGGCGATTTTGGGCTGAAAATGATGATTTAGGGGCGAAAAAAGGCGATTTTTGGGGAAAAAAAAATGGTTGATTTGGGGTGAAAAAATATAATTTTTTGGGGGTTAAAACCTGTGATTGGGTGGGGTTGATAAATGGGAATTTTTTTGCCCATAAAAGGTGATTTTTGGGTGGAAAGGGCAATTTGTGGGCCCAAAAAGAGGTCAATTTGTGGTGAAAATGGCGATTTTTGGGCAAAAAAAGGCAATTTGGTGGCAAAAAGAGGCATTTTGGGCCCGAAACCAAGATGATTTTGGGGTGACAAAAAGGTGATTTTTTTGGGGTGACAAAAGGGCAATTTGGGCCAAAAGAGGCAATTTTGGGGTGACAGCAGGCAATGGGCTCACCAAAAAGGTAATGATGGCGTCCAAAAAAGATTGACTTTAGGGTGAAAGAGGTGATTTTTTTTGGGGTGAAACAAGGGAAAATTTGAGGTAAATGGTGATTTGGGTTTGAAACAAGGCGATTTTTTTGGGAGAACAAAAAAAGGTGATTTTGGGTGACAAGCAGGGATTTTTGGGTGAAAAATGATCCATTTTGGGGTAACACCTGTGATTGTGGGGGCGAAAAACGGAATTTTTTTTGGGCTTATGAAGGTGAATTTTTGGGTGAAAAAAGGGAATTTTTGAGTACAAAGTTCATTTTGGGGTTGAAAAAGTTGATTTTGGGGTTGAAAGAAGGAATTTTGGGGTGAAAAAAAAGGGGGGGATTTTTTGAGGTGAATTAGGGTGAAAAGCGGCCGATTCTGGGTGAAAAATGGAAGATTTTTGGGAGCGAAAAAGCGTTTAGGCATGAAACCGTGGGGGTTTTCCAAATGGTCATTATTGGGATGGCAGAGGGATTTTGGGGGAAAAGAGGTGATTTTGGGGCACAAAGCTGATTTTGAGGGGAAATGGATGGGATTTTTGGGGTGAACGAGGAACAATTTTGGCTAAAAAAGGTGATTTTGGGGCCTGAAAAGAGCGGTGCGAACGTTTGGAGCCCAAAAGAGGCAATTTTGGGGTGAACAATGGGCGATTTTGGGAAAAACAGCCAATTTTTGGGGCCCAAAAAAAGATGATTTTGGGGTGACAAAGAGGTGATTTTTTTTGGGGTGAAAAAGGGCAAATTTGAGGTGAAAAATGGTGATTTGTGGTGTTGAAAAAAGGCATTTGGGCTGAGAAAAGCATTTAGGCTTAAAAGGGGCGATTTGGTGCGCGAAAAGCGATTTTGGGGGGTGAAAGATGAATCTATTTTTGGAGTGAAAAAAGGTTGATTTTGGGGAAAAAGAGGGGATTTTGGGGCCAAAAAGGCGATTTTGGAGTTGAAAAAAAGGCGATTTTTGGGGCAAGAAGGTGAATTTTTGGGGTGAAAAAGGGGATTTTTGAGGGGAATTTAGGATGAAGGGGGATATCGGTGAAAAATGATCATTTTTTGGGGCGAAAAAGGTATTGTTGGGGTAAACAGATGGCGATTTTGGGGTGACAAAATGGCCAATTTTTGGGCAAAAAAAGACGGCAATTTTTGGGGCTAAAAAGAGGCGATTCTGGGTGAAATGGCGATTTTTGGGGGCAAAAAAAGGCATTTTGGGAGCCAAAAAGTAGGCGATTCCTGGGGTGAAAAATGGCGATTTTTGGGCAAAAAAAAAGCAGATTTTGGGCCAAAAGAGGCGATTTTTGGGGTGACAAAAGGTGATTTTTTTGGCAAAAAGGCAATTTTGGGGCCGCAAAAGAGGCGATTTTGGGGCGTCGAAACAAGATGATTTTGGGGTGAAAGAGGCGATTTTGGGTGAAAAAAGGTGATTTTGGGTTGGAAAGGTGATTTTTGGAGCCTCACTTGGTGCACGAGGGGCGCACGCACGGAGCGGCGCGGGCGCGGAGCAGCAGCGAGTACAGGAGGGGCAGGAAAATGGATTTGGGGTGAAAAGAGGCGATTTGGCTGAAAAATGTCGATTCTTTGGGGTGGAAAGGGTGATAGGGCATGAAAACGTGGGGGTTTCCAAAAATGGTAATTTTGGCGTGAAAAGGCATTTTTGGGGTGAATTTGGGGTGACAATGGTGAGTTTTTGGGGTGAAAACTGGCATTTTCGTATTTAGAAATGTAAATTTTGGGGGTGAAAAAGGCATTCTTGGGGTGACAAAACAGTGTTTTGGGGGCAAAACAAGGGTGATTTTGGGGTGAAAAATGATAATTTTTGGGGCGAACCAGTGACTTTTGGGGGCCTGATTTTTTGCCCATAAAAGGTGATTTGGGGGCCTGAAAAGAGGCGATTTTGGGGGTGAAAAGAGGGATTTTTGGGAGAAAGAGGGGATTTGGTGTTGAGAAAAGGCATTTTGGGTGAGAAAAGGCCGAATTTTTTCCCGAGAAAAGGTGATTTTGGGGTGAGAGAAGAGGGATTTTTTTTAGTCCAAAAAAGGCGATTTTGGGCTGGAAAATGATAGATTTAGGGGCGAAAACAAGGCGATTTTGGGGCAAAAAAAATGGTGATTTTGGGGGTGAAAAATGATAAATTTTTGGGGTAAAACCCTGTGATTGTGGGTGAAAAATGGAATTTTTTTGCCCATAAAAGGTGATTTTGGGGTGGAAAAGGGCATTTGTGGCCCAAAAAGAGGCAATTGGTGGTGAAAAATGGCGATTTTTGGGCAAAAAAAAAGGCAATGTTGGGGGCCCAAAAAGAGGCGATTTTGGGGCGAAACAAGATATTTTTTGGTGCAAAAAGGTGATTTTTTTTGGGGTGACAAAAGGCAAGATTATTGGGCTCCAAAAAGAGGCAATTTGGGGTGAACAGAGGCAATTTTGGGCTCAAAAAAAGGTAATGATGGAGTCCAAGAAAGAATGATTTAGGGTGACAAAGGAGGTGATTTTTTTTGGGGTGACAAAAGGGCAAAATTTGGGCTGGAAAGAGGTGATTTTGGTGTTGAAAAAAGGCGATTTTGGGCTTGGAAAATGATGATTTTGGGGCAAAAAAGGCGATTTTTGGAGAAAAAAAAAGGTGATTTTGGGCGTGACAAGCAGGGATTTTGGGGTGAAAATGATCAATTTTTGGGTATAACTGTGGATATTGGGGCAGAAAAACGGGATTTTTTTTGCCATAAAGGTGATTTTTGGGGTGAAAAATGGCAATTTTTGAGTGAAAATTCGGATTTTGGGGTGAAAAAAGAGATTTTGGGGTGAAAAACAAGGGGAGTTTTTGAGGTGAATTAGGGTGAAAAACGGCGATTCTGGGTGGAAAATGGAGATTTTGGGGCGAAAAAAGCGATTTTAGGCATGAAAAACGGGGGGTTTTCCCCAAAACTGGTAAATTTTTGGGGCGCAGAGGGGATTTTGGGTGAAAGAAGGTGATTTTGGGAAAAAAATGCTGATTTTTTGAGGGAAAAAATGCTTGGTTTTTGGTGAAAAAGACAATTTTGGCTCAAAAAAGCGATTTTTATATTTTCCCATTATGTTATTTTCCTTTTTCTCTGTATTTCCCATAATTTCCATTTTATTCCTCAGTTCCCATGATTTTTTCATTATATTTCCCTTTATATTCCCACTTTTCCCCATTATTTCATTGTATTTTTCATTTTTCTCTTTTATTTCCCATATTTTCCATTTAGTTTCCCATAATTTCCATTATTTTTTCATATTTTCAAATATTTCTGAATATTTTCCCATTATTTTCCTTTTTCTTAATTTTCCCCTTTATCTTCCTTAATATTTTCCCCATTATTTCCCTTATTTCTCCATAATTTCATTATCTTTTTTTCATATTTTCCTTTTTCCACATTTCCCATTATTTCCTATATTTCCCTTTTATTTCCATCTTGTTCCACTTCATTTTCCCGATTTTCCTTTATTTACCTTCATTATTTTCCCCTTTATTTTTCCATTCATTTTTCCTTTATTTTTCTATTTTTTCCATATTTCCAATATTTCCCATAGTTTCCTTTATTTCCTTTATTTCTCTTTATTTCAATATTGTTCCCCATAATTTCCCCCCCTTTTTTTCTATTTTCACCAAATTTCCCATTCTTTCCCCATTATTTCCCATTATTATTTTACTTTCATTTTTTATTTATTATCATTATTTCTTTACCCACCCTTTTCCCATTATTTCCCTTTCTTGCACTCATCTTTTTCCCAATTTTTCCCATTTTTTCCCTTCTTTTTCCCCAATATTCTCCCACAACATTTCTCAGAGTTTTCCCAAAATTTCACATTATTTTTCCAAATTTTCCCAATTTTTTCCCATTAATTTCCCACTTTTCCCCATTATTCCCATTATATTTTCTTTTTCTCTTTAATTCCCATTTTCCCCCTTTATTTCCCAATATTTTCCAATTATTATTTTCATTTTTCCCTATTTCATATTTCCCCGTAGGTTTTTCCTATTTTCCCATTACCCAAATTTCACCCAGTTAACAAATCCCCATTTTTCACCCCAAACCCCAACCTTCCATTTTCTCTCCATGACCCAACCTTACTATTTTTTCACCCCATAACAAAACCCTCATTTATTTCATCCAATTACTCAAAATCAATTTTTTCCCCAATTGAACCAAAATTGCATGATTTTTTTCACCGAATGACCCAAAATCCCAATTTTTTCACCCATTATCACAAACACCTAATTTGGCCCATAACCCAAATCCCCATTTCCTCCCCTTTACAAAAATCGCCTTTTTACCCAAATCACCCGTTTTTTCAACCAACCCTCCCCCCCACTATCCTCCATTTTTCACCCAATGACCCCAAATCCCCATTTTTTTAACCCCAAAATCCAAATCCCATTTTTCTTTTCCAGTGACCCAAAATTGTGATTTTTACCAATGCCCAAAATCCCCATTTTTCACCCAAACACCAAACCCTCCCATTTTTCACCAATGACAAAAATCACCAATTTTTTCCAATGACCCCAAAATCCCCATTATTTAACCCCAAAATCCAAAATCCCATTTTTTTACCCGGACCCAAAATTTGTGATTTTTCACTGAATTGACCCAAATCCCCATTTTTCACCAAACCCAAACTCTCCACTTTTCACCCAATTACTTCAAAATTCAGTTTTTTCCCATGGACCAAAATTGCCATTTTTTACACTCAGTGACCGAAATCATTGATTTTATTCCCCCAATGACCCAATCCACCGTTTTTCAACCCAACCCCCATCCTCTGCATTTTTCACCCAATGCCAACAATCCCCATTTTTACCCAAAATCCAAACCCATTTTTTTTACCCAGTGGACCAAATTGTGATCTTTATTCAAACATGAATGACCCCAAATCTCCATTTTTCACCCAAAACCCAAAACCCTCACTTTTTTCACCAATATTACTAAAATTCAATTTTTTACCCAAATGATCCAAATTAGCCATTTTTCACCCAAAACCTAAATCCTTCAAATTTTTCACCCATGACCCAAAATCCCCCATTTTTTCACCCCAAACCACAACCTTCCATTTTTCACCCAATTAACCCAAAATTGCCTTTTTCAACCCAAAACCCAAATACCCTCTGTTTTTACCCAATGACCCAACAATCCCATTTTCTCACCCCATATCCAACCTAATTTTCCCTAACCCAAATCCCCATTTCCTCCCCTTTACCAAAAATCGCCATTTTACCCACTGACCAAAATCCCGATTTTTCAACCCAAACCCCAATCCTTGCATTTTTCACCAATGACCCAAATCCCCCATTTTTCACCCCAAAACCCAAATCCCCATTATTTTTACCAGATGACCCAAAATTGTGAATTTTATTCACCGAATGACCCAAAATCCCCATTTTTCACCCCAAAACCAAAGCTCTCACTTTTCCACCAATTACTAAAAATTCAATTTTTTCCCCCAATGTCCCAAATTGCCATGTTTTCACCCCAAAACCTAATCCCTCAAATTTTCACCATGACCCAAATCCCCATTATCCCCAAAGCCCAAATGGCCATTTTTCACCCAATTCTCTTTTTACCCCAAACCCAAAACCTCAATTATCCCTCCATGACCAAACCTTACGTTTCACCAATGACCCAAAATCCCCATTTTCACCAACCCCAAACCCTCCATTTTTCACCCAGACGACCCAAAAAATCCCCATTTTTAACCCAAACTCAAATTCCCCATTTTTTCACCAATTACTCAAAATTCCGTTTTTCCCAATGACCCAAATCCCATTTTTCACTCAGTTGACCTGGAAATCATGATTTTCCCAATGATCAAAATTCCCATTTTTCCACCCAAACCTAATCCCTCAAATTTTCACCCAATAACCCAAAAATCACCAATTTTTTTCCAATTGACCAAATCCATTTTTTAACCCAAACCAAAATCCCATTTTTTTTACCCGTGACCCAAAATGTTGCGAATTTTTCCCCAATGACCCAAAATCCCGTTTTTTTACGCCCCGTTCCAGCGTCAGGAACCCGGTGGCCTGGAACTCCACCTTCGCCTCTCGCTGTCCCGGCACCATAGAGTGCCCAATTAACCATTAATCTACCCAGTTAATTACCCAAAATTCCTGGTTTTCATCCCAAACCCTGAAATTGCCAGTTTTTCACCAAGTACCAAAATCTCCATTTTTCACCAAAACATTTCTCTTATTTACCCAAACCCAAACCCTCAATTTTCCCTCCATGACCAAAACCTTAAACTTTTCACCCAATGACCCAAAATCCACACATTTTTCACCCAAACCCAAACCTCCATTTTTTCTCCAATGACCCAAAAATCATTGATTTTCCCAATGACCCAAAAATCCCATTTTTCACCCCAAAACGTATCCCTCAAATTTATTCACCCATAAACCCAACTACCCCATTTTTTTACCCAAAACCAAAATGCCATTTATTCCCCCCAAAAACGTAATCCTCAAATTTTTCACCCAAGTGGCGAAAAAACAGCGGATTTTGGGGTCATTGGGGAAATCGCAATTTTGGGTTTTGGGGGCAAAAATGGGGCATTTTGGGTACTTGGGTGATAAATTTGAGGGATTACGTTTTTGGGGGGAAATTGCAATTTTGGGTTTTTGGGGTAAAAAATGGGGATTTGGGGCTTATTGGCGTGAAAATGAGGATTACCGTTTTGGGCATGTGAAAAATGGCGATTATTGGGTCTATGGGGAAAATCATATGGATATTTGCGGTCAATTGGGAGAAAATGGAGGTGTTGGGTTTGGGGTGAAAATGGGATTTTGGGTCATTGGGTGAAAGTTTTAAGGTTCTTGGTCATGAGAGAAAAATTGAAGGGTTGGGTTTGGGGTGAACAACAGAGAATTTTTGGGATAAAATGAGAGATTTTGGACTTTGGGCGTTGAATAAATGGCAATTCAGGGTTTAGGATGAAAACCAGGAATTTTTGGGTAATTAACTGTTTATTACTGTATATGTTATTCGGGCACTCTAATTGGGTGCCGGGACAAGCGAGGCGAAGGTTGGAGAGTTCCAGGCCACTCGGGTCCTGACGCTGGACCGGGTGCGAGAAAAAACGGGGATTTTGGGTCAGTTGGGGAAAAATCCGCAATTTTGGGTCATGGGTAAAAAAAATGGGATTTTTGGGTTATTAGGGGGTTAAAAATGGGGGATTGGGTCATTGGAAAAAAACATTTGGTGATTTTGGTATTTTGTCGTGACGAAATTTGATGGGGTATTATGGTTAAGTTGGAAGTAGAAAATGGGTATGGAATTTTGGATCATATATTGGGAGAAATCAATGATTTTTCAGCGGTCACTGAGTGAAAAATGGGATTTTGTGGTGTCATGGGAAAAAACTGAATTTAGGCTCAATTGGGTGAAAAAATGGGGATTTTGAGTTTTGGTTAATGTGGGATTGGGTCGTGGAAAATTGGGACGCGTTTGAACGGAGTTGGGTTAATGGAGGTTTTGCGTGGGTGAAAAATGGGGATTTTGGGTCTTGGGTGAAACGTTAAGCGTTTTGGTCATGAGGTGAAATTGAGGGTTTTGCGGTTTGGGGTGAAAAAGAGAAATTTTGGTGAAAAATGGCCATTTTGGGGCTTATGGGGGGGATAATGGGGATTTTGGGTCATTGGGTTGAAAATTTGAGGGATTAAGGTTTTTGGGGTGAAAAATGGGCAATTTTGGATCATTGTGCAAATTAAATTGATTTTAAGTTAAATTGGGTGGAAAACGTGCAGAGTTTTGGGTTTTGGCGGTGAATAAATGGGATTTGGTTCAATTCGGTTGAACAAATCACAAATTTGTGGTCACTGGGTTAAAAAAATGGGGATTTGGGTTTTGGGGTGAAAAATGGGGATTTTGGTCATTGGGTTGAAAAATGACAGGATTGGGGTTTTGGGTATGAAAAACGTGGGATTTTGGGTCAGTGGGTAAAAATGGCGCTTTTTGCGTGAAGAGGGAGGAAATTGGGGAGTTTTGGGTTAGGGGAAAATTTAGGGTTTGATTAATGGGTGAGAAATGGGGATTTGAGTCATTGGGTGAAAACAGAGGTTTGGGTTTGGGGTGAGAAAAATGGCAATTTTGGGTTATTGGTGAAAATGGAAGGTTTTGGGTTTTGGGAGTGAAAATGGGGTTTTGAGTCATTGGGTGAAACATTTTGAGGGATTTAAGGTTTTTGGGGTGAAAAATGGCAATTTTGGATCATGGGAAAAAATTGCCCATTTTTTAGTAATGGGTGAAAAAGTGAGGGTTTGGGTTTTTGGGGGAACAATAGGAGATTTGGCGCGTAATTCAGTTGAAAATCACAATTATTGGTCCACTGGGAAAAAAAAAGTGGGGGATTCTGTGGATTTGGGGTTAAAAATGGGGATATTTGGTCATTGGTGAAAAATGGAGGATTGGGTGTTTGGGATTGAAAAACGCGGGGATTTGGGTCCAGTTGGGGAATAATCAATGATCGGGTCACTGATGTGAAAAATGGCAAATTTTGGGTCATTGGGGGAAAAAACTCAATTTTTGAGTAATTTGGGGTGAAAAGTGGAGATTGTGGGTGTGACTGGGGATATTAGGTCATAGGTGAAAAAATAGCGGACATTTTGGGTCAATTATAAAATGGAGGCAATGTTTGGGTACTTGGGGTAAATAAAAGTGGGATTTTTGATTCATTGGGGAAAAGATTTTGGTCTTGAAATTTTGCGTCGATTGGGCTGGTGAAAAATGGAGGTTTGGGTTTTTTGGGGTGAAAAAAACTGGGAATTTTGGGGTGCATTGGTGAAAACATCACAATTTTGGGTCACTGGAAAAAAAATCGGGGATTTTTGGGATTTTGGGGTTAACAAATGGAGATTTGGGGTCATTGGGTGAAAAAATGGAGATAGGGGTTTGGCGTGAAAAAACAGGGGATTTTAGGGGTAAAAATGGCGATTTTTTGTAAGGGGAGGAAATGGGGATTTTGGTTATGGGGCCAATTTAGGGTTTGGATAATGAGGTGAAAATGAGGGATTTTGGGTCAATTCGGTAGAAAAATCACACATTTTGGTTCAATTGGGGAAAAATTGGAAATTTTGGAAGTAATTGAATGAAAAAAATGAGGTGTTGTGTTATTTGGGTGAAAATGTAAGGTTGGTCTGGAGGAGAATGGAGGGTTTGGGGTTGAGGGTGAAAAATTGGGGATTTTGGGTAAACTGGGTGAAATTTGGGGTAATGGAAAATATGGGAAAAACTATGGGGGGAAATATGGGAAATGCAGGGAAAAAAATGAACAATATTAATGGAAATATGGGGAAATAAAGGGGTAAATGGGAAGTAAAGAGAAAAATGAAAATTATAGATGGAATATAATGGGAAATAGTGGGAAAATAATGGGAAAAAAATGGGAAATTGGGAAAATAATGGTGAAATTTTTGGAGAAATTCTGAGAAATGTTAGTGGGAGATGATATGGGGGAAAATAATTGGAAAAAACTGGGAAAGATGGGAAATAGGGATGAGTGCAAAGGCGAATGGAAATAATGGGAAGGGTGGGAAAGAATAATAGATTAATAAATAATAATAATGATAATAAAATCAATAATGGAAATAGATGGGGAAAGAGGAAATTTGGTGAATAGGAAAAATAAGGGGGAATCTGGGGGAAATATTGGAATTAAAGAGGAAATAAAGGAAATAGGAGAGCGAAACTATGGGAAATATGGGGAAATACTAGGAAAAAATATGAAAAAATAAAGGAAAAATATTGGAAAAAATGTGGGAAAATATGAAGGAAACTAAAGGCGAAAATGGGGAAAATGAGTGGAAATATGGGAAGAATAAAAGGAATATAGGAAATAATGGGAAACTGTGGAAAAAAAGGAAAATAATGAAAAAAAAATAAAAAAATGGGAAGAGTTATGGAGACAATAAGGGGAATAATGGGGAAAAATATTAAGAAATAAAGGGGGAAAATTTAAGAAAAAGGAAAGATAATGGGAAAAATTCAGGAAATATGTGGAAATATTGAAAAAATAATGGGAAATTAATGGGAATAAATGGAAAATATGGGAAACTAAAGAGAAAATGAAAATATAATGGGAAAATAATGGGGAAAAGTGGGAATAAAGGGAAAATATGAAAAAATCTATTGGAAATGATGGGAATAAATGGAAATTATGGGAAATACAGAGAGAAACCAGGGAAAATATAATGGAAATATGGGGAAAAGTGGGGAACATAAAGGGAAAATATGGAGAAATATGAAGAAATAATGGGAAATGATGGGAAAATAATGGGAAAATATGCCAGGCAAACTATGGGAAGATTAAGAAAAAATGACAAAATAAAATGGAAAACTATGGGAAAAGTGGGGAAACAAAGGGAAAATACGGGAAAACATAAGGAATATTATGAAAAATAATGGAACATAAAGAGAAAATGAAATATGAATGGGAAATAATGGGAAAAGAATGGGGATAGAAATGAATAATAAAATTGGATTGGAAATAATAAATTGCGAAAATGAATAAAATGAAAAATAATGGGAAATTGAAACGTGGGAAATAAGGAAAATATAGAGAATAGGGAAAGGAAAATATTGGCAATAAAGAGAAATATGAAAAGGGGAAGTATGAAATGGAATTGGTGGTAAGGAAATATGCAGAGTGGGAAATAAAGAAAGAAAATGAAAATATATATGGGAAATAATGGGGAATAATTGGGGAATAAGGAAAAATATGAGAAATTAAGGAAAGAAATACTGGTCTATGGGAATAAATAATTAATGGAAATAAAGAGGAAAAAGAAAATAATAATGGGAAAAATGGGAAAGGAAACAATAGGAAAAATATTGGGAAAATGAAAGGAAATATACTGGTGAAAAATATGGAAATAAATGGAGCAAAATGGAGAATAATGGGAAATAAGAGGGAAAGTGGGAAAATATAATGGGAAATAATATGGGAAAGATAAAGGAAAATATAAAAATAAGGGGAAACATTATGAAAATAAATTGGATCAATTATGGGATGCGAAATATGCGAAATAAGGAAAAATGAAATTAATGGGAAATATGAAAAAGGGGAACAGGGAAATAGGGAAAATAAGGGTAAAGAATATAATAAGGAAAATAGTAATGGAAAAAGGGGTGGGGAAATAACCGAAGGAAAAAAGAGTAAAGGTTGGAACCTAATGGGAAGATGGGAATAATGAAATATGGATAAAGAGAAAATAATATATGGGAAATGAATGGGAATAAAAAATGGAAATATAAGAAAATGGGAAGCATGGGAAAAGGAAATGGACACCATGATAAAAAATGGAAACTAATCGGCGCATGGGTAAAAACAAGGAATAGGGATTAGAATATATTGTAATGGAGAAAAGGCAAAATGGGATGATTCACCTTTGTCTGTATATGAAATAGGGGAAATTAAATGGAAAATGGAAATTGGGAATATTAAATATGGAATGAAAGAAATATAAAAAAGGGAAATTTGGGAAATAGGTAGGAAAATAGGGGTGAAGAATATGAATGGGAATGATAAGGGAATACCATGGATAAGTAATGGGGAAAATAATTTGGGAAATATAAGTGGAAATAGGAAAATGGGAAATTGTGCAGGATAAGGAAAATTTCCGACGTGATAAAGACTGAATGGTACCTGAAATAATGGAATAAGTGAAAAGGGAATATAGGAATATAAGAAAATGGTCGAAAAAGAGAAAAATGGGAATTCAGGGGAAAAATACATGGGAAAATTAAAAATAAGGATGGAGGAACATGGAGAATAGGAAGAAACAGAAATATCGAATAAAGGAAATAATGGATATTGAAGATATCTGGATCAATTGAAATGGAAATTATGGGAATAAATGGAAATATCGGGAAAATAAAGAAAAGAAAAATGATAAATGAAGGGGAATAAAGGGAAAATGAATTGGGGAATACGGAAAAATATATGGGAATTATGGAATAAATGGAATTAAAATGCAAATGAAAAATGAATGAATGGGGAAAGTGGAATAAGGAAAATAGAGAAAATAAAAATATGGAAAATAGATGGAAAAAGCAAAAAAATAGTAATGGGAAATAAAGGGAAATATGGGAAATATAAGGGAAAATATGGGAAATATTAAGGAAATAAAGGGGAAATAAAGGGAAAAATAATGGGAAATTCTGGGAATATAAATGGATAAATATGGGCATAAGAGAAAAATGAAAATGACATGGAAATAAGGGGAAAAAGTGGGGGAATAAATGGAAATATTGAGAAAATTGAGGGGAAAAATAATCAAAAATTACATGGGAAATGATGGGAATAAATGGGAACATTATGGGAAATAAAGAGAAAAAAATGAAAGATATAATGAAATAATGAGGGAGATAATTGGGACAATAAAGGGAAAAATAATAAGAAAACAGTAAGAATATGGAAAAAATAATTGGAAATAAGAAGAAAAATGAAAATTTAATGGAAATAATGGGAAATAGATGGGAAATAAAGGGAAAAGATGGGAAAAATATGAAGAATATAATGGGTAAATGATGGGGAATCAATCGGAGAAATACTGCAGAGGAATATGGAAAAAATGAAATAATATTATGGGAAATGATGGGGATATATTGGGAAAATAAAGGGAAATATGAGAAATTAAGGAAACCTGAAAAAATAATGGTAAATTAGGGAATACATATGGATAATTATTGGGAAATACAGAGAAAAAGGAAAATTATAAATGGGAAATAATGGGGAAAAGAGTGGGGTGAAAACAAAGGGAAAATATGGGAAAAATAGGGAATAGTATGAAAAAATAATTGGAAAAAAGAGAAAAATGAAAATATAATGGAAATAAAGGGAAAATATGGGAAAATATGAAGATCAATGAATGGGAACATGATGGAAAATTAATTGGAAAAATGGGGCAGCAATATGGGAAATAAAGAAAAACACTGTAAATATAATGGGAATAATGGGGGAAGTGGAAATAAAGGGAAAATATAGGGAAAGAAGGGAAATATGGGAAAAATATAGATGGGAAATTTCTGGGAACAAAAGGCCAAAATGGGAAATTTTGGGAGAGATTTCCGCAACCGTGATGTCGCTGTTGCTTGGTATCTGGGGAATAAAGGGGAAATATTAAAGTGAAATCATGGAAAATAAATTGGAAAATATAGAAAATAATGGGAAATATAGAAAACAAGAAAATACGAAAAAAATAATGGAATTATGGAGAAAGTAAGGGAAAATAATGGGGAAAAATTTAAGAGGGAAAAAAAAGGGGAAAATGTGGAAAATAATGGGAAATGATGCGGGAATATATGAGAAATAAACGGGAAAATAATTCAGGAAATATAAAGGAAAATTTATGGGGAATAATATTCGGAAAATATGGAATATGAAAAACTATGGAAATGATGGGGAATAAATGGAAAAAATATGGAAATAAAGAGAAAAATGAAATAGAGTTGGGAAATTAGAAGGGAAAAAGTGGGGGAATAAAGTGGAAAATATCGACGAAATTAGAGGGAAAATATGAAAAAATAAGGGAAATTATGGGGAATAAATGGAAAATTATTGAGAAATAAAGAGAAAAATAGAAATATAATGAAATGATGGGAAAAGTGGGAAATAAGGAAAACTATGCGGAAAATAAAGGGAAAATTTGGAATAATATAATGGGAAATTCTGGGGAAAAAAGGCAAAATGGGAATTTGAGCGAGATTTCCGCACCCGAGGTCGAAGGTTGCGTTGTTGGTTGCAGCGAGGTAGGGTAGAAGGCGCCGAGCCCATCCAGCGGGCGCAGAAGCTCTGAACGACGGCTCGCGAAAAGCCCGCAGATAGTCGGGCCAACCGGTCTGCCCCGAAAGCAAAGCCAAAATAGCAAAAAAATAATGAGATAAAAATCCATCAAAATGACATTAATAACTCCAAAAAATCCAGTCTTAAAACTCCCCAAAAAATTGAGCCGCCAAAATCTCCATAACAATAGACATCAATTCCCATCAAACCCAAGCCCCCATCCCAAAAGACTCCAGTCTAAAATACCCAAAAACGAGCCCAACAAAATGCCATAAAAATGGAGATCAAAAACCCCAAATCCATGAACCCAAAATCCATCAAACCCGGCCAAAATCCCATCAACCCGTCCCAAATCCCTATTCAAATTGAATGCAATAATAAATCCATCAAAATGAAATCAAATTCCCAGAAAAACCAGCCCAAATCCCCAAAAAATGACCCAAAAATCCTGTTAACCAATCAGATCAAATATGCCAAAAACCCAGCCAATAATCCCAAAAACCGTCTGAGAATCCCGAAAAAAGTGAAGCCCAAAATCCCATAAACCAATGAGATCAATAATTCCCAAAATAATGACACCAAACATGCCCATGGCAAACCTCAGCCACAAATCCCATAAAAAGGAGCTCCAATCCTCAAAAATCCAGCCCCAAATCCCATATAAAACCCCAAGATCCCATAAATCCCAAATCCTCCATAATAACCAGCCCAAAATCTCAATAATTGGGACCCAAAAATTCCATAAAAATGGAGCCAAAAAATCCATCAAACCCAGCCCAAAATTTCCATCAAATCCCCGCCAAAATCCATAAAAAAGGAGCCCAAAAATCCCATAACAATTGACATCAATAATCCCCAGCAAAAAACCGCGGCCCCAAATCCCCCAAAATGAGCTCCCAAAATCCTATAAAATGACATCAAATCCAACAAACCAAGCGCACCAAATCCCCAAAAAAAAACCCAGCCCTAAATCCCAAAAAATGAGCTCAAAACTCCATAAAAACGAGATCAAAACCCCCAAATAATGCAACCAAAATCCCATAAGTGAAACCAAAATCCCACAAAACCAGCCTCCAAATCCCCAAAAAATGAGCCCAAAAAATCCATAAAACATGACATCAAATCCAAAAAATTCAGCCCCAATCCCAAAAACCCAGTCTTAAAATCCAAAAAATGACCCAAACTCCCATAAAAATGAGACAAATAACCCCAAAATAATGAACCCAAAATCCCATCAAACCAGCCCAAAATCCCATCAAACAAAGGATCAAAAAATTCCATAAAAATGAGCTCAAAATCCCACAAAACCCAGCCTATAATCCCCAAAAACCCAAGTTAAAAAATCCCATAAAGAAGAGCCCAAAATCCCATGAAAACAAGATCAAAATCCCAATCAAACCCAGGCCCAAAATCCCATAAAAGAGCCCAAAATCCCATAAAAACGACATCAAAATCTCCACAACCACAGTCTAAAATCCACAAAAATATAATGAAGCCAAAAATCCATAAAAATAACTCAATACATTGCAAAACCCAGCCCCAAATCCCCAAAAATGAGCCCAAACATCCATAAAAACTGAGCCAAAATCCCATTAAAAACATGACATCAAATCCCAAAACCCAGCCTCAATCCCCAAAAACCCAGTCTAAAAATCCCAAAAATGGGCCAAAATCGCCCCAGAAAGAACACTAAATCCCATAAAATGGATCAAAAGCCCCAAAATAATTGAACCCAAAATCCCCATCAAGTGATCCAAATCCCATCGAAATCCAGCCCCAAAACCCATCAAACGGGATCACACAAATCCCAATAAACATGAGCTCAAAATCCCACAAAACCCAGCCCAAAATCCCCAAAAATGAGGCCCAAAAATCCCATAAAACAGATCAAATCCCAAAATAATGAACCCCCAAATCCCATTAAACGCAGCCTAAAAAATTCCCATTAAAATGAGATCTAAAAATACCCATTAAAAAGGGTCCAAAATCCCAACAAACCCAGCCCAAATATGCTCTCTCTTGGGGTGAAAAATCGCCTTTTTTGAGCCCAAAATTGTCTCTTTTCACCCCAAAACCCATCATTTTCCCCTCAAAAATCAGCATTTTTTTCCCAAAATCACCTCTTTTCACCCCAAAATCCCCTCTGCCTCCCCAAAATTACCATTTTTGGGAAAACCCCCACGTTTTTCATGCCTAAAATCGCTTTTTTCGCCCCAAAAATCTCCATTTTCCACCCCAGAATCGCCGCTTTTCACCCTAAATTCACCTCAAAAATCCCCTTTTTTTTCACCCCAAAATCTCCTTTTTTCACCCCAAAATCGAACTTTTTTCCTCAAAAATTGCCATTTTTCACCCCAAAATCACCTTTTATGGGCAAAAAAAATTCCCGTTTTTCTGCCCCAATATCACAGGGTGTTACCCCAAAAATGATCATTTTTCACCCCAAAATCCCTGCTTGTCACCCCAAAATCACCTTTTTTTTTGCTCCAAAAATCGCCTTTTTTGCCCCAAAATCATCATTTTCCAGCCCAAAATCGCCTTTTTTCAACACCAAAATCACCTCTTTCCAGCCCAAATTTGCCCTTTTGTCACCCCAAAAAATCACCTCTTTGTCACCCTAAAGTCATCTTTTTTGGGACTCCATCATTACCTTTTTTTGAGCCCAAAATTGCCTCTGTTCACCCCAAAATTGCCTCTTTTTGGGCCCAAATTTGCCCTTTTGTCACCCCAAAAAAATCACCTTTTTGTCACCCCAAAATCATCTTGTTTCGGGCCCCAAAATCGCCTCTTTTTGGGCCCCCAAATTGCCTTTTTTTTGCCCAAAAATCGCCATTTTTCACCCACAAATTGCCTCTTTTTGGGCCCACAAATTGCCCTTTTTCCACCCCAAAAATCACCTTTTATGGGCAAAAAAATTCCCATTTTTCACCCCACAATCACAGGGTTTTACCCCAAAAATTATCATTTTTCACCCCCAAAATCACCATTTTTTTTTGCCCCAAAAATCGCCTTTTTTCGCCCCTAAATCATCATTTTCCAGCCCAAAATCGCCTTTTTTGGACTAAAAAAATCCTCTTCTCTCACCCCAAAATCACCTTTTCTCGGGAAAAAAATTCGCCTTTTCTCAGCCCAAAATTGCCTTTTCCCAAAATCGTCCTCTTTTCACCACCAAATCCATTCTTGTTTCGGGCCCCAAAATTCGCCCTCTTTTTGGGGCCAAAATTGCTTTTTTGCCAAAAAATCACCTTTTTCACTCCATTAAATCGCCATCTTTTGGCCCAAAAATTTGTCTTTTTTTTTTGCCCAAAAATGCCATTTTCACTCCCAGAATCGCCGATCTTTTTGCCCAACAGAAATTGCCTTTTTTTGCAACCCAATCTCGCCATTTTTTTCACTCCCAGAATCGCCTCTTTTTTTAGGCCCCAAATCTTGCCTCTTTTTTGCCAAATAATTGCCATTTTGTCACCCGGGGGGAGGGGGGGGCAGGGGGGAGGGGGGGAAGGCGGAGGGGGGGGGGGGGGGGGGGGGGGGGCCGGAAAGGAATGCGGCCGGCGTCCGTTTTGCAGCCGCGCAAAGATCACCTTTTTCGCCCAAAAATGATCATTTTTCACCCCCTGGAATCCCCGCTTTCATCCTAAATTCCACGGTGCAAGGGAAAGTCGCGGCTTTTGTCACAGGCGGCGCGCAAAGATTTACACATTTTCTTGCCCGCCAAAAATCGGCGCTTTTTTTCAACTCCGAAAATCGGCGCTTGTTTTGGGCCCAAAGATCGCAGCGGGGTGGTCGTTTTTTCGGCGTGCAAGATCGCAGCGCGGTTTTTGTGTTTCACGGCAAGAAATAATCGATGCGTTCCGGGGCGGCGAGAAGAGTACGGGGGCGCGGGCTTTTGTCGCGCACAAATCGCCGCTTTTTAAGCCTAATGATGCGGGGTGTGGCTCAGCCCAAAATGGCCTTTTTGTTAAAGCAAAGATGCACCATTTTTTGTCACGCCGTCGAAGGGATGTTGCGTTTTGTCAGCCGCGGGGGAGAAAAAATCGACGCGATTTTGCACCCCAAAATCTCTGTTTTTGGGTCCCCAAAATTGCCTGGTTTTCTCCAAATGCCATTGTCACAGCCCAAAATGCCTCTTTTTTGGGCTCCAACCGTCGCCTCTTTTTTCAGGTCCCAAGATGCACCGTTTTGGTTGGAGCGCGAAAATTGTGCGTCCTTTTTCAGCGCCCGGGAAAACCATGCATTTTCCCTCAAAAATCAGCATTTTTGGCCCAAAATCAACGCTCTTTTCACCCAAAATCCCTCTCTGCCATCCAAACAGTTTACATTTTGGGAGAAACCCCAGTTTCTCATGCTAAAATTGCTTTTTTCGCCACAAACGAATCTCATTTTTACCCTGCGAATCCGCCGCTTTTCACCTAAAAGTTCGAACTGCAAATAATGCCTTTTTTTCATACCCAAAATCTCTCTTCTTTTCACCTCCAAAATCGAAACTTTTTAAACCCTCAAAATTGAACTTTTTTACTCAACATTTCCCTTTTTCACCGCAAAATCACCTTTATAAGTCATATAAATAAATTTCTCACTCTGTTTTTTCGGCCGGCACAATGCACATGGGTGGTTACGCCAAAATGATCATTTTCACTTTTTCCTCCAAAATCTTGCTTGTCACTTTCCAAATCACTTTCTTTTTGTCCCTAAAATCGTGCTCTTTTTTCTAACTCCAAAATCACGCATTTTTCACCTCTAAATTTGCCTCTTTTTTCACTTCAATAAGTAAGATCACGCGGTGCTTGCACCCTAAAAAGTCCATCTTGTTTTTTTGGGGACTCCATCATTACGGTTTTTTGAGCCAAAATTGCTCTTGTTACGGGGGTGTAGTGTAGGCGGGCCGAAGGCCCCGACCTGCCAAAATATGCTCTGTCTTTGGGCCCAAATTCTGCGCCTTTTGTCACGCCCAAAAAAATCACCGTATTGTCACCTCCTCAAAATCATCTTGTTTCGGGCCCCAATAATCGCTCTTTTGGCCCCAAATTGCCTTTTTTTTGCCAAAAATCGCTATTTTTTTCACCAACCACAAATTGCCTCTTTTGGGCCCACAAATTGCCTTTTGTCACCCGAAAAATCACCTTTATGGGCAGAAAAATTCCATGTTTCACACAATCAACAGGGTTTTATCCCACAACAATTATATTTTTCACCCCACTCAAAATCACCATTTTTTTTTGCCCAAAAAATCGCCTTTTTTCGCGCCCTATAATCATCATTTTCCAGCCCAAATCGCCTTTTTTGGACTAAAAAAATGCCTCTTCTCTCACCGCAAAATCACCTTTTCTCGGGAAAAAAATTCCCCTTTTTTCAGCCCAAAATTGCCTTTTTTGCCCCCAAAATCTCCATTTTTTCACGCCAAATTGCCTCTTTTTGCCCAAATTTGCCCTTTTGTCACCACAAAAATTCACACTTTTTGTCACCTCACAATCAATTTTTTGGGCCCCAAAATCACCATTTTTCACCCCAAACGCCTTACTTTTTGCCCAAAATATAATCAATATTTCACCCAAAAAGCGCCTTTTTTTAACCCAAAATTGCCTTTTTTTTAACACCAAAATCTACGATTTTTCACCCCAAATTTGCCCTTTTGTCACCCCAAAAAATCACCTCTTTTCACCCCAAAATCATCTTTTTAGGGTCACAAAATTGCCTTTTTTTGAGACCGCCAAAATCATCCATTTTTTCACCGAAAATCGCCTCGTTTTGGGGCTCCAACATCGCCTCTTTTCAGGCCCGAAAAAATCGCCTTTTTTGAGCCCAAAATTGTCTTCTTTTCACCCCAAAAACCCATGCATTTTTCCCCCCCAAAAATCAGCATTTTTTTCCCAAAATCACCTCTTTTCACCCCAAAATCCCTCTGCCATCCCAAAATTACCATTTCTGGGAAACACCCCACGTTTTCATGCAATAATCGCTTTTTTCGCCCCAAAAAATCCTCCATATTGTGTTCACGCCCAGGATCGCCGCTTTTCAACCCTAAAATTCACCTCAAAAATCCCGTTTGTCTCACCCCCAAATATCGAACTTTTTTAACTCAAAAATCACACATTTTTCACCCCAAAATTGCTCCTTTTTTACCCGCAAAAATCACCTTTTAGTGGGCAAAAAAAATCCCATTTTCACCCCATCACAGGGTTTACCCAAAAATATCTATTTTCACCCAAAATCACCATTTTTTTGCCCCTAAATCGCTCTCTTATTCGCCCCAAAATCATCATTTTCCCAAGCCGCATTAAATCGCCTTTTTTTGGACTAAAAAATCCTCTTCTCTCACCCAAAATCACCTTTTTTTGGGGAAAAAAATTCCCTTTTTTGACCCCTAAAATTGCTTCTTCAACCCAAGAGCGCCTCTGTTCAGCGCCACAAAATCTTCCTTTTCTGAGCCAAAATCGCCTCTTTTCAGCCAAAATCCATTCCTGCCCCTGCTGTACTCGCCGTGGTGCCACGCCCTTCATGCAACAAGTGAGGCCCCAAATCGCCTTTTTCACCCCAAAATCGCCTTTGGCACCCAAAATCTCCTCTTTTATGGGCAAGAAAATCTGCTGCTTTCACGCCTAAATTGCTGTTCTCAACCAAAATTGGCCTTTTCTCAACAACCCAAATCCCTCTTGTCGTGCCAAAATCGCTCTTTTCACCCAAAATTGCCTCTTTCAGGCCCCAAATAACCTTTTATGGGCAAAAAATCAACCCCCAAAATCACTGGGTTTTGCCAAAAATTATCATTTTTCACCCCAAAATCACTTTGTTTTGCCCCCAAAATCACCTTTTGTCACCCCAAAAAATCACTGTTTTGGCACCCAAAAATTGCCTTTTTCACCCAAAATTACATTCTAAATACGAAAATTGCCAGTTTTCACCCCAAGCTCACCATTGTCACAAATTCAACCCACACAAATCGCCTCTTTTCACGCCAAAATTCATAACCATTTTTGGGAAAACCCCCACGTTTTTCATGCTAAAATCACCCGTTTTTCACCCAAAAATCACCATTTTTCAGCCCAAAATCGCCTCTTTTCACCCCCAAAATCCATTCCTGCCCTGCCTTACTCGCTGCTTGCTCGCCGCCCCGCGGCGGCTCCGTGGTGCGGCCCCTCATGCACGAGTGAGGCGCCTCAATCACCTCCTTTCACCCCCAAAAATCACCTTTGCCACCCAAAAATCAACTTTTTTACACTCAAAATAAACACTTTTTCACCCCAAAATTACCTTTGTCCCCCAGAACTACTTTTTTCGCCCCAAAAATCATCATTTTTCACCCAGAATCGCTGCTTTTCCACCTAAATTCCCCTCAAAAATCCCTTTTTTTCACCCCAAAATCACCATTTCTTTGCCCCAAAAATCGCCTTTTTCAACTCCAAAATCGCCTTTTTTGGGCCCAAAATCCCTCTTTTTTCCCCAAAACCACCTTTCTTTCACCCAAAAATAATCATCTTTCACCCCAAAATCGCCTTTTTCGCGCGACTCAAAATCGCCCTTTTTAACCCTAAATTGCCTTTTTCTCAGCCCAAAATTGCCTTTTTTTTAACACCAAAATCACCATTTTTCAACTCAAATTTGCCCTTTTGTCACCCAAAAAAATCACCTTTTGTCACCCCAAAATCATCTTTTTTTGGGCTCCAAAATTGCCTTTTTCCTCCCAAAATCATCATTTTCCAGCCCAAAATTGCATTTTTTTTCAACCCCAAATCCCCTTATTTTTAATATTATTCCTATAAAAATTAATTTTATAGTTATTTTAATGTTTTTATATAAAATTATCATTTTTATTTATTAATTTAATTATTATGTTCATTTATTTAATATAATGTAAAATTTTTAATATTTATAGTTTTTAATATTATTTATAAATTTAAGTTATTATTGTTATTATAATTATTTACAATTATTTTGATTTTATTACAATACATTTAAATATTATATATTCTAAGAATATATATTGCAATAATTTTTTAAATCTTATTAATATAAAATTAATACGATTGTTAGTTATTTTTAATAAAGTTATAATTTCATTTTTATTAATCATTAATTCTTTTCTTTATTGATTATTAAAATTTTATATTTCCAATAATCATTTTTAATATTAGCCCTCTAAAATAATATCATTTCAATAATGTTTTATTATTATTAAATAAATAATAGAATTTTTAATAGTTCTATCTTTAATATAAAATATTATTTCATTTTCTATTAAGTAATTTTTTTGGATTTAAATAATTATTAAAATTTTAATATTTTTGATTATTTTATTATTATGCCTATAAAATAGTATAATTTCAATAATTATTTTAATATTATTATAATAATATAATTTTAAGAGTTATTTTAATATACTATAAAATTATTATTTCTATTTCTTAGTTTGACTTTTATTAATTATTAAAAATTATATTGTTAAGAGTTCTTTTAATATTATTCCTATAAAATATATAATTTCAATAATTATTTTAATAATATAAAATAATACGATTTTATAGTTATTTTAATATGAAATTATAATTTCATTTTATTAATTATTCATTCTTTTTCTTATTAATTATTAAAATTTTAATCTTTCCAGTACTTTATTTGATATTATCCCTATAAAATAATGTCATTTCAATCATAATTTTAATATTACTAGTAATAAAAATATTATGATTTAATCGTGTTTTAATATTATTAATATATATTATTTTTATATTTATTGATTATTTTTTTAATTTTAATTTTTATGATTTTATTTATAATTTTATTTTTGATTTTTTTTTTTGTATTTTTTTATTATTTTATGAATGATTTTAAAATTATTCTTTATTTTTTATGATGAATTTGGATGATTTTTTTTGGATTTGCCCAAAATCGCCGTTTTTGCCCCAGGTTCGTGGAGGACAGAACCACGTGGGACCTGGACCGGCAGTTCCTGTGGGGGAGGGCTGCTCATCGACCCCGCGCTGGAACCCGGAGAAATGGGGGAAAATCCTAAAAAAATGGAAAAAATTCCCAAAAAATGGGAAAAAATCCCAAATTTCATGGGGAAATGTCAAAAAACGCCAATGGGAAATTGGGAAATCCCAAAACAAAAAGGAGAAATTCAAAAACTCAAGGGGGAAATCCCCCAAAAAAGGGGAAATGCCCAAAAAAATCAGTGGGGAAAATCCCAATAAAAAGGGAAAATCCCACCCAAAAAAGGAAAATCCTAAAAAAAATGGAAAATCCCAAAAAAGAATGGAGGAAATGGGGAAATCCCAAAAAAGAAGGGGGAAATTGGGAAAATCCCAAAAAGAGCCAATGGGGAAGGATGAGGAAATCCCAAAAAATAATGAGGGAAATCCCAAGAAAAAGTGGGAAGTCGCCAAAAAAGAATGGGGGAAATCAGAGAAAATCCCCAAAAAAGGGGGAAAATTACAAAAAATCAAACTGTGGAAATCCCAAAAAAGGGGGAAAATCCTAAAAAAAAAGGGGGGAAATTGGGAAAATCCCAAAAAAAGAATGGAGGAAATTGGGAAATCCGAAGAAAATGGGAAATCCCAAAAAAGAATGTGGGAAATTGGGGAAATCCTAAAAAAAATAATGAGGGGAAATCCCACCAAAAAAAGTGGAAATCCTAAAAAATCAATGGGGAAAATCCCAAAAAAATTGTGGGAGGAAATGGAGGAAATCCCAAAAAATCAAGGGGGAAATCCCAAAAAAGGGGGAAAATTGGGAAAATCCCCCCCAAAAAAGGAGGAAATTGGGAAAATCTTAAAAAAGAATGGGAGAAATTGGGAAAATAACCCAAAAAAGAATGGGGGAAATTGGGGAAAATCCTAAAGAAAATGGGAAATCCCAAAAAAGAATGGGGGAAATTGGGGAAATTGGGAAAATCCAAAAAAATAATGAGGGAAATCCCACAAAAAGGGGAAAAATAACAAAAAATCAATGGAGGAAATCCCAAAAAAGGGGGAAAATTGGGAAAATCCCCCCCCAAAAAAGGAGGAAATTGGGAAAATCTTAAAAAAGAATGGCAGAAATGGGGGACATCCTAAGAAAATGGGAAATCCCAAAAAAGAACGGGAGAAATTGGGGAAATTGGGAAAATCCTAAAAAATAATGAGGGAAATCCCACAAAAAGGGGAAAAATAACAAAAAATCAATGGGGGAAATCCCAATAAAAAGAGGAAAATCCCCCAAAAAACGGAGAAATAAAAAAAAAAAAAAGGGGGAAATGGAGGAAATGCCAAAAAAGGGAAAATCCCCCCAAAAAAGGAGGAAATCTGGAGAAAGATTGGAGGAAATCCCTAAAAACCCGATGGGGGAAATCAGGAAAATCCTAAAAACCAATGAGGGAAATCCCAAAAAAGGGGAAATCCTAAAAAAAAGGGAGAAATGGGAGAAATCCGAAAAAAATGGGGGAAATCCCAAAAACCCAATGGGGGAAATGGGGGAAAATCCTAAAAATCAATGAGGGAAATCCCAAAAAAAAGTGGGAAATCCTAAAAAAGAATGGGGGAAATCAGGGAAATCCCAAAAAAAGGGGGAAAATTGAAAAAAATCAATGGGGGAAATCCCAAAAAAGGGGGAAAATCCTAAAAAAAAGGGGCAAAATTGGAAAATCCCAAAAAAGAATGGAGGAAATTGGGGAAATCCCAAAAAATAATGAGGGAAATCCCACCAAAAAAAAGTGGGAAATCCTAAAAATGAATGGGGTAAAACGTGGAAATCCCATAAAAAGGGGGGAAATTTCAAAACATCAATGGGGGAAAGCCCAAAAAAGGGGGAAAATCCTTAAAAAAAGGGGCGAAATTGGGAAAATCCCAAAAGAGAATGGGGGAAGTTGGAGAAATCCTAAGAAAATGGGGGAATCCCTAAGAAGAATGGGAGAAATTGGGAAAATCCCAAAAAAGCCAATGGGGGAAATCCCCAAAAAAAGGGGAAAATCCCCAATCCCAATGGGGGAAAGGGGGGAAATCCCAAAAACCCAATGGGGGGAATGGGGAGAAATCCCAAAATTCCCAAAATTTGGGATTTTTTGGGGTGAAAAACCCCAAAATGTTCCTTCGTAGGGCGTGAGCGAGGTGCGCGCCTACCTGCCCGACGC